>VCAZ01000353.1:0-42500 GCA_005784505.1 Bagarius yarrelli | reverse complement strand
AACATTCATACAGGCAGACAGATAAAGTTTGTCTATATCACATACCGTGTATATTTCCATGTACTGAAGTTGAAATGTATTTGTGTCACTTATGCATTTTTTATGAGATATTCAGACAGGACCGACAGACACACGCCGACAGACCCAGACAGCTATCATGTTTCATCTTGCCTAATGTTTGTGTGAAAATGTAAGTGTCTCTCGGATGCTTAAAAAGACGTTTTAAAGAAAGAATATAAGAAACAAGAAAGTGAAAGAAACAAAGAGAGAGACAGACAGAATGAGACAGACATGCCAACAATTTTATGCTTTTAGATCAGATAGACTTCCCTTTTGGTGTTTATTGTAGAACAACCTTAGCGCTTTGAATATTTTTTACAGCAGAGTAAATGATTTTATATTTAGAGGAATTTTTTACTCTAACCCTGCTGTAAACCATAATTCAGTTCAGACTGCAGATCGGACGTTTTCTCTCGGCTGCCCCACCCAAACAGAGTTCTTAGAAAACCTGCTAAGTTTAGAAAGCTGTCATAACTCTTCTGTGGTTTGACTTTCATGTAGTCTGAGACACTGCGGGGAAAAAGCCACTGGCGTTTGCCTTCAAAACCTTCATCGATTGCCTCATCCAATAATTACATTAAGCTTTGATACACACACACACACACACACACACATGCACATACACACACAATGTAGATGCGGTTTGCCGCATTAGCTAGAATTACTCTCGCCTTGACGCTCTTCAGGTCCTGGACTCTGTGTCCCTGTGGGGATGTCCTTATCATATCTGTCAGAAAGCACCGGGTTTCCGGAAACATCTCTGTTCAGAAGTCCCAAACTGACACACCACTGCACTTTTTTAACACATCCATCATCCTGGTTCGCTTTCAGGCCACAAAACGCTGCGTAATTACATGAATATGTTTTCTCTAGTCGGATTCTGGAGCGAGAGAGAAACTTTAAAAAAAGAAAAAGCTGCTCAGTGTGGCAATTACGAGCGTCTAAACTGGCACGGAAATCCACAATCTCATTTCCAGCCTGTCTCTGATTGTAATTACAAGTGATGCGTCTGTCTGTTGCCAGTCCTGCGAGGCTTAATGAAGCCCCTCCATAAACCTCCACTGACAGCACTGCAATTAATTCAGAAAAACCTCCATTATCTCTACTTTTATTTATCTTTCCTTCGCGCCAGGCTTTGATAATATTTTTCCAGCTTGTCAAGATTAAATATTTCCATAATCATTCATAGAGAGAGAAAGATTTTATTTCTAAAATAGAATAAAGACATAAATAATACACCCTTTTTGAGGTTGGACTGCAATGAAAATCTTGCTCTGTCACTGAAAAATGCTAATATTTGAAGAATAAACCCGGACAAAATTCAGCTTAGATATCAACATGTATATAAAAGAAATCTGTGCAGTAACGGTGTCCAACTTTTTCTGTTCTCTCTTTTAATTATTTCTGTGTTAAACAGCATAAAACTGAAGTACAGTTTGCACTTAAAGTACTGTTTAAACTAGTTTATAATTTAGACTTACTGAGAAAAATGGGAGCGGAAACGAGCAGCGATTAAGAAAGTCAAGCACTTTTAGGCCAAACTATTTAGTCTGAATTCAGTGGTAGCACCTGCGCTTGATCCCAAGGACCCGAGGAAATAAAGTAAAATCTGTTACTTCACTATTTAAAAAGTTTGTTTACTGACTCAGTTTATGATGACATTAATGCAGTGATATAGCAGTAATATGGAGTGTACTCACCCTCCAGAGGGCAGTATCGAGTGACTTTGTCAGGCATGAGCTGCTTGTCTTTGTGTCGACAGTACACCTCAGCTATCTGCTGTCTGCACTCACGGGTTTTAGCGCGCGCCAGAGCTGAGATGGCCTCTTTGCCTGTGATCTCACATTTAGGCGGCTGGTCGTATTTGATTTCGGGTGTAGCAGCACCTGACCTTTTGACCCATTGGTTGTTTTGCCGCAAAGGGAAGGGCGTGAGAGCGGAGTCATGCCGCGAGTCCTGACGAAGCCCCGTTTCCGTGTGGTTTAGGCCGTAGTGGACGAGCTCATTGGAGCTCTTTGCCTTTTCTGGCATTTCGTGCCGTTGCTTGTCGGAGGCGTGACGCTGCGTCTGCAGACGTGCCGCAAAGTTACTGTTGTCGATGCTCTCGAAGTCTTTGGGCACAGAGTTCTCATTGTTGCTGTCCACACGGACCTTCTCCTTGGGGCGGGGGCGGGTGTGAGTAGTAGACGTCCTGAAGAAGAAACAGAGACAAAACAAAACCCAGGATTCAGAAAAACGTCAATGCCAAAGACTGAACAGTTTCACCCTGGGAGCAGTGCTGGAGATGTAATACCACATTCCAAAGCGGGAGAAAGAGAAAGACCTTCGCGGGAGTACAGAGGTTACTCTGATTACAGAAATCACTATTCCATTAGTATTTTAATCAAGCCTCGTCCGGGGTGACCGCAAAACTCCCGTCGCTTCTTCACAGCATTTCCGGTGCGTGTGAAGTTGTGTGTGTTTGGTGGAGAGAAAGACGATATATACACTGATGGACCTCTACATGAAAGGCATATGAAAGTCACTGAAACGCACCACGGAAAAAGGGGTGTGGCCTAATAACTAAATTATAATATATTAGTAACGCGAAAGGCAACAGTTAAAAAAAAATATGCACTAGACGTCTGGGTGTGTGTATGTGTGTGTGTGTGAGAGAGAGAGAGAGAGAGAGAGAGAGAGAGAGTGAGACAAGTGTGTGTGTGTGGGAGGAAATTACAAGCACTGGGATTAATAGCCTGAGGAACCACAGGAGGTGAGTTTGACTGCCAGGAGAAAGAAGCCTATCGATCGATCATTTGCAAAAAAATCTGTTGTTTCCCAGGATGCACTGCTCTGTAGTGCTGCAGGACCCCTCCCCATCTCCCCAGGCTGAGTCCACCCACTCTTTCTCTCTTTTTTTATTTTATTTAACACACTGTTTCATGCCATCTTCCCCCTGCTTCTGCACCAGTGCAATCATGCTTCATTAATATACATGAGTATGCAATTTAAAGAACACCCCCAGATTCCACCCCCGCTCACTGCTACTATACTAACCCATGTTACTCTGTGTGTGACTACAGTACCTCAATTTACTCTCTCACTTATCGTTCCCATAGCAACCTGGGTTTGTTCGTCAGCAGCATTCGATAGACTAGATGGACTCTGTGCTGGTGTTTGCACTATGATATTGTTCTCGTCTGATCATTTACATATCAGACATGATTGGTCTAATCTCTAAATTGAGCTAGTTCATAGCTCCGTCCTTTGAATTTAGTATAATAAAGTCTGAGATGAGTCTGTCCACACAGGACTAAACTGTCAAAATACTAAAGATCTCAAGTGGGACAGTAAAACACTGGGGCAAACGAGGGGTTCTAGACCAAACATTTTGTGGGAGTGAAAAATAACATACACACACACACACATTTACACACACACATTCACACCTTTATAAATTTTTCTGTGTAAGTCGTCCATTACAAACAGGTCAAACAGAAGTCACAGAATGGGTGCCTTTAAGAACACACACACATATTCTGCAGTTCAGCTAAATGGAGCACCGGGTGGACTGAAACCTGAAGCATTCAATGACATCACACACACACACACACACACACACACACTGAGCAGCTGTGTTAGCTTTTTGTTAGCATTGTGTTAGCATTGTGTCTGGCAGTTTTCTATATTTACCCCCCTGACTGTGTGTGATTATTATAATCATTTATGTCAACACTGATTCCCCCCCCCCCCGCCTTTTAACAAGCTTCTCACAGAGCAGAAAGAAGAAATCAGTTCTCAAAAGAGCTACGCTGCTCTAACGCTAATGTGACTTTAATGCATGCAGCCATTTAGTGGGAAGCGCTAACGAGTTGTCCTCGGGCTGATCTTTAAGCTGGAATCTTGGGTTGAAAAAACACGCAGGAACTGAAGTGATTAATTCACACAGGTTAAGGAAATCCGGATGGAGCTTCAAAACTAGAAAATATTTACATTTTCTGAATTTTTGAAATACTTAAATTGAAATATTTGAATTCCCCCTGGGTCACCCTGGACAGATTACCAGTCCATGGCAGGGCCACATACAGACAGACCACCACACACACTCAAATTCACTCCTATGGACAATTTGGATTAACGAATCAATCTAACATGTTTTTGGACTGAGGGAGGAAACCGGAGAACCCCGAGTAAACACACAAACACACACACACACACAGGGAAAACATGTAGCCTCGACACAGAAAGACCCCGACTGGGGACACGAACCTGAGACTGTGAGACCCTCTTGCTGTGAGACAACATTGCTTTTTTAAACTGTTCGTATGAAAACCCACACAGATGGAAGTAAACCCAGCATCCGGAGTGACTGACTGACTCCAGGTGGAAAGGATCTATGATGCTCCCGCCCAAAACAGGCGATAAATGGCAGAGCGCTGGGACCTAATGGAAACCCTGTTAGTGGACGATTAGGAGAGTCGTAAATAGTTCAACGCGCTGGAACACAGGCAACACGAGTCGATGTGTATTACTTTAGCTGCAGTGAGCTTTTCTTTTACAGCACAGGGGACGGGAATGTGTTTACAGGTCCCCCTGTCACACACACACACACACACACACACTCACACTACAACAGCTGTACGGGCGAAGAGGTTAAAGCTGCACTGCGCTTTTAACCTTTTCTCCGGCGACGCCTGTACACACACACAGGCAGGATGTTATGATGAAGTGGGATAAATAACACGCTAACGTCTGTCTGACAGACTGCATGTGGACACCGAATTTATTTTGGGTAAATCATCTCAATCTTATTCTCAGACCCTCCCAACACGGAGACGTGTCTCCACAACAGTGTCTGCCGATGTTTGCCTGACCTCCAGAACCCACAGGTCAGGGTCACGCCAGTCGACTTCCGGTGTGTGACCTCTGACCTCGCAGGATGGCCGAGGGAATCTCAGCATGCATGTGGAATGTGTCTGCGGCTGAGAATTCAGGGAACACCAATGAGCTCTGGTGGCCCTCAGTGACTTTTTCAGAAACAGGCACACATGGTTGTGTAAAAAGAGTGTGTATTACTACACACAGCATGTGTATAAACAGTGTCTGTGATTGGACCTAAGCTTGTATTAAGTAAACACTTACACACACGCACACACACAGACACACACACACAGACAGCGGGAGGTTTACACAGCGAGTGCACGCTATAGTAAACAGTCTGTCCGAGTTAAGAATCCGTATTTCTCTGAAATGACAGATTTGATCAGATATTAGAAGGAAATCAGAAACAGACCTGTGCAGACCTTTATTACCTATAACTACTGTAGCGGAATCTAATTTAACACTGTGTAAAGGGCATCTAATGATAAGAGTATTAGCCCAGGTTACCATGGCAACAATGCTTCAAAGTCAAGAGTTTCAGTGCAGTCAGTTAAGATCATCAGTAAAGTGCTTCCATTAAAAATGTAAGATTAGACAGTTAATCAAAAAATAAATCAGATCTGTAACAACGTTGGATGATTACCCAGGTTTCAGTAGCAAGGTCAGCATGGCTACGCTAGCATCTCTGATGCAACTAATATCTAATCAGCCTTTCACAGGTCCAGTCTCACTTTCCTCTGTCCGACAGTGTTCTGGATCCGAGTCTGAGTCATGGGTAATAACTGATACTGATCTGATTACTGATTGGGTACTGACACTGTACCTTATTTTGAAATCTATCCAATAATAATCTGATTCTTGTTTAATATTTTTTGATATTAATAAGTGTGTTTTAAAGTTGGAACAAAATTCTCTAATCGCATTCTTTACATTCGTTTGCTAATGTTTTAGCAGTGAAAGGAGCTTTTAGGGACCTTTAACGTCCTGTGTTATTATTTCTTTATTCGCCTTAAAGGTTAGTATTAATAAAAATAAAGCAGGAGTGTTGTGAGAGGAGGAGATGAGGATGAGATGATGATGATGATGATAATAATGATGATGATGAGGATGATGATGATAATAATGATGAGGATGATGATAATATGATGAATGATGATGATGATGAATAATGTGAGGATATGATGATGAATAAATGAGGATATGATGATGAGAATAAGATGGAGATGATAATATGATGAGGATGATAAGAGGATGGAAAGATGAGGATGATGATAATAAGTTATGGGATGATGAGGATAATAATGATAATGAGGATGATGATGAGATGATGATGAGGATAATGTAAGGATGATGATGATAAGATGATATGATGATGATTATGAGGATGATGATGAGGATGATGAGGCGGATAATTTCACAGGATTCAGATGTTTCTGTAACTACTGAAAAAACATGGCTAAGCATTCTATTCTATGACACACCAGGGGGGCTTAAGACTTATGTAATATCAGTGTGTGTGTGTGTGTGTGTGTGTGTGTGTGTGGGTGTGTGTACAAAACACCTCTCAGAGCGCCAATACATCCGGCTGTGGTAAAACAAAGGTGCTCTGTGGAGGTGCATTCCACACACCGCTGTTACTGAACTGAACTGAAGTGTGTGTGTGTGTGTGTGTGTGTGTGTGTGTGTGTGTGTGTGTGTGTGTGTGTGTGTGTGAAGCACCCCTAAATTGCCAGCCTCTTTCTGTTGACAGACATGAAGCGAGTCAAGCATCTTATTCAGTGTCTTAATGCCTGCATAACCTTCATGTGTGTGTTTTTACACCTACAGCACATGTGATTTTCTTCAAAGCTGTTTGTAGTTTGCATGTGTGTGTGTGTGTGGGGGGGGTCTTGTAGGTCCAACAATTAGGGGTGCCAACACATTAAGGACAACTAGTAAAGGAAGACAGGTCTTTTAGAAGACGGCAGTAAAATTCGACGAGAATTTTCCAAAATAAATCAATGAAGATAGAAATAAAAGAAAAGAACAAAGCAAAAAGTGACCGAGGGGAGAAGTGGAGTGTGAAAGAGGAAGAGAAGAAGTCACTTCTTATTTATTGCATTACAGAAGTGAACATTTCAAAGCGCAGTGCTTTTCAGCACTAAATTATATAAACACACTAATATTTAATTATAACATTACCAAGAAGGAAAAATAGCAGACGTGTTGCAGATGTGCAGGATGTATCTGCTGAAAGAGTGGAGTGAAAAACGGTGAAGGTTACTCCGAGTTTACCCTAACAACACCACACACAGCCTTTATTACCTATAGGGTGTGGGCTGTTGTGGCTGGTGGGCTGTTGTGGCTGTGGCTGTTGTGGCTGGTGGGCTGTTGTGGCTGGTGGGCTGATTTTGACTGTACAGTTGCTTTCGGGATGTTCAGGTTTTTTTGGACTTCTGCTGATGTTCTAAAGTTCTTCCTGTGCGATCTGAGAGCCAAAGCAATCATTAAACACCTTTTAGAGATTTTATGGTTATTCCTGCCTGGAGATCAGCCAAAAAAAGATCAGTATGGATAATTATACAAAACTGTTATGTGAAAAACATCATTCCAACTCACATGGCGATGGGTTTGATGTCCCAGCCGTGTGAAAATAAAGAGCAGTGTGTGGATTAGGAGGTGTGAACTGAAACCATCTCTCACAGCTCAAAGACCAATCTTAAAAATCTGCTCAAGGATGTGCTGCTGTGTGGTGAAGGTGAGAGAGCAGCTGAAGGTCTCTGGTATCTGACTAGCATCTTCTGCTTTTCTCTGTCTCTTTCTCACACACAGACACACACACACAGCTCGATTGTTCTCAGACTGAATGTCTAAGATCAGCTGGTCCATACTGATCAGTCAGCGTGGTGAGACGTCTCGGAGACGTCTGGTTTAACACTCTTTAGTGTGTCAGTATTGAATGACACTAAAGCAGTTATTATTCATGATTCACCTAAATTAACTCTGTAATATAAATAATTTCATCTTATATTAAAATACAGAAGGAAGTGTGGTGTTTCTCGTTTTATTCATCCTTCTAGAACACGCTGGGGTGTCGCTCACAATTTTTAGGTTCTGCCAAAAAGACACAAGGTTGACCCTCACCCCACCCTTCCACACCAAAACTTACTGTTACAACATTATGCTAGTACTTTCACTACCAGTCTCTGCGGGCCCCTAAAGTGCGTGGGCCCCTGGAATTGTCCTAACTTACCCCCCCTTAGGGGCGCCCCTGAACACTCGCCATCTTTACCTTTTATAACATAACGAGGGCTGTGTGAATGTGTGTGTGTAAACGACGAGTATTTCGGTGGACTGCTGATTGGAAGCTCGAGGGGTTTTTCCAGGACCACCAGACTGCTACTGCTGGAACTCTTAGCTGAAATGTTTGCATGTGTAACAATATCTTTAAAAGATTTCGGATGCTTAGCTACGTCTTGATGTTACTAGTAAGACTAGGTGAGCGTTTTATCTCATTTTCCAGCCCTGACAGTGTGCCTTTTTTTACTATTTAGTGTGTGTGTGTGTGTGTGTGTGTGTGTGTGTAAGTATTAAAATGGAAGGTGCTGCTGCTTTTCCCTGCTGTAGTATTAGAGTGTCTCTGTCGTCTTCCCTTATTTAAACTTCTGTTTTATCTGAACAAACAAGCACCTCAGGCAAGAGAGAGAAGAGAGAGAAGACAGAGAGAGAGAGAGAGAGAGATAGAGAGAAAAGAGAGAGAGAGAAAGACAGAGAGAGAGAGAGAGAGATAGAGAGAGAGAGAGAGGAAAGACAGAAGAGAGAGAAGAAAGAGCGAGAGAGAGAGAGAGAGAGAGACATAGAGAAATGAAAGACGAGAGAGATAGAAAGACAGATAGACGGGAGGATAGAAGAGACAGAAGGAGAGAGAGAGAGAAAGACAGAGAAGATAGAGGAGGGAGAGAGAGAGAGAGATAGATAAGAGATATAGAAGAGAGAGAAGAGAGATAGAAAGACAGAGGGAGAGAGGAGAGAGAGATAGAAAGATAGAAAGAGAGAGAGAGAGAGAGATAGAAAGACAGAGGAGAGAGGGGAGGATAGAAAGAGAGAGAGATAGAGACAGAGAGAAGAGAGAGAGAGAGAGAGAGAGATGAGAGAGAGATAGAGGAGAGAGAGATAGAGTGAGATAGAGAGCGATAGAGAGAGAGAGATAGAAGAGAAGAGAGAGAGAATATAGAGAGAGAGAGATAGAAAGACAGAGGGAAGAGGGAGAGATAGAAAGAGAGAAGAGAGATAAGAAGATAGAGAGTAGAGATACAGAGAGAGATAGAAAGATGAGTAGAGAAGAGAGAGATCCATAGAACGACAGAGTGAGAAGAGAGAGGGAGAGAGATAAAAGAGATAGAAAGAGAGAGAGAGAGAGAGAGAGAGAGATAGAGACAGAGTAAGAGGGAGAGAGATAGAAAGAGAGATAGAGAAGAGAAAGAGAGAGGAGAGATAAGAGATCGAAAGACAGAGGTAGAGAGAGATAGAAAAGAGAGAGAGAGAGAGAGAAGAGAGAAGACCCTCGAAAGAGATGAAAAAGAGAGAGAAGAGCAAAGAGAGGAGAAAGATAGGGAGAAGGGAGAGAAGATAAGAGAGAGTCTAAGAGGATAGAGATGAAGAGAGAGAGAGAGAGAGAGGATAGAGAGAGAAGAGAGACAGAGAGAGAGAGGGAGAGAGAGAGAGGAAGGAGAGAGAGCGAGAGAGCTTTACAGGCAGTTTGAACAGGCATACTGATGAAGGCGTTCAGCAATTAGTTGAATATTCACTATTCACGGCTCGCAGCGTTTTAATAAAACACTCACACTGCTGCTGCTGCTGGAGGAACAGGACGGTCGATACACACATTCCCCTCAAGGACGTCACATTTACACACCTTACAATACAACGCCTGCTTCTTCTCCACCAGTTTATTATACAGCTCACAGCACGGGGTTCTCGCTATCTCGTCTTCAGACCAGATTTACAGTTTTAACACTTTTCAGCATCGTATATATCAGCATTTATGCAGCACTCATTATCTTCTGGTCTCCTAGCAACAGAGTTCTGACCTCAGCCTCCTGACAGTAGAGCCTACTAGACATGAGGTTCCCAGAGTTCTGTCTGGTTCTCCCATTCTACTGGCTCTCAGTTCAATACGGGTTGTTATGTCTGTTTTCATATCGTTTAGGGTTCTGCTCCTAAAGTCTTCTGGTTCTGAGATTATCTTGGTTCCCAAGTTAGAATGGTTCAAGGTTCTATCATGTTTAGAGCTCTGTCTGGGTCAGAGTATCTTCTAGTGCTGTGTAGTTCTTAGTTCTCTCTCGTTCCTCTCACTGCTTGTGGCATCACGGCAGTTTAAACGCTAAAATTGTGAGAGAAGTTGTGTGATGGTAACCATCAAATCAAAGTAAAACTCAAACTCTACGTCAGAATCTAGAACTATATTTAAAATATATCTCAAAGTATCACTATGGTTTTCCCAGAACCAGAAACCGGCATGTTCTTGTTAGAGCAACCACACAAATTTCCAGTGAAACTGTGTGAAATGTTCCAGCTGGGATTGTTCTGATCTCCAACGCTGGTCTCGATCTAGAATGGGTCCTGAGGGAAACCACAGCTGTGAGGATGAGGATGCCAGGACATGGACGTTCCCTAACTGGGCCTGTAATTTGTGTGATTCAAGCTAAAGTGAACCTGCTGTGGTCTACGAGGGAAAAAAACGAGGAAAACGGAATGATCAAACAGACTGGGAGAAAAAAGAGAAGTGAAAAACCCAACCCGAGCATTAGCATTGCTAAAAGCCACAGGAAGCGTCAGCCGGGTTTTTTAGCTGATCCTCACAGTGGCTGAGTTTTTTTTAACTTCCTGGCACTAGATTTACTCACATGATGTTATTGGTTATACACACCTGGCATTTGTGTGAGGATTGCTCTGCCAAAATACACACACACACACACACACACACACACACACACACACACACACATTGTCTATCAGTAATGTAAAAATCAGGAAGCATCGCACTCGGAATTGGTTTCTCAGTATTCTCTGTTTCACCAAGAGCACAACTCAACAGGTCTCAATCAGTGTGTGTGTAAATACACACTCTTTCATAAAGGATACACACACACACACACACACACACACACATCTTAGAGCTGTAAATACTGTAGTTATAGTGTATAGAAAACTGAGTAATGCGAAATGATCACTCGTCTTTAATATGCTGATTATTACACATGATTAATTCTATTACACAGACGTCTCTTATGAAGTGTTTCCTGTCTCCTGTCTCCTCTCTCTGTCTCTCTCTCTCTCTCTCTCTCTCTCTCTCCTCTCTCCTCTTTTTTTTTTTCCTCTTTTTCTCCCTCTTTTTTGTGACCGCAGTATCTTACACTGACTCACTCACACTGCGGGTTCTGATGAATCATCTGAAAATAACCGTGAGTTGCTATACGATCATTTCACAGCACAAAGACACTAATATATAGAGTCTAAGCGCTGCTGTCACCACTCAATAAATTAGCCTGGATCCACAGTGCGCAACAGCTGCGGCGCAACCTGTCGGGAAGAGAAGATTAAAGCGTCTGTCACCGCAGGATAAGAAAAAAAAACAGACTACCTGACTGTAAGAAACCCAGAATGTTTTTACTTCTCAGGTTCAACTGTACAGTATGGCAAAATGCTCAGACGGACCGTGTTCCTGATCTACACAGAACTCACGTGTGACTAATGGGACGCACCGTTATCCTGTCGTCCCCTAAAGACACTGTTAAAAACCGGCCAAAGTTAGAAAAGAGTCACGGGGGGGGGTCAGAGTAATGTGTCAGAGAGAGACAAAGAGAGACAAAAAATGAGAGAAAGAGAGAATCAGAGAGAAAATCATTGAATAAGAGAAAGTGAGTGAGAGAAGGAGTGTGTGTGTGTGTGAGAGAGAGAGAGAGAGAGAGAGGTGTGTGTGTTTGTGCTTTTTTGAAATGATTTTATTTTCCCCAGTCACATCAGGGTGGGATATAATTTATAATAATGCAGTCCTTTATTTCCTTCATGCTTAAATTAAAGGAACGTTTAGAGCAGTAGTGTGATGGCTGTATTGCTGATTCATCGCTCAGAACCCACAGGACTGCCCCCCACCCCCCCCACCCCCAAAGGGTCAAAGCCAAAGAGTCGCTTTCAGACTCGGAAATGAGAACAAAACAGGTGAAGGACATGTTTCTGCACCACTACTACTTTGAGTTTTATCATTATTATTATCATTATTATCATTATTATTATTATTAGTATTATTACAGCAGGACGTCCTAAAGTGCTCTTATACTACAAAGGTGGCTTAGTTCCGGTTCCGCATTATTACTCGTCCAGGTATTTTGTAAAAATAGCAGCTGAAATGTTTAGCTGAAAGCGCTGACGTCAGAGACTCCGTCCACTTGCACATTACTGTCTGACTGAATTTGTTGATGTAAATGGTTTGCTGAGGCTTTCTCCACATAAGCTGCTACTATAGGAACAGGTTATAGCACCACTATTACTACTGCTATTACTACTACTAATAATATAATACTAATCTCTTTATTTAATTCCAACACAAATCATAGACAGTAACTAATTATTATTTAAAAGCCTGAGACTCCAATCCATTTCCTTTCTAAAACAAACCATAAGCAGCTGCCAGGACACAAATCTCATCATTACTGTATATAATCTGTGTTGCATACAAAATTCTGCAGAAACTGAACCTCCAGAGAGAAAGAAAGAAAGAAAGAAAGAAAGAGAGAGAAGAAGAAAGAAAGAAGAAAGAAGAAAGAAAGAAAGAAAGAAAGAAAGAAAGAAAGAAAGAAAGAAAGAAAAGAAAGAATGAAAGAATGAATGAAAGAAAGAATGAAAGAATGAAAGAAAGAAAGAAAGAGAAAGAAAGAATGAATGGCGTCTCATTAAGACGGGAAACTCTAGAGTACAGAGAGTTTCATTATTAACATTATTATCATTAATGTGTGCGGGCTTTTATTTAAAACTCTTTGATGAAATGTCCATGTCACACACACACTCGTGCGACGCCTGGTCCATACAGGACAGAAACAGAGAAGTGTGTAATTATGGCTGGTGTGTGTACTGGACATGCAGAGGACACCCTGACACGGGACGTGTCGTGGGCGAATAATGATACAGTGAGCGTCCGACCGCATGCTGGCAGCGAGGTCCGTCTATAGCGTCCCACTATACTTTAATTATACTCTCTGTCTATAAATACACACACGTCTATACTGACATCAAACTACAAGGAAAAAAGACTGTTCTTTAGTCTGTGAGTTAAATTTACGTCTTTACTTCAGAAGTGAACGAGTTTACCTGTCTGAACACGCCGGCGGGTTGCCAGATCTTCACTCCAAACGCTATCAGCGATATTTAACAGCATGACTATAATGACCAGGTTCCAGTGTCCAGGTTCCTTTTCATTAACAAACATACCTGAGTTTAAAAATATATAAATATAAATATGGTAATTACTGGCTACTGATTGGTACAATAATTCGATGTTTTTCTGCAATTCTATTTGATGGAAGAAGTTTCCAGTGTCAACGCTTTATAACAGACAGACGGTAAAGAGGGAAAAAGTTTGCGAAAAAGATTGAGATTTTATTGCTAATGAGAAAACGAGTAGAGTAAAAAACCGAACATGAGATTTTTCAGTTTATAAAAAAGTTTCCAGGCCTTTAAAGTAAACATTTAATGCACATTTGAGAGGGGTTAAATGTAGACCTGGAGGCTGTTAGTGTGTGTGTGTGTGTGTGTGTGTGAGAAAGAGAGAGAGAGAGACAGAGACAGCTGTGTGTGTTCTCTGTTAGCTCTCAGGGTTCACAGACTCGCTCTCGCCCAGCATCAACGTCATCCGGTCCTCTCGGGACCATTTTGCAGATTCAGGCCTATCCATCAGCCGAGCAAATCCTCCACACACCCTACAGAGCGCGTGAGAGAGAGAGAGAGAGAGAGAGCGAAAGAAAAAGAGAAGACTGCGAGCACACCGCAATAATGACTTTAATTACACTAACAATGCTGGGGTTTTTTTGCTAAAAATAATTTTACGTTGCTATAAAACTGCATAAAAATGCTCTGTGGTCGAACCCACAGCAGCCGCAGACGTTTCCGGGACCTTTGTAGACGCGATTTAGTCAGTAAGGCTGAAAGGCAAGTGAGAATTTTTTTTAAAAAGAAGTGCCTCTCGAACGGTAAGCGATACTTCAACCCGAGGAATAAGCGGTTAGGGATGATCTGCAAAAAAACCCCATCTCCTCGGGTAATTACAGCCATTTGTTCGTCTTGTTCTATTAAGTCTGCGATGGATAAGAAGGAGGAGGAGGTAAATGTACGGCCGTCCTCTTGATTTGGCAGCGTTTCAATCGCCATTACTCCACGCCGCGTCTCCGTGGAGTCTTTCAGCACATCAGGGAGACTCTCAGAGTCACTCAGAAAGCCGCTCTGTGTGTGTTCATCAGCCGCTGCTTGTGTGTTTGGGATGAAAATCATTTTCATAATTGATTGCTTAACACCGATGCAGCACAGACAAGGTGCAGCTCAGACCGGCGACCCTGTCAATACTTAGCTTTTAGTGCACATTTAAGAGAGAGAGAGAGAGAGAGAGAGAGAGAGAGAGAGAGAAACAGCATTAATCGATCTGTTCTTTGTTTGTCGTTACTAAAATAAAAACATTTTTTTTACAAAGGGATTTAATTGTTTGTGGATTGGAGACAGCTGATCAGCATGACTAATGCAATAACACACGGAACCGGGTCCCTGTGACGGGTCCGAGCATTAGAACATCAGTGACCCGCTGAAGGGGCAGAAGAAATTATGATCTTTATTCTAAATTTCATCCAATGGGCAATTTAGCCTCAGGCTGACTAATGATAAATTATGTGTTTCCTGATATATAAGACACTATTACACTATATACACACTACTGCCCCTTCTGTACATTATTTACCCTCACCTCTGTAATGATCAACCTCCGACCCTTATTTATTACACTGCTATTTATTGTAAATAAGCCACTTACGCACTTCTGCTTAGATGCTATAACTGCATTTCATTGGCTCGGTACACGTACCCTGCACAATGACAATGAAGTTGAATCTAATCTAATCTAATCTAACTTTCTTAATAACGGTCCTATTCTTTAGAAGGGCAGGTCGGTCTGTGGCAGAATGTTTGTTGATGATTTTAAAGCTCATTATTTGGTTCTAAGTGTTCAGATAAATGAGCTTTACTTGTCAAAAATTTATAGAATATTAAAAGAGGAAAAATGTCAGACGAGACAAACAGACGTTTTCTTGCTCTAAACAAAAAAGAATCACTCGTGCAGGTTTGGTGGAATTTCCTACATTCTGAATCGACTTTTTACTTTTTTGTTGTCTATGATTTTTCTTGCGGGTTGGCGTGCAGTAGCACATGCTCATCACCATGGGACGCTATGTTAAATGTAGGGTTTTATTTGTGGGGAATCAAACAAATATTTAATGTACAGTTAAAACTAAGGGGGGATTTTAGTTTAAAAGGCAACCTTTATTATCAAATACAGATCCGATATGAGTAAAAAGTGTATGTTTTAAAGTATGTATTTTTCATCAGAATTAAACCTTCCGCATTTCTCAGACCTCTCAATACCCCAGCTTCCCATATGTTTGCTGAGAAGTTTTGTTTAGCCTAGCCTAGCATTAGTGTTTCAGTGTAACAGTGTAACAGTGTTTCTGTTTCTGTGCTTGATTCTTGCTGTCTGCACTGAGCCTGTGCTAGTTGTAGTGAAATTAAAGCGCTATCCCTGTACTGTGCGCTATAAGAGAATAAAGCTGCATATAGATCCAGTCCGTGGTCGTAGTTTGGGGACCTTTAATTTAGGATCTACAGTAACCTCATGTTACACCCTGCGTAATAAGCATGTATAGTGTTACGGTCGAGGGGCAAAAGTCTTTTTTTGCCACACATACATAGCTGCATAGTATTAATTACTAAATTAATTGCTATGCATACCCCAGAGATCAAAGTGCATGTGAAGAACCGGTGTCCTATCGCTGCCTACACCTTTTGTTTCCAGGATCGACTCTGGGTCCACCCCTGAGATCGACTCTGGGTCCACCCCTGGGATCGACTCTGGGTCCACCTCTGGGATCGACTCTGGGTCCACCCCTGGGATCGACTCTGGGTCCACCCCTGGGATCGACTCTGGGTCCACCCCTGGGATCGACTCCGGGAATCAGGGAATCCCAGAGGTTTTTTTGATGCTTAAATCAAAGTGCTATAATAGCTGGATAAATATTTCCGGCTGCGTGTTGACATTTCCTCTAATGAGAAAGAGCGACTGTTTGTCTAACAGAGACGGAATTAGTCCGCGGCGAGGAGGAACAGAGGAAGCGTCCAGAGGTCATTTAGCGCCCCAGTAGGAATTCTCACTGTATTGCCAACTATCCATGCTAATCCTTTTCTCTAACGCTTAAGCCCGTCAGGTGATCAGCACTGAAAAGAAGCTTCTAGCTAAATCTTATCCCGGCCATGTGATTCCCAAATCCCAGCAGGCTCTGGATCCCGACCCTTTACACACACACACATCCTTAATATTATTACCATTCATTATAACGGCGCAGCCACTGAGTGTTGCAGTGGTTTTGGAGAATACATAAAGAAACAAACTGCTTAGAAAATAAAAATGTTATATTGCAGAAATGATCAGACTTTTCGACTGGGCGGAGCTTCGTGCTTCTTAAAGCTTTTTTCCGTGGCACAAAGTTACAAATCTATGAACAATATCCATGTGTGAGTAATGATTTATCTGTTAACAAAATAAGCCACGCCCATTTTGATGACATCACAGCACGAGTGGTGACACACATCTAATGATATGAAAGGGAAAGTGAGAGAGGGAGAGAGAGAGAGAGAGAGAGAGAGAGAGAGAGAGAGAGGGAAAAAGAAGACTAAAAATGTGTGTGTGAGTGTGTGTGTGTGAGTGTGTGTGTGTGTGTGTCCAGTGTCTAGGTTGTAGAAAAAGCAGACCAGTTAACTGCAAAGTTTGTTTTTTTTACCATCTCTGACTGAGCAGTAACACAAACCCCATTCATTGGCAGACCGCAATGTACACACACACACACACACACACACACACACACACACACACACACATTCAACCAGTGTATCCACACCTCACACTGGCTGCATTCAGCTTTATTACACAGCATCTTTATCCAAACTTTATCCCAAACACACACACACACACACACACGCTCTTTTGGCTCGCCATCACCTTTTCCACCCATTTAAAATGCTTGTAAATGTGTTTTTCTGAGCATTCTCAGTAGATACACACCCTGCTGATACTCCACCACACGCCAGAGCGAAGATCAGTTCGACTACAATCGTTTATTTCTATAGAAATATTTCACATCTCAACTGCAAAAAAACACAAGCATCACAAAACTGACAGAATAAAAGTGAGCATTATTAAGAGTGCAGGTAGATTCGCACATCTGATTAGTCGAAATCTGAATGCGCTTTTATTTTGTCATTCCAGCAGCGTTGTCACCTATTCACATAGTGAAGTGTTCAAAAACACCTCGCAGGTCCGGCGGCCGAGTGAGTTCGGTTGTAGTAACGCCGCATTCCAGTGCCAGGAACAGTAACAGCGCCGTAACGAGGGGAGAAACTGGCCTTCATTCAATTACTCATTACTGAAAATACAAACCACTGCTGGGCCCCTGAGCAAGGCCCTCAACCCCCAATTGCTCCAGTTGTATAGAGGAGATAAATGTACGGCTCTCTCTGAATAAGAACGTCTGCTGATAGAACGCTGTTCATGTAAAAATCTGTTAAAAAACCCAGCGAGATCCTTCACTACTGTTATTGTCAAATCTAAAAAATATCTATCTGAACTGCAGCTGTTATACGTGTGATAGAGTATAAATATCTGAGTATAGTGAGTGTGGTGTTATGGGGGTAGTATCACTCTGCCCATCACGGACACAGCAGGCCACAATTACACACGCTATAATTAGAGCTATTTTTATGGACTTGTTTTGGGAAAGGTGAAAAGCACAAAAACAATGACAACAACAACAAAAAGAACAATGGCGCTAATGTAATAAGGCACTCCAGCGTAACTGACAGCTGGGCAAGTTAAAGGCTGTTCATGATGCAGACGGGAGAATACACACAACAGCCTCACACCCTGTGTTCTCAATAAATGCTGCACATGTACACTTTTCTTTCTCTCTCTCTCTCTCTCTCTCTCTTTTGCTCTCACTCTATCACTCTTAACCAGAAGAAATCATTTCGGAAAAACAGAACGAGTGTTTCAATCAAGGCGATCTCATTAGCAGAGCGCATCATGAAACGCTGGAGATAACCATCAGCGCGGCACAGACGCACAAATCGATAACTGCCGGCTTGAGCCGTTACACAACAGCTGGGGAGGGACATGAAAGAAAGCGCTTGTGTCTTTAGAGGTGTCTCTAGCACAACATGTTTCCTTTACAAACAAAACTCACCGCTCGCCTACGACGAGGCCCGCGGGTCCTGCAACTTCAGGAAAATCACCAACGTACACACAAAATCAGTGTTCTAAAGGCTGCCTGCCACGTGTACATCTAACGTCGCTCCTAATCTCAGGTGGAACGGGCGAAGCGTTAATGAGATTCTGCCCTGCTGAGAACCGTGTGCTACGACGCCATATGGAACCGATACTCAGAGTTTTACTCTGCCGCCGCAGCTCATGTAAAGCTCCGTCCTTGTCTACTCTTCCATCCACAATTCACACCCGAACTTTGGCTTTCAATCTATTTTCCGTTATGCAAACGCAGAAGTCTGGAAAAAAACCTAGGCCTGAAATAGAATCAGAGATGTTTCATTTGGACAAAAATACAAGCAACACTTTTAAAGAGTGATCAGAAAGTCAAAAAGAGTTTTATTCCACAGCTGAAGCGCAGTGGACTTTCCTTTATTCACGCCGCACGCCGCACAGGAAGCCCCAACATCCGTCGGGGTTCCACATGTTACACATGTTTTGCAAGTCTGTGATCTTTGCAGTATTTGTATAACCAGGAAAAAGATTGTAATGAAATTCAGTAATGACTTTTCATCACTGCTGTTGATGCAGAAATTAAATAATTTCTAATATAGCAAAAATCAGCGATAAAAGAGGAAAAGTTTACTGGGATTATAGGAAAAAACAACACAAAAAACTATTACACACAGACATGCTTGCAGTGTGTGTGTGTGTGTGTGTGTGTGTGTGTCTCCTCTCCCTAGACCGTTACTGTCCCACAGGCAGCAGCTCAGACACGGCAGCCAGTCAGCGGTGATTTAACGATATAAAGATAATTTACATTAAAGCAACAATATTTAATATTTAATTTTCGGCTATTTAAAAAAGACTCACTTCATTTCTACAATCTATAAATGTTCCCACTCTGAAGTGTGTATTAAATACATTTTCATAATGATGATGATGAAAATAATGAACACAAGAGTGAAGATAAACACAAAAAAGAGTCCAAACTGTTACAAAGCTCTGACACTGGAGACTCCTTCCATAAAGCTCCATAAAGCTCACACACAGCGGCGGTGTGAATCATCACTGACCGAATACGCAAGTGTAGATCTTTTTAGTTCTCTTAAAGAAAAAACGATTTCTTCAGTGTAACAAAGGTTCTCCGCAGGGTTCTTCATATATTAAGGCTTTTTGTATACAGTCAAACTCTAAAGTAGTGAAAGATTTTCCTCCTGTAAGTTTTACAATGTGTGACATACGTAATCGTCTCAGACGTCTTGCTGGTGTATGAGGACATCTGTCTAGGGTTCTGAACAGTGAGTTCAGTATGAACGTTGACGGAACGTTACGTAGCCTTCACTGACTGTGCAGCAAGCGACTTTAAAACCCTGTTAAAGAAGTACCAGGAAGGCTGTTGCTGCCAGCAGAGTATTACACTCGTCTTTACCAGCGTCAGACTGGCACACGCTCAGCCAGATGTGGAGGAAATTCTCAGGGAATAGTGGTGTGTCTGCCTAAGTGCAGTCTAGCCAGTAATATCCGGCTTCGTCCAATAAATGAGCGTCTACAGCATCAGCGTGTTGGAAAATAAGTGACAACACCTGTGTACCAACTGAGGAAAAACCTACTGGAAAAGTCCATGATGTGGATGTTTCACACAGGAAACACACGTCTTTGACTCTGGAAGGAAACCAGAGTACCCAGAGGAAACCCCCAGTAAAAATAGTGCTGTGTGTGCTTCTGTTCTCTGCTCATGATTATTAGGGCCTTTTGGAAATTGTCTACAAGAGCTTTTCCCTCAATCTCAGACATCTACAAACCGATAGTAGCAACACGGACAGCAGGAAACTCACAGGAGCTTCCCCTGGAGTCTAAATAAACCACTGCATGTGCGCAAAGAAGGAACTTCCAGTTCAGGATTAAAGAACAAGACTAAAACTACAAGAAAAACGGTTTCATGTCTTAAAACTGGACTTTTTCTGAGCTAAATGTCAACAGAGAGAGAAAAAGAAAGAAAGAGACCTGAATAGAGAAAGAGAAGAAAAGAAAGGCAAAGTAAAGAAACAGACGAAGATGAAGATCAAAGCGAATTTAGATTCAGCACCTGTCCTGCTGTAAAGCTAAACAAAGAGGACCAATCGAGACAGACATTCCAACCACAACAAAGGCTGAAAACAGAGAACCGGTGCGAGGCTGTGTGTGTGTGTGTGTGTGTGTGTGTGTGTGTGTGTGTGTGTGTGTATTCCTGCTGCTGAAAACAACCCCCTAAAATAAGATCATCCCAATAATATGCTTTAGAAGAAGGCCTGAAATTATTATTTATCTCTTTTTATAAGATTGTTTTGCAACATTTCTAAATAGTTTTTATAAAATTTAGACAAACTCAAAAACACACAATAACAGAAAATAATGTGGCTAAAAATGATTCTGAATTATGACAAATTATATCATAAAAAGTGAAACATGTTAATAAAGCAATTATTGTGAACTATTTAATAAAGTTTTAGGCATGAAATACAAAGCTGGAGAAAATTTCCTGGTCTCCTCTGGTCCTTTTCCCGCTAACAAACACATCCGTTTCCCAGAACTAACATTTCATTTAGATCATCACCATTTCTCAGTCCTGTGGGTTTTCTGGAGCGATGACGGAGATTGTTGGAGCTGTGATGGGTCTGAGTTCTAATCCTCCTGTTTTTTTCCGTAAGGACATCGGACGCCAGCATCGGCTTCTGCTGTATAAGCTTCTGTTTTTATAAAAACTAAAAGCGGGGAGGTGGCGCTGCACGATACTGGAAGAAAAGGACGATGCCATGTTTCGTTTTTCTGCTTTATATATTACAGTATGAGAAGATTTCAGGAGAGGACCTGAGTATCTCAGACTGGAAATAACTGATTATTTTAGAATTATCGGGTGATTCGGTTAGGAAGTGCGTTGTGTATAAATTACTGACAGTGAATCTTTGTTAAAACTATAACAGTGATTTGTTTTTTGCGTCTGAATGATTTCAACTTGTCTAAAATGTTAATTAAGCGTTATATTACAAAATTTAGCAATTAATCCACAAATCACATGCGTTCTGAACTGTAGTGCAGTCAGAGCTACTCCCCATCTGATACTGTACATCCTGCAGTGTGATTATTACAGATTCACACACTGCCACATGTGTGTGTCATACAGCCTGTCATGGGTGAGACGAAGGGAAGCACTGAGAGGTCATCCTGTTGGAGATATTCACTTTCACTAACAGAAATCTGGACAAACTGTTACTGTAGAAATAATTAAGCATTAAGTTCTCGACCACTTTATAGAACTAGCATGATCCGACCAATCAGGATCCGGAATTCATTCTGCAGTGAACAACTTGTCAAGTAAATGATGTTTTTGTTCTCAGCAGCTTGGAACGCAGCGCTAGCAGCACACAGCGTACGTTAGACAGCATGTGTGTGTGTGTGTGTGTGTGTGTGTGTGTGTGTTTACTCTGCCGTTCCTGAATGAACTCCTTCAGCTCTAATACAGCAAGGAACATTCAGTGCAACATTTCGTAACACCAAACAACTGGCGTCCTGTTGCGCGGAACGTCTGCGTTTACACTCAGGAGGGTGAGAGATCTCTCCAAGCCTCAGTTCATTCTAATTATCACAGGTGGTACAAATACATCGCAAACCTGCAACACTTCTGCAGGGATTTTCCAGGAGGGGAGACGCTGAGACTGTTTTCATTTTCTCACCGGAAAAACACCGGTACAATTCTGGCTCCACGGGAAAATCCTGCCGAGACACGACGCTGTGGAAACTTTCTCTGTCTTCCTTTCCCTTCATGAGCCTGGGAGTCTCATTAACATTTACTTTCATTGCTGTTGGTATTAAGATTATTTATCATCCGGCGTCCCTGTTACGTCTCTATGTGTTTTATGATCTCTGATGATCCCCATCCTCTCAGTCAGCCATGCGTCACACAGCGCTGTGTAGGTATCATACGACACGATAATTAGCGGCAGTAATTACAGGATGTAAAGCTCTCACGATCCCTGAATGTCACCTTAGTCAATTTTATCCTGTTTAACTGACAAGACAAGCAGAAACTCTTCACCTGGAGAATTATTCTATCATCAAACACTACTGTCGCCTGGCATCCGCTTCTGATTGGCTGTCCTTCCAATAACTTTTCAGATTTAAAAGCATTTAAAGGAATGTGTTTACATTCAATTATTATTAAAACAGTTTCGCATATTAGACACTAACAACCCTTAATCATCCATTAAACCCTTAAAGAACCCATGAAGAACCATTTTTAAGAGTGTGTATTCCAAAGTATGTGTTTGGTACAAATTCCAGATCATCTAAAGGAGTTTAACATTCAGCTATAATTAAGTTGAGTTCTCTAACAGTTCTTTAGATAATTAAAAGTTATTATACCTTACAACACCTTTACAGAAAAAAATGGTTCATCAGCAGATTGCTGGAGAATTTAATAATAATAGTTTTTTCTGAAAGGTTCCAATCCAGAGATCGTTCTATTCTAAAATTTCTAATTGGTTTTTGGAAGAAACGAATCAGTGAATTGAATTGAATGATGGGTTCCTCCTTGAGTCTGGTTCCTCTCAAGGTTTCTTTCTACTTCATCTCAGGGAGTTACTGCATTCTGCGTAAAGCTGCTCTGAGACAATGTCCACTGTTAAAAGAGCTAAAACAATAAAAAAAGAATCGAATTGAATGAATCATTTTGACAACCTTTTTTAAAGTGTGTCTGAATTAACAGGGTAGAAGCTGTTAGAACGGTTCTAATTTCATTCTCATTGAATCAGAACCCATAGGTCAATAGGGTCCTGTAAATGTTTATAAATTAACTAAAGAAATGGAGCTCATGGAAGCTGAAAGAACCCTGGAGGAACCTGATTATGTTAACAGGGTAAGCAGCACAAAATGACCTCGAGGTCCCAATAGCCATAGGATATTTTATTGTTGTGTCTCTGTGTGTGTGTGTGTGTGTGTGTGTGTGTGTGTGTGTGTGTGTGTGTGTTGATGATGATGGCGATGTGGATGGAATATAGATTGAAGTCTCCAGCACTGTCTCTGGATGACGCGATTTCTACCGCGCAGCTGAAGCGTAAGCTGTAAAACTCTGCTCCGAACCAGAGGCCCAGTCTAACGGACCGAGCAGAAAACCACAGCCGGGTGAAAGAAAGAAATAATTAATGAATGAGTGGGTGGGTGAATGAATGAATGAATGAATGAGTGGCTGAGTGAGTGATCGGCGCGAGGCTGATTGATGTGCGCAGCGTTCTTCACACCATCATGACAGAAATTCCGTCGCCTCTTTCTTCTTACCGTTTGCCGCTTGTGGCGCAGACTCGCTTTCCCGATCTGCTGCTTTCTGTTCCTCGCAGGTTCTCCGTGCGCTTTGTTCACGCTGAGCCGCTCTCTCTTCTCCCTAGCCGCGCCTCCAGCACCTCCACCCCCGCCGCCGTTATCCGCCGCGTCCCCCGAGTCCAGACTGCTGAAGTTCCACACGATCAGCGTCTGTACCAGCAGCACGGTGAGAGCTGCGATCAGAGCGGAGCGCGAGCGCCGAGCCGACTTGCGCGCGCACGGACCTCCGACCATCATATTCTCCGCTTTGCTATGGGTTTTTATTCGAGTTCTGTTCCTCCCTCGCGCTTGTGTCCGTGTGAAGCGGCCGAGTCGAGCAGCAGCGCGTGCGCCACCGACACCGGGCTACGGGGCTATGTGGAGTCGGCGCGCGCACTGAAACAGATAGAGAGACAGCGGAGGGAGGAGGGCGGATAGCGGCTGGATCACGGGTTGCCAGATGCAGCTGACCTCACTACAAAACCCTGTACCAGAGGCGCAGAAACTTCTTCCTCTCTCCCCCCTTTCTCTTTACCTCTTTTCTCTCTCTCTCTCTCTCTCTCTCCTCTCTCTATGTATATATACATATATATATTTATATATATATTCTGGGCAATCAGTAATGAACACTAATACACAGCGGTTTAAACATCGCTCTGCGTTCATTTATAACATGTATATTACAGTTGTATAAAAATTCTACAATCTGGCAACCCGAGTCTGAAGAGCTCGTGCATGTAAATAAGAACGCGGAGCCCTCGCGTGGCCAAGCGCGCGCACTGTGTGACGGAATGAGCGGCTTTAAAGCATTAAAAACACACAAACGGCATTTTAAACGTCACTTTTCACTGTTTATTATGAGCGTTTCATGAATTTAAAGCGTCCCATATTGTTTTAGGATCTAACTGTCTGTGAGGGCTAAAGCTTTAATACCTCTAATATGCGTCATTACGCTATTATAAACATTGGGCTTAATAATTAATAAATTAATCTACATCATGTTTCAATTAATATTTTTGTTCTAGGGGTACTGGGACTTCCGGGTTTTATTCAATCGGAAGGTCACGTGACATTAAGGAAGCTAATTGGTGTATTTTCTCCTAATGAACCTGCAGTGAAGCGAAACATCTGAGGCGATTTTTTATTATTAAAACACATAAAGAGAAAAAAAATAACACAATAAAACACTGAATTTTACCATCAAGTTTTTCATCAGCTATAA
Source organism: Bagarius yarrelli (assembly GCA_005784505.1). Lineage (NCBI taxonomy): Eukaryota > Metazoa > Chordata > Actinopteri > Siluriformes > Sisoridae > Bagarius > Bagarius yarrelli. Next base: position 17,481 of record VCAZ01000353.1, on the reverse strand, counting down.
ATAACAAACAAAAGTCACTCGGTAAGTGCAAATATAACAATCTGCTCATTTTAGTCTCCTCAGGCTCCTCAGGCTCCTCAGGCTGCTCAGTCTCCTCAGGCTGCTCAGGCTCCTCAGTCTCCTCAGGCTGCTTAGTCTCCTCAGGCTGCTCAGTCTCCTCTCCTCTCAGCTCAGCTCCTGCTTAGGTCTCCTCAGGCTGCTTAGTCCTCTCTCTCCTCAGCTCGTCCTCCTCAGCTGCTAGTCCTCCTCAGGCTGCTGCTTAGTCTCCTCAGGCCTAGTCGCCAGGCTCCTCAGTCTCCTCAGGGCTGCTTAGTCTCCTCAGGCTGCTTAGTCTCCTCAGGCTGGTCAGTCTCCTCAGGCTGCTCAGTCCTCCTCAGGCGGCTTAGTCTCCTCAAGCTGGCTTAGTCTCCTTAGTCAGTCTCCTCAGGCTGCTTAGTCTCCTCAGGCTGCTTAGTCTCCTCAGGCTGCTTAGTCTCCTCATGCTGCTTAGTCCCTCTCCTCAGTCTCTGCTCAGTCTCCTCAGGCTGCTTAGTCTCTCCTCAGCTGTCTCCTCAGGTGTTAGTCTCCTTATCAGGGCTGCTCAGTCTCCTCAGGCTGCTTAGTCTCTCCTCAGCTGCTGCTTAGTCTCTCAGGCTTAGCTGCTAGTCTCAGTCCTCGTCCTCAGGCTGCTTAGTCTCCTCAGCTGCTTAGTCTCCTCAGGCTGCTCAGTCTCTCCTCAGGCTTGCTTAGTCTCCTCAGGCTGCTTAGTCTCCTCAGGCTGCTTGATCTCCAGGCTCCTCAGGCTGGTCAGTCTCCTCATGCTGCTCAGTCTCTCTCAGGCTGGTCAGTCTCCTCAGGCTGCCTTAGTCTCCTCATGCTCTCAGTTCCTCAGGCTGCTAGTCTGCCTCAGCTCCTCAGTCTCCTCAGGCTGACTCAGTCTCCTCAGCTGCTTAGTCTCCTCAGGCTGCTTAGTCTCCTCAGGGTCTCCTCAGGCTGCTTAGTCCTCCTCATCTCCTCAGGCTCCTCAGCCATTTCTCAGGCTGCGCTTAGTCTCCTCAGGCTCCTCAGGCTGCTCAGTCTCCTCAGGCTGCTCAGTCTCCTCAGGCTGCTCAGTCTCCTCCTAGGCTCCTTAGGATGCTTAGGCTCCTCAGGCTCTCTGCTGACCATTTTAAACCTAAAAATAATTTGTGTCCATTTAGGTTTTGTTCTTTTTAGTAAAGTTAAAGTTGTATTGATTTATGAGGTGAAGATATGTTTTGTTTAGTCAGTCAACTTTATGTTTATTTATTTTATTAACGAAATGTCTGTAATTATCAAGTGAACTTCAGGAGGAATCATTTCTGATCTAAACCCGGACCTGGTGATCCTTTTCAGGAATTTAAACAACTCTGGAGGCGTCTCAGAAAAACATCAGGACAAGTATAAAGGACATCATCAGCTGAGTATTGGGGACATCATCAGAAGATTATTAAGGAGATCATCGGATGAGTATGAAGGACATCACCAGACGAGTATGAAGGTCATCACCAGACGAGTATGAAGGTCATCACCAGACGAGTATGAAGGTCATCACCAGACGAGTATGAAGGTCATCACCAGACGAGTAAGTTATTTAGTTTGTTTATTTGTTATTGGCCACCGCACCTGAGTTTCCACTGAAAGTTTGAGCAAAAATATTGCACTTTTTTCATCTGTGTTGTCAGTTTTGGGGTTTTTGATGATGATGATGATCATAATGATGAAGATGATGGTTCATCAGCTGATGTCATCATTAGTATAATTTGCATATTCAGAGTGTTGCATAAAAGGGAAATTTTCTGTAATTTCTCTCTATTTATACTTATAGAATGGTGATAATGTCACTCTTCTTTCTCAGCTGGTTTGCTAGATCATGTCTAGATGTATAATTTTTGTGGTGGTGGTGGTGGTTTATCTCAACGGCTTTGGTCTGTTGGAACTTATGACTGGTGGTAACTTGACCTCAGTGAACAGCACTCAGTAGTTGTTAACAGAAAGTGCTGGATGATGTTTTGACTGTTGCTCAGGTCAGTTTTCTCTCATTGCATCACAGTAGCTGCGTTTACATGGACACCAATGATCCGATTGGATCAGAACTATAAACACAATCCGATTCAAAAGGGGACTCAAACACAGCAATCAGAATTTATTGAGCAAATCTAATAAATATTTGTTCGGATTGTAAGCGGTGATTTAACCCTTTTCTGATCTGATCTAGAGGACATGTGAACATTGCATCGGATTAAAAACAAAACTGGAAAGTGTAATGATGTACAAACGCCATAATTATGTAAAGCACATGATTAAAAGATCAGAACCGATTAAAGCCCTGCACATATCAATCCCATTAAACACCCCGCCTTCAGATTCACCAGTCTGATCGATTTCAGTCTGATTCCATCTAAAGGTACTGCTACTGTTTACTTACACACACACACACACACACACACACACGCACGCTGTGTTTACACCTGGACTCATTTCTCATTTTATTTAAAGGATCATTTTCACTTCGGTTTAAGGTTCTATGCCCTTTTTCCCGACTGAATCCGAACAGAACCTTTCTCTAAACATCTTTCCTTTTTCTCTGCCAGACTGTAAACTTGTGTGTGAGAAGAACTGATGCTGCATTTTGAGCGAGTTAGCATTTATCTCTGTGTCATTAAACACAGGTTCACCTTAGGAAAAGAGGGAATGACTGATTCCAGGTGGCTTTTTCTGACCCTCCTGCAGTGAACAGAACCCAGATCAATAGCTGCTAATTGTTGGTATAAAACCATCGAGCTCTGGAGGAGAGTGACGACCACCGAGAGGCACTGAAGGTGCCTGAGCGAGACACGGCCTGCAGGGTTTTTTTTAATCAACACAGAGGACATTTCTCATCCCGCACACCAAGAGAGTCGGTTTCCATGGGAATAAACTCCTTTTTCTCCCCGCCGGCGGGTTCTGAGAGAGGGAAAGAAGAGAGATAGAGCGAGTCGGTGCTCGTGAATCGGCATATCAGAAACCAGCATCGCCGAACGTCTCTGTTTGTCCTTGGTGCACATCACTGAGGCGAGTGGAAGCGCCGCATGGCTGCATGATTCAGGACGGCGAGGTCAGCGGGCTGCGCTGAATTAAAGAGCGGCAGCAGACTCGGGGCAGCCATCGGCGGCCCGCTGCTCAAAAACACACTTTCTTATTCTCTGTCTCTGAATTATGCAGCACAAGTGTTCCAGAGGGAGTCTCACGTCTTATTCACGGGCAGGTCACGTTTTATTGTCACCCTGTCCACACACACACACACACACACACACACACACACACACACACACAGCAGAAACCGAAAGCGAGGAACGCAAAAGGAAAAAAACAAGTGTCTACAAACACGACTGCATGAAGCGTTCAGGGTCTTAAAGCGGAAAATTCAATACGACAACCGGATTAAAACCCCCTGTGTGTGGGGACGCTGTGGTAAAATAATGAGTGAGGATTCACTGTAAATACCCCGGGGGTGTTTATTCCTCTTACACCACATTATAGCAGCTGCAAGCAGTCATTCCCCTTAGCAGCGTGTGTGTGTGTGTATACATGGAAGCCATCTACTGAGATAAACTTAGTTTCTCTCTTGATCTCTCTCTCTCACACTCTCTTTTGCTCTCTTTCTCTCTCACCCTCTCTCTCTCGCTCTCTCTCTCTCTCTTGCGCTCTCTCTCTCTCTCGCTCTCTCTCTCTCTCTTACACTCTCTCTCTCTCCACCTCTCTCTCTCTCTCTTACACTCTCTCTTTCTTGTTGGTTGATTTATTAGTCTGATCTTCACTGCTGTGTAGCTTAAGTTGTTGTTTAGCTTTGCAACATACACACTGCCCCCTAGTGGGCATTGCTTTCAGTTCTTTAGACGCATGGGTGTCGGGTTGAACCCCAGGGGCTTAAAAGACCTGCTAAAAATCTGATTTCTTTTGTGCAGAAAAAAAGTTCAGAGACTCTGACTCCTCCTCTTCCTTACTTCATCTGCAAGCCATGATAGAACTGTCCGTCTCTCCCTCTCTCTCTTCCGCTAAACCCCCAACCCCCCAGGTCCATCGTCTTCATGATCAAACGCCCTAGTCCGGTTTGCTCTTTTTCAGCTCACGATGTTTATCCTACCTTCATCACCTCCTCCTCCTCCTCCTCTTCCTCCTCCTCCACGCTTTCACACTCTTAACACTGCGAGAATTATGCAAATTCTGATGAGATCACCGCTCTGGGTCACTGAAACTCGGCTGGGTTTCTTTTCGTGTGTTTCTATTAGACCAAAATATATAAATATATATATGACACAAAGTCACTTGGAAGAGAAAAAAAAGAAACGCAAAGTGTAAACTTCAGTCAGTGACAGAGGATAACCTTATCATGCTAACCGTCATGCTAGCATCATGCTAAACTCTGTTAGCCTTAAATTGGTTCAGTATAGATTTCACCTGTTACTTTCTTAACTAATGGACGTTTATTCATGTCTTTAAAGGGACAATAGATGACAAGTTAAAGTTTCGCTTTAAACCGTTACTCGTTAGCTTTTATTTTAAAGTTCTCCTTGAAATCTTTTCAATATAAATACATTGTTGTAGCTCAATGGTTCCCCAAAGGGCCATAAATGAGTGCTGTACATAAATTAGTATAAATTTGCATACATTTACATATAGTTTCAGACATTGTTGTCAGTAAGAAGTTTTTAATGTTAACTGGAGCATTTTTTCCTACATGCTTTTTGTAATGAACTTCTTTATAGTCCCGAATGAAATGATTGTTAGTTGGTAGTTGGTGGTTGTTGCCATTGTTAATAATCTCAAATGACAGAACATACCTAGTTTTAGGTAGGACTGTGTATTGACAAAGGGCCTCACTATACAATACCATACCATCACCAACATCATCACTCACAACAATACATCACCCAATACCTAACACCATCACACATACACATCACCAACACACCACTATACAATACCATACACACCACTATACATAACCATACACACCACTATACAATACCATACACACCACTATACAATACATACACATCACTATACAATACCATCATCAATCCATACAAAACCATAAATACACCACATACACTATACATACCATACATACATATCATACCATACACATCACCATACACCCACTATACAATACATACATATACACCATACACATCACCATACACACTACACTCACCTACAATCCCATACACACCACTATACAATACATACATCACCACACATACAACCAATACACATACATCACCATCACTCACCATACACACCACTATACAATACATACACACCACTATACAATACATACAATCACACATAGCACCACACACCACATATACAAATACATACATTCACCATACCATCACCCTACACACCACTATACATACCATACTACATACATACATAACAATACCATATACACATCACTATACAATACATACACATCACCATACTAAACCATAACAAAATACCCCCCATACAAATATCACAAAACAAACACCTACAGAATACAATACATACATCACCATACATACCATACACACCACTATACAATACCATACATATCACCATACATCACCATACACACCCTATACAATACCATACACACCACATAAAAATACACATAATAGAATACACATACCATACACACCACTATACAATACCAAATACACACCACTATACACATCACCATACACCATATACATACCATACAATACCATACAAAACCATACAATACATACACATCAATACCATACAATACCATACACATACACTATACAATACATACATATTCACCATACACATCACCATACACACCACTATACAATACCATTACACAACCACTAACAAACATACACACCTATTCACCATACATACCATACACATACTACATAATCAACATATCACCATACATACATACAATACACATACAATACCATACATACCACATACACTATCCAATACATACATACACCATACCAATACCATACACATACTATACAATACATACATATCACCATACCATCACCATACACACCACTATACAATACCATACACACCACTATACAATCCATACATATCACCATACAATACCATACACATCACTATACAATACATACACACACTATATCAATACATACACATCACCATACAATACACATACACACACTATACATACCATACACAATACCATACCACACATCACCATACAATACATACACATACACCATACAATACCATACACACATACAATACATACATATCCCATAACATCACCATACACACACTATACAATACATACACCACACTATACCATAATACATATCACCATACACCATACACATCACTATACAATACATACACACCACATACATACATAACATCACCATACCACCATACACCATATACATACCACACACCACTATACAACACCCATTACATTCACCATACAATACCATCACACATACATACAATACCATACAACCATACACTATACAATACCATACAACATACATTCCACATACCATACAATACATAACACTATACACCATACAATACACATACAATACATACACATACCATACATACTATACATACATACCACAATATACAATACATACATCACATACCATACATCCACACATACACACACATCACCATACAGATACATACACATCACCATACACATACATACATATCACCATACAATACCATACATACCTATCACCATACAACATACATACACCATACAATACCATACACACCACTATACAATACCATACACATCACTATACAATACCATACACATTACTATACAATACATACACATCACCATACAATACATACACATCACCAATACATACATACACTTACTATACAATCCACATACAATATCACCATACACACCACCATACACCACCAATATATACCACTATACACATACCCATACACATCACTATACAATCACCATACCATCACCTATACATACCATACACATACTATACACATCACATACATACACATCACCCACATATACAAATAATACCATACACATACAATACCAATACATAACAATACATACATACACACCATACAATACCATACACACCACTATACCAATACCATACACATCACTATACATACCATACAAACCACTATACACATACCATTACACATCACCATACACACCACCACCATACACACCATACATCCTATACAATACATACACATACACACACCATACACATACCACATACACACCACAAGCTTATACAATACCATACACATCACCCCTATACAATACCATACACATCACTATACAATACCATACACACCACTATACAATACATACACATCACCATACACACCACCATACACACACCACTATACAATACATACACATCACCATACACACACTATACAATACCATACACATCACTATCACACTACCATACACACACTATACACATACCATACACACACACATACAATACCATACACACCACACTACCAATCATCCATACCACATACACTATACAATACCATACACATACCATACCATACCAGCACTATACATACACATTACTATACCAATACATACACATACACATATACAATACACATACACCATCACAATATACAATACATACATATCACCATACAATACATACACACTACTACATACCATACACATCACATACATACCATACACCACTACAATACATACACATCACCATACACATCACATACACACCACTATACAATACAGCACACTAATACCATACACCCACTATACAATACCATACACATCATACTACCATACAATCACCATAAATACACCCACCATATACCATACCATACACATCACCATACCACCACATACCAAACCACTATACATACATACACATCACCATACACCATTATACATCCCCACTATACATACATACACATCACATTACAATATACATACCAATACATACACATCACACTATACAATACCATACAATTACCATAACTATACTACCAATACAATACACCTACAAATCACTACATCCATACAATACACATCACATAACACATACATACATATACATACATACCAACCACCCACTACATACAATACACCATCCAATATACAATACATACACATACCAATACATACAATCATACATACCATCACACTACACCATACACATACCAATACCATACTATACACTACACACATACACATCACCATACAATACCATACACACCACTATACAATACATACAACATTACTATACATACATAACACCCATACCATACATCGCCATACACACCACTATACATACATACACATCACCATACAACATACCCATACTATACACGATACAATCACCATACACATCACCATACACACCCATACCATACACATCACTATAATAATACCATACACAATACACATATACAAGACCATACACATACACATACTATAATAAACACCATACAACATTACATACAACACATCACTTATACCATACACACCATCACGAATACATACACATCACCATACACACCACTATACATAACCATACACATCACTTACAATACATACATCACTAGACACTACCATACACATTACCATACAATACCATACACATGACATACAATACATACAATCACATACAATACATACACACCATACAATACCATCACACCACTATACAATCATCACATCACCATACAATACCATACACATTACATACAATACATCACATCACCTACAATACCATAACACACACACAATACATACACATCACTATACAAGACACCATCACCATACATACATACAATACAATACAACATCACCACATACCATTTTAACATCACATACAACACACACCATACACACCATAACAATACCATACCACATCACTATACAAATACCATATACAATCATACACATACTATACATACATTACTATACACTCCACCACATATACCATACCAACATTCCACTTAACATTACACACACCACTATACAATACCATACACACCACTATACAATACCATACACATCACTATACAATACCATACACACCACCATACACACCATACATACCATACACACACTATACAAATATACCAATACCAAACCATATACATATGTATTACAATGAATATAGCAGTACATTTTAATACTTCAAATAAAAAAACAAATAGCCAAAAATACGAAATATTAGAAATACTAAGCCGAAGGCGGCCTTATTTTTCCACTGTGTAATTTCAATATATTTCGATACTTGATGTTAGAATATGGATACACTATTGTAAAAAAATATCACAATAGCTGGCTGTATAAATATTTCTACACAATCCTGGTTTCAGATCCTAAATTTTTTTGTGCATTCTTGCTAATAAACTTGGTGTAGTTTTGATTTAAAAAAGCGTTTTCTTCCTCATGTTGGTGCCACAATGAAACCTGTGTGTTACGTCCAGAAATCTGTAAGAGTATCTGCGCAGTCAGACATCAGGACCAGGAGCTGTGTTGACTCACGCCATGCCGTCGCAATGCATGACACATTCGCTGGCGTGCCGAGGCGAGGAAGCAGAAATGGGTTTGATGTTTGGTGTAACTGTGTGAGTCACCAGAGTGGCCCGCCAACCCGCAGCACTCACCTAGGAGACGCAAGTAAATCCTCGAAATGTCTCCCAGAGGAGCTTTTACTGCTCGACAATATAGTACAACATCGGTGTGATGTGATGAGATCTCATCGCTACAGCCAGTCAATTCAGTGTGTGTGTGTGTGTGTGTGTGTCTGCACATAGCTTAATCCTCTCTGCCATTTAGATGGATTAGAGTCTGAGACGAGAAATGAAGAATGTAGAACCTCAATGGAACTCAAAATTAATTACGAGTCACAACTTTATGACTTTTTCTCCGCAGCCAATCAGTGCAGCCGCTGAAGTCATGAAACTTTCCGTCTGTTCTGGTGTTCAGACTTGGATTCTGCTGCTGTTTTAGTGGATTTTTCACAGACCGCCTTCAATTAAAATGTAGTTCACACTTCATCTCCAGGAAAAGAATCCGAGATCTTTACAGGGACCAAAACAAAAATATAATCAGAAGTAGTAACTGACTTTTTCCCTTATACGCTTTGAAATGTGTGTTGTTGTATTAATTATTAAGTATATTTGAGATATATCTGTAAAATAAATGAATCAATCAATAAATAAGGAGAATAATCGAGTAAATTTAACAGGAGTCATGATTAACATGATGTCATGCTCTGTAAAAACTTCCCGCTTTAATCGTCACATTCATCTCCTCTGACCTAACGTGATGTTGAGTCTGGTTCCTCTCGAGGTTCCTTCCTCTTGTCGTCTCAGGAAGTTCTCCCTGTCCTTCGTGTCTGCTTTGTTCATTACAGACCTGATCTACATCCGGATTTACAGCCGCGTGTGTTTGTTGTCTATTGTTAAAGTTGCTGTATAAATAGTGTGTTAGAAGGTGGATGTTGGAGGAAATGACGGTTTTAATGTAAATAAATGGGGTAAAGGTCGAGTCACAAACTCCACTGAGATCATCAGAACTCACAAAATCATCGTCCCGGGGCTATTGTGTCCTCCAGTCTGGTTACCAGAATGTATCCGCGTCCTGTCCTGGTAGAATAGATTTCAATGCTTTTGCAGTCTTTCACTCTCTATACAGTTGGTCATTTTGTTGTGTGTAATTTTTGACCACTATTAATATGTGCGTTATCAAAACTGCGTTTAAACGTGCGCTCACTTTTCACTTTCAATCCACAATCGCACAAACTGTGTATACAGACTGGCGGTACTTATTTTACACTATTTTTGTGAGTGATGCTCAAAATCTGTTGCTCACCAATTCCTCCTTTATCGTCCTGTCAGTCGTTACTGTCCTCACTGGACGAGAGAAATCTTGTGCAGCAGGTTTGAACATGTGATTGAGACACAGTATGTGCAGTGGAGACAGTTAGGAACATTGTTGTGTTCTTGTCCAGAGCGACGTACAAAAGTGCTTCGAGTCTCATCACTAAACAGCTCAATAAAGAGACAATAAATCACACATCAGTGTAACAACAACAAATACTGTGGAAAGAGCAGCATGGATATTTTTCTTTTCTTAAATGTCGAGTGCAGGTATTTGAGAAAGTGGTTAGTCTTCAATCGCCTTCTGAAGACAGTCAGTGTCTCTGCTGTTCTGACATTGATGGGAAGTTCATTCCACCATCTTGGTACCAGAACAAAAGTCTTGTGGCAGACCTACCTTGTGTCCTAGTGGATGGTAGAACAAGTCGAGCTGTACTTGTGGATCTGAGGGACACAGTGTGGTGTGGTGTGATGTGAGGAGTGGTTGGAGGTAGAAGGGTACTGTTCCATTTTTTACTTTGTAGGCAAGTATCAGTGTTTTAAATCTGATGCATGCAGCTAGTGGTGGTCAGTGGGGGGAGCGTGTGTGAAGCAGTGGGGTAGTGTGTGTGAAAATTTTGGTAGGTTGAAAACAACACATGCAGCTGCATTCTGAATCATCTGCAGAGGACGAATTGCACTCAGAGGACAACCTGCTAGATGTGAGTTGCAGTAGTCTAGTTTAGAAATGACTGATCAAGCATCTGAGTGACCTGATGTTATAGAGGAGAACCTGCAGGCAGATTCACAGCATGCAGTAACGCAGATGAAGAACCAACACACATTACTGCGTTTCTGCACAAGCTGTGACTTTAGAATAATCCATGACGTAAACGCTATATTATTATCTATCACTATCTATATTAAATTAACGCTAACACTCTGTTCTAGAGCCTCAACTAGAGATTTAATTTCTATCTGATTAAAGGACCTCGCTGAAAGCAGCTTCAATCAGAATTTAAACAGTATTGTATTAATGGAACACTGTTGCTTTGTTAAGCGTTTCTCTTCTCATGATGAAGCGTCTGTGGACCTGACGAGCGATATAACTCTGCATTCTGTGCCAGAATGGGTGCCAGAATTTATGAGCGCACTCGCAGTGAGGGTTGCTGCGCTGCACGCCCCCTTTTACAGCGCTGCAACTGACCTTGACCTCACACACTCATCTGTCAGACTACTCATTTGACAGCTTATACACACACACACACACACTCTCACTCTCTCTGTCTTGTCCTGTACAGCTGAGTCTCTCTGCACAAGTCATTTTTAGCTGCTAATTGACCGCCTGAATAATTTATGCTCTGTTAATTTACCTCTACAAATTGTTTCCTCTCTTTCTCATCTTTCACATGACATTACAATGACTTTATCATCCCTTATTCTTTTTTGACATTTATGACATTTCGGGCATCGAGCCATGCCGTCGCCATTAAAACTAAATGAATAAACTGTCAAACACATGCACTCTTTTTAATTATTAATAAAACCGAGTGTCAATGACAAACAATTTAATATCACTGGACAAAAATCAGATCATTCTCATGTCAGTAACTCTCCCTGTCCGTGGGGTTACTCTCGCTCTCTCTCGCTCTCTCTCTCTCTCGATTGTCTCGCGGGTCTCTCGTCTCTTCGGCTGCTCTCTTCTCTCTCTCCTGTCTCCTCTCTCATCTGTCTCGTCTCTCTCTCCTCTCTCTCTCTCTCTCTCTCTCTCTCTCTCCCTCTCTCCGTCTCTCTCTCTCTCTCTCTCTCTCTCTCTCTCTCTCTCCCTGTCTCCGTCTCTCTCTCTCGCTCTCTCTCTCGCTCTCTCTCGTATCTCTCTATCCTCTTCTCTCTCTCGGGCTGTGTCTCACGTTTGCTTTCTCTCTCTCCTTCTCCTCGCTCTCACTCCCGCTCTCGCTCTCTCGCTATCTCTCTCTCTCTTCTCTCTCTATCTCTCTCTCCTTCTCCCTGTTCCGTCTTCTCTCTCTCTCTCTCTCTCTCTCTCTCTCTCTCTCTCTCTCTCTCTCCCTGTCTCCGTCTCTCTCTCTCTCCTCTCTCTCTCTCTCTCTCTCTCCTCTCTCTCTCTCCGTCTCTCTCTCTCTCTCTCTCTCTCTCTCCTCCTTTTCTCTCTCTCTCTCCCTCTCGCTTTCTCTCTTTCTCTCTCTCTCTCTCTTTCACTCTTCCTCCTTTTCTCTCTCTCTCTCTCTGAACTGACAAACACCAGCTGGTGGACATCATTTCACCCAAACCCTCCTCAGCTCCAAGGCCACGACACAGCCATCTATTTTTTTCTCCCAGAGTGCAGCTCGGGTGCCGCCGTGCCCGGCCTGCGCTCGGCCTGAACCTCGTTAGAGCAGTAAAAATAGGAGTGTGTGAAGGAGAGAAGGGATGGAGTGGCTCAGCGCCGGCCAAAGAGACGTCCCTGGAGCTCTGAGGTTCAACAAAGCAGGTTAGAGCCATTAAACATGCAAAGCTGTCTGCACTTATTAACGTTTGCACCTCTCAAAGACACACAGACAGAGACAGACATGACAGAGAGAGGCAGGAGCGTATGAGAGGAGAGACATGAGAGAGAGAGCGAGAGACGGGCAGTATAGAGCAACGAGAGAGAGAGAGACGGGCAGTATAGAGGAACGAGAGAGAGAGACAGGCAGTATAGAGGAACGAGAGAGAGAGAGAGAGACGGGCAGTATAGAGGAACGAGAGAGAGAGACGGGCAGTATAGAGAAACGAGAGAGAGAGAGAGAGAGAGAGAGAGAGACGGCGTAGAGGAACAGGAGAGGCCGTGCAGTATAGAGGAACGAGAGATGAGAGAGGAGAGACGGCCAGCACATTTGTGTGTGTGTGTGTGTGTTGTGTGTGTTTGGGGATCGATATAAGGCTAGTAAATGCCAAGCAGGGCTGTGTGTCGGGTCTCTTTAAAGATGAGTCAATAGTAGTGAGTGCTGGAGTTTAGAGGCCAGATTCACCGTGTGTACACACATACACGCACACAAACACACACACACACACACACACACACACACAAACACACAGGACACCAGCCTACAGGGAGCGCTGATCGATGCCTCTTATGGTGCTATCTGTCACTTGCAGTACAGTTAAAGCCTGAAAGAAGAAAAGAGTGTGTGTTGTGTGTGTGTGTGGTGTGTGGTGTGTGTTGTGTGTGTGTGTGTGTGTGTGTGTGTGTTTGTCTGGTTTGAAAAAACTGCTGTTTTAAATATGCAAACATGAAGACAGAGAGAGAGACACTATAGTGGTTCTACTGACACAGTTTAGAGGTCATCCAGACAGCTGCAGACTTCCCCCACTTTCTCTGGGACCAAAAGAGGAATAAAAAAGCGGAAATAAAAGCTGGAAAGTAAGCGCACCTGACGCTAGCGAAGATGGGACCTCATGTCCACAGATGAGAGTGGACATGGAAGCGTGAATCCGTGCGACCTGAGGAAAGAACCGGGTTTAATGAAGGTGTTAATGACATGGGTTCTGCCAGGTCACAGGATTAAACAGATATGTGTCGAACCCCGGGGTGAAATATCTAGAGTGGGTTTTATTTTTAGCTGTAGTGGACAAGGTCCTGCTGTCCTTACTCTCTGCCACTGGATATCCCGGCGCTGTCCTACTGTCTGCGCAGATTAATAACGTTCTCCGCACTGACTTCCTCCGGTGAGCGAGCGTGGGGGATGAGCAGGATGAGCTCGTGTACCTGCAGAACCGCAAAGGGAAAGCGAGGGTCCTGTTATTCTGAGCCAGCATCCTCTGTGTGTGTGTGTGTGTGTGTGTGTGTGTGTGTGTGTGTGTGTGTGTGAGTGTGTGTGTGTGAGTGTGTGGTTAGCATCTGAGGGCCTTCAGGAGGGGACTGAGTGTCACTGTTGGTTATTTTCAGTTTAAGAGGTGCATCAAATTCCACACACAAACAGTGCTCTGTCATGAACCTGGTGAGAGAGAGAGAGAGAGAGAGAGAGAGAGAGAGAGAGAGAGAGAGGAGAGAGAGAGAGACAGAGAGAGAGAGAAGAGAGAGAGAGAGAGACAGACAGAGAAAGAGAGAGAGAGAGAGAAAGACAGATAGGGAGCGAGAGAGAGAAAACACAAACATCCTGCAACCAGCCACAGAAGACCAGCACACACACACACACACACACACACACACACACACACGCGCGCGTGTGGTATTGCATGCCTTCTGCACATCCTTTCTTTTAAACAAACACACAAACGCACATTTTTTTTATAGTATCCACTTACCTTCTCCTACTCTCTCTTAATTATACACATTCACATAATACACACACACACACACACACACACACACACACCTGTGGTCTATTAGGCGGCCAGGCTGTAAACGGACAGGAAACCCCCCTAAAAGTCTGTATATTAAAATGAAATTGTAATGTTCAAAAGAGTCCAGTCTTAATTTAGCCCTGCAGAAGGTGTGTGTGTGTGTGTGTGTGTGTGTGTAACAGCTACATCCTGCACTTTATTAGACATTAGGATGGTGGTGTTTGGTGGGATTTTCCACGCCTGTGTGTGTGTGTCTGTGTGTGTGTGTGTGTGTGTTTTTCGTGTTTTACTGTCACTTTTGAATTAGTGTCTATTAGCATTTCGGCATCAGACAAACATCAGATAATAAATACAAACACACCACAGCACAGACTAAAAAACCCCCAAATCAGCTGAATGTGGAACCCAATAAATAAGAACCTCAAAATGTTTATTACATGTTATAATGTTTTTATTACAGATTAATAGATAATAAATAGGAAAAAAATAAATGAACTAAATCAATGAAATGAATTTAATAAATTAACCCAAACTGAGGAACGATCAGACACCGAACAATACAGTCAGACACATGCAGCTGCAACAGGAAGTGTGGGACTAACGTGTGTGTGTGTGTGTTTGTACACATGCCTGTTAGTGTTTACATCATCTTTACTCATCATTATACTCATATATGGCAGTGTGTCTCAGACGCTCAAATCTCTCTGTTGTTTCCGTGGCAACGACATGACATGCTGCTGGTTTTGGTTCTGGTCCAGTCGTTATTTCACCGTTACTGTCAGGTGGGCGTGGCCTGGGTACCTGCCATTACTTCCTGATATATTTTTGTATTGGGTTTGAGGTAATTTTTGTTCGCAGCTCCGCACACAGTCGTCTGCACAAATAAAGGATGTGATTGAGTCGTAATGGAGACAGTCAGAGAAAAAGATCCCTGAAGGAGCTACTGTATAAAATATTAATGCTTCATTTAGAGAGCGTTTATTTCATTCAACTCCAACTGAGCTGTTAGACACTGATCTGTGTTTCTGAATGTCACACACACACACACACACTTAAGGTACACATGCCCATTACATATGCTTTCTCTTATACACACACACATTTCTTCCCTTCACTCTCAAAGCCTATAAACTGCATCTGTCTTTCTCTCTCCCTGTCTCGCTCTTTCTCTCTCATTCTCTCTCTCTGTCTCTCTCTCGTCTCCCTATACACACTCTCACTCCACATATGCAGCCCTGCTATACACACTTACCCCCTCTACACTTATACATCCTATACACACACACACACACACACAGAGTTAACTAGTGGTGTATGAATAGCTCTGATGGTGTGTGATACTCTCCTGTGTCCAGGCCGAGAGTTTAATTAGAGCGACTGACAGCGAAGACTAATTATAAACCTTCCAGAATAAATGTGCAACTTTCCTACGCTGCTTCTTCTTCAGGGGCCAATTTAAACTTCTACCCTTTGATTTTCACCCACAAATTAAACACTTAGAACGAAATGTCAGATTCCAGCATTTCATCCAGAACCAAATGTTCTGTCAAAGTTTTATTAAAAATACATTCTAACTCTTTTCTTCAGTTCTGGACAAAGAGCCATTATACACTTATTTAACATCTGCAATTCTGAGGCCACTGAACAAAATAATGCTGAATATTAAATAGAAAATAAATCTGAAAGTGTGTGTAGATGGTAGCTACCAGGAGCTTCAGAGCTTCAGAGAGGGTTTAACTGTTATATTAATAATAAATGCTAAGATGCTAAGAATCTCAAGCTCCTCCAATATTTATCTGTCTATTAACCCATGCAACCATAAACATCTGTTTGTCCAATTAACCACTTGTCTGTCATCATCCATCCATCCCATCAATACATCCATCCATCATCCATAACCATCCATCATCATTCATCCATCCATCATCATCCATCCATCCATACATGCATCATCCCATCTATCATCATCCATCCATCCATCATAATCATTCATTATCCATCCATTCATCCATCCATCATCCATCCATCAATCATCATCCATTCATACATTCATCCCATCCATCCATCCATCCGTCCATCCATCCATCCATTCATTCATCCATCCATCCATCCATCCATCTATGCATCCATTCATCCATCCATCCATCCATACATCCATTCATCTATCCATTCATCCATCCATCCATCCATTTATCCATCCATTCATCCATCCATACCATCCATCCACCATTCATCCATCATCCATCCATCCATCCATCCATCTATCCATTCATCCATAAATCATTCATCCAT
>VCAZ01000349.1:0-143154 GCA_005784505.1 Bagarius yarrelli | reverse complement strand
TAAATCCTAAAATGGAAAAACGTAATTCTTAAATAACAACAAACAAACAAAAACAAAATGTGTGCAACACACACACACATTTCACAATCTTACGCTGTAAAAAAATACTGAACTAAGGTGTATTTATCTAAGAATGTTTAATTCACTAGCTTTGCAAAATTACCAATTACAAATTCTCATGTGTAAACATATTAATCATGTGATAAAATCACAGGTAAAAAGTGAATCCATGTACAAACATCAATCACATGATAATCGGAACAAAAAAACGTAGTAGCTAGTAATTCAGGGTGTAAGGTGTTGGACTGCTGATTGGAAAATCGTGGGTTTAATTCCCAACACCGACAAGCTGCCACTGCTGAGCCTGTGAGCAAGGCCTTTAACCCTCAACTAATCAGCTAGATAAATAAAAAACAGATAAATGCAAGTCGCTCTGGATTAGGGCATCATCTGCCAAATGACAGAAAAATAAATGTGTCGAAATACGCATATCAGATAATAAAATGTAAAACATGTTAATCACATGATGATGTCACAAGACTCGTCAATCAAACAAAAAAATTCGAAAAAAATGTATTAAATGTATTGTTTAATTAAATTAATGCAGCTAAGGGGAGAAAAAGGATCACCAAGTACCACCAAGCTACCACTGCTGGGCCCCAGAGCAAAGCCTTTAAAAACCCCCTAGTTGCTCAGTGTAAATGTAATTGTAATTGGCTCTCGAAAAGGGCGTCTGCCAGTTGCCAGAAATGTAAAATGTGGGTAACTTTTCTCTACCAGTTACAAGTGATTGACAAAAACGCTTGTCCCGTCATCGTGTAAGCTCGATTCCTACTTCTTTTAGCCAACATTATTATCTCTCTATGTCGATTTGTGCTGTCAACGCTAACCGAACGCTGTTACCTGCTGCGAGCTGGACGTCTGATTTAAAACCCAGTCTGTCGCTCACTGAACCGCATCCGTTAACCGAGGTGACAAATTTATTTTTCAAAAAAAATACAAATAATTATTTGATGACAGGCATCTAGAAGCCTGTGGACGATTTCTAAAGCTGGAAAAAAAAGATGCATGAGAAAAAAAAAAACAGATTATGTTAAGTTAAAAGTTTTCTTCATTATTACTGAATTTACAGGCAGTATAAACTTGATGTGAGAATTGTTTGTTAGAGTAACTAAAAAAATCTCTGACGCATCAGTTTTGCATATTAGTTAATATAAAAAAATAGCTGAAAATGTTCCGGCATGGTTTAAATTGTATACAGTAATGTTGAACATGCATCCAGATTGGTCTGGTCAAACAGTTTTGAAAATTTTGCATAAAGGTACATTTGCAGGTTTCTAATAATGGCTAAAATATTAGAACAGTTTATTGTTTCTATAGTAACAGCTGGTTTATGGTTTATGTTTAGCTAGCTAATTAATTCAAAGTTCATATTAAAAAAAAAAAATCAAAACTTTTTCAAAATAAATAACCAGATTTGTGGTTAATTGACTCAGTTTTCTTGATTGTCAGCATTCCAGAGTTCGCTTCATTATCCTGATCTCATTACCGCTAATCAACTCCAAGTGTGAGCTTAAAATTCACTCGTCCTCTAGCAGTCCACTGCAGTTTTTCCTTTAGCTTTACTTTTTCACATTCAGAGGAAACAGAACTTCCTTTTATTGCGAAAAAATTAAATACAGCAATTAATCCTAAAGGAAGGGCAGAAAGGTGGCTTCGTCCCGCGAGGTCCCCAATGTCTCTGGGTCCGTTTGCAGCGCGAGGTCCACTGGTCGAGAGAGTTCAACTCTTCTCCAATTAGCTGTGAAAGTTCTCTTGATTAAAACGAGCCCTGTAGTCCCTGGACCCCTCATTATCCCAGCCCTCCTGTTTTTCTACCTTTCTCACCAGCAATTAGCTTTCAGATACATGGTTAACTTTTAATTAGCGCGGTCATGCTGGTGCCAAGTAGTGACGAAAGTATAGGATGTGAAGTGCCTACAGGTGAAAGGTCGAGTGAGCAAGAGAGAAAGAGTGGATGGAGAACTTTTGTTTCAGGAGAACATTACAAAAGGCTTCGGCTGCTGGCAACAATGTGTGATGTGATGATGCACTCGACTGCTTTTTTACCTAAAGGTATTGATCTGAAGAGTTACCATAGAAACCTGGCGTGTGTGTTTTTAACTACTACTATTTTCTGATAAAGGGAAAATCCAAAGGTAGTTGCTTTTTTTTTTCCCATTTCAAGAGGAAATCACGTTTTACCGTCACATTGTTTACTGTCGATTTCTTTGGTGGTCGATTAAAAAAAATGTAAAGAATGTGTGTCTGAACTTGGGTTAGATTCCACATGCAGAGGTTTATTGTAAAGAGAAATAACCGATCCAAAATGCGAAGCATAAATCCGAATCGTGGTCACAGGCAAAGAGGTCAGAAACACAATATTCAGTCCGATCAACAAACAGGCTAAAGGGCCATCCAAAAATTAGAAGTCTAAGTCTAAAAAAAAGCAAAAAAATCTACACAAAGCAAACAGACATGAGAATAAAAACGCTCAGTAAGGCAGTGAAACTGGCAATACTTCACGAAGACAGTTAGCATGGCCAAGCTAATATGGCCAGAAAACAGGAAGTAAAGGGAGAAAACAGTTAGTACTCTGGTGAGGACTCCCTCTGCAAAATTTTAGAATAAAACATAAAAAAAAATTATGATGCTAAAGCTATGCTTGTAAAGATATATATATGTTCAATCTGATATATTTTTTTAATAAACTTATTTTCTCCTCTGATTCCAGGCTTCCACAAGGCAGATGGAATCCAATGAAGGTGCCATGCTGTGTGTGTGGGACAGATTCTTTCCATGGATTATTTAAACAAACAGCAGCTAGTTTTCATTTACAGCCGATTGTTTGGAGAAAACGTCAGATGTTTTTTTGAGTCTGTCAACAGGAACCCCAGTCTAATTTAATAAACATCGGAAAATTTCATAAAAACAAGCTAAATATTGAAGCCAGAATTCAAATACCATATCATACATGTCATTTTTACACAACTACACAAAGTAATGGCACCCATTCCACCTCACACATCCTTTCTATCATAGAAGCATTCTAATTCATCGTTTTTAAGTTTAATAGTAGTAACTCCATTTTTACTATCAGAAAAGGTTCCAGTGGCAAAGCACACACAAATAATCGAATCTAATTTATTTTTCTAATTGAAAGCTCTTCCTTTGTCCTATGTTATTTCCTTGTAGCACTGTGAATAAAGGGTTCCTTTAAGAAGCATTCATTTAAAAACTAAATAAAAGTGGATAACTCTAAATATTTTCTGAGAATGTCTGAGAAAAATCTTTTATAGAAGATGTTTTAAAAACAATTGACTAAATCTAAATTTCTTAAGGATTTTGAAGGGCGGACTCGACAACGCAACAAAACTATATCCTGAGAAAATGTTCTAATTAACGATTTAAAAAAATTAAGCATTATATTGATTATAAATGTCTTTATTCGTGACATATACTTGATAACACAAAGAAATTTGTTTATTCAGCTATGATACAGCGCCCCTGGAGGGGTGGAGTGGAGGGTTGATGGTCTTGCTCAATGAACCAACAGTGGCTGACTGACAGTGGTGGGTCTCTTAAACTCAGGTTTTCCTGGTCTTCCAATCACCAACTTAAAACGCCTTAACCATTTTGAGCACCCACTGATGAAGTTTGTTGATAAATTTATTTTATTAATGGTAACCTTCATTTTGTTTTGTCTGATTGTTTGTTTGTTCTGTGTTTTCATTAATAGTTTGTGACTTGCCACTTTTCTTTAATTTCTTTCTCATTTTCCCCCTTGTTTTTCTGTCAATTTCTAATTTTTCCATTATGTTTTTATCTGCCACGTTTGGGTTTTTAGGATGTGTATTTGTTTTCTTGATGATGTGTGACTCAGGCTTTTTTATTTCATAGTTCAACCTTTAAAATGGTATCCATATCCAAAAATACACAAACTTTAACGAAAACACACAACAGTTATTTAGTATTTTAGGTTTTTATATATTTTCGTATATTTGAGTTAGTATTCGATTTTTAACAATCAGAACATTAATGTGTTTTTACTTACTTTACTTACTTTAATTTATGGATTAAAGTTCTTATTTATGGATTTTAAGGCAATCGCATTGAAGCATTTATAGAAAAAGATGCATGTTTGTTCCCCAAATGATAGAAAAAAAGCTGTAACATGGCATTAAAAACAGGACAAAAGCTGTGTTATGATTCAAACTGGGTGTAACTTGAAAACCTGAAGTAAATGATACCGAGACTCTGTGGAAGAGAAAAGGGGATGGCGCTGTGTTCCTTCTTTTTAGCAATAAGAAACTCTTACCTGCTGTTCAGACCCTCCTACTTAAGACGAAGCCCCATACAGGCAGACACAAAGACATCATCTGTATAAAATGTCATCAGATCGCGTCCTTGGCTCGCTCTGCGCCACAGCCAGCCAGCCGTCTAATCAGCAACGTGTAAATGAGGAACGACGGCGTATGCATATTGAAGTGGGATTAGCTTCCCAGGCTGTGTGGAAAGTGTGTTCTGGTGTGTGAAATGTCACTGTGATGACTGCGAGGAAGGATTTGGTGACCTCGACGGGGTGGCATTTAAGCTTTTGTCGTGTTTTTTAGGGGGGGGTTTCGCCGGAGCTGCGAATTAAAATTGACGTCGTGGTGGCGCTGAATCCAGGCTGATAACCTGGAGCTGGGTATCAGGACAGAGCTGAGGCTATAATATCCCTCAGCCTTATCGCTTCTTCTGCTGGTGTCCTTGCTGCACACTCTATAATCTCTACTAATACAATGTGCCATGTATCTGTGTGTGTGTGTGTGTGTGTGTGTGTGTATGTGTTCACACAGTTTTCACACAGTATAATCTATAATTGCAGTACATTTTCTAGGGTGCCTTTATCATCGTTTCACCCTCGGATCCCAATATCAGGATCTAATCTCAGACAGACATGGCTAAGCTTTGATTGGTCAGAATCAGTTAATTTATTTTCTATAACAGAACATAGTCTTCATATAGCTCATATGGTTGCTATAGTAACCGTTTGGACACAGTTTACTAAAAGAAGTAAGGACATAATCTTTCTCAGACCATTCTGGATTACGTTTTTCAGTTCAAATCCTTCCTTCCGTCCTTCCTTCTTTTTTCTGAAGTCTTCTCAGTCTTTTAGTCTATTTAAAACCAGCCAATAGATAAGTGGTGGCTCAAATGGTTAAGTTGTTCATTAGAAAACCAGGAAGATCTGGGTTCAAGCCCCACCACCGTCAGTCAGTCACTGTTGCTCTGACCCCAACTTTCTGAGATGGGATATGCAAAAGAAAAACTGTGTACATTGAACATTTTTAAATAAAGGTCTCTTATAGTACTTATCTCTTAAAATTTCAGCTAATCCATCAAGCTGAACTAATTTAATCATCGACGTTCAGATCTTCTACATGTTAGCTTAGAAATTATTCTCAATCCAGTACACACTTGATTAAATGGCCAAACCCGGATTTCAGTTTGTTTTGTAAAGCTTCCAGGGGTGCCTGGGAAAAATATCTTTTAAATGAAGGCTTTATTTTTAATTAAAGTGATGCATTGTGTGTGCCTAAGATAAGCATAAGACATTTGACGGTCCCGGAGTCGACGGTGATAAAATGTCATGCCTTAATTATGACCCAGCATTCTGCCTGTGTGCAAAATATATTTGGAGTTTGTTTTAGTTTTTTTGTTGCATTAACAAGATGTCAGCAGTGATTTTATATTATTATTCAATTTTAATAACCTCATGCTCGATTCCTTGTTGAAAACTCTGAAATTTGCAAAACAGTCTTTCTAACATTTTACATGTAACATATGTAACAGGAAATTGCATCATCCAAATTTACTGAGGATTACAAAAAAAACCAAAAAGTCCACTCTTGTTTTATTTGTGTTCCTTTTTATTAACTGTAAATGTAGTGAGTCAAATTAAAGATTAAAAGTACATTTTCAAAAAATGTATTATTTAAACCACAATGTCCTTAAAACATCCTGAAAAAATCATTCCAGTAATATTCGATGCTAGTAAATTAAATTTAGCATATATGCTAATTCTAAAATACCAAATTTCAGATCTGGTATTAATTCACCAACAAAGTTTCAATGTACTAATGAAAAACGATGTCCAATATGGTTTTAAAGTGGTCTAAGAGCTAAACAGCAGCACGAATTACAGTCATATCTTCTGAGTGCTCCGACTTTCCTTACTCCAGATTCAGGTCTTTGCTTTTAGCCTGCCAGATTTATGGCCCAGGTTTCTGCTAGCGGAATACAAAACCACAGATGCTAACAATCCTTCATGTTGCTGCGACAGATCTCTCCGTTTCGGAGGTCACAGAACATGAAAGCGCAGACGCCATCGCTCTAAAGCCATCATCTTCTCCAATGAAGGTTAAAAAGAGAGCAGATTTTTGAAGGGAATGTAAACTGTAATGCTTTCTGAAGAAGGTTAAGGGCTTCAGGCTGCTTTGTGAGGACATAAGCGGGTAAATAAGAACTACTGAAAAGCGGCAATCGATACACATCACGTAAACATGCGAATAAATGCAATTTCCATCAGTCGACTGTCAGCCATGTATCTGACCACACCCCCTATTCATAGTTTACTGCAGTGTAGTCATGGTATCGAATTACACCTGCCCGATCTGTGCCCCCTTGTGAAGAAGCTTTAATATCTTGACTGATCACCTCTAAACAACCTTTGGGAGAAAAATGTCAAATTAATTAGACTATAATATTCAATACACACACAAAAAAAATGACAATTTAGTGATAAGGACCTACATTGTTTTGTCTGAGGTAATAATCAATGAGTCAATTTTTCGACAGGAAGTCAGACGTTCAAGTTTAACGTGGCAAATTTATAGTTTTTTGGAGGTAATTATAAAATCATTCCTGGAACCTGGAAATGAGGTTAGCTCCTAGCCCGTATTTTTTTCTATTGTCCAAAAGCCAATGAGGTTTGAATGGGTTTTTAAATACATTTTTATGTGACTTGATAAAGGCGAATTGAGGTGCACGAACGGCCATTTACATCTCTATTTCTAGCTTTTGGCAGTTCAATTTTTGTACTTTATCAAAGCAACTTACAATTATCCACTTTTTTCATCCATCTGAGCAGTTGGATAGGGCCCAGCAGTAGCAGCTTAGTGGGCAACTACAGTCCAACACTATAACCACTGAGCTACCACAACCTTTAACACACACCTATACACAACAAAACCTAGAAGCCTCAAACAGAGATTCTTTAGTCTCTAACTCGCTATAATAAAGAGTTTCTATGGTATAACAGTGCAAGGCCAAACAGTTTTAATCCTCATCTTTTATTAAACACAGCGGCTGCATGAAGGATATTTTTTTCTTAGAAAAGAAGGCACAGCATTAAAGCAAAAATATTTCAGAAATGTTTATTCTTATAACTGCCTCTTGCCTTGAAGTATATATACACTCTGATCCTCTCATGCTAACCAGCCTACGACACTACCAGCTCGACTGTCCAACATGGGGTTCAGAGTTGCTTAGCACCCCACCTCTGGAATAACTTACCTGCCGGTACCTTCTAGACTCAAATCTAAACTTAAAACACACCCGTTTAGAATTCAAATTCTATTTAAAACTTTAATTGCAATAAAATTTTAATGATCTTTTATTTGATAGTTTGTCAGTTTTTTGTTATTGGCTTATGTTTTGATGTCTTTAATTTATTTATTCTTGTCAGGTGACCTTGAGGGCCTTGAAAGGCGCCAATAAATAAAATGAATATTATACATACAATATAATCGTTTCCTGGATTTATTTAAAACTAGCAATATTAATTGCCATTCCGTTTCTGCATGTGATCTGCAGCTTTGGAGGAAAGGCGGCTATTAGAGAGTGTGAAGATGTGCGAGTGCATTACAAGTGGAAATGAAAAATTGCTAAAAAAAAGAAAGGAAGGTTGGCTCATAAAAACCTTTCATATATATAATAAAAAGGGGTTGAGAGGTTGTGTTTGTAAGCCTGTCTCTCTTTCTATCTCTCTGTGTGGTGCTTTTGGAATTAAAAAATGATCACACATCCTCAGTACCCAAAGATCCACCTTCCTTCTTCGCCGCTTTAACCCCTCGCAGCGAATTTCCTACAAAATCTAATTTTTAACAAAAGCTTTATTTCATTTAGACTTCATCGAAAGTTGACTCCAGTTACAGCGCTTTGCAACCAAATAAAAGTCCCTTTTTCCTCTTTTAAACGAACAGAATTATGGGTGTCACAGAGTCACAATCACCACACTCACGCCACTCTTTCACTCCTTCACTGTCTAGTCTTCATTCACGCTAGTGGCCTCTATTCCTGTCTTAGCACTAAAGATAAGTACTAGATTTCCGTATATCTTCGTTTAATCCCCTTTCTGACTGTCGCCTGTCTCTTAGAACGCGTCTCCAGTCACCATCTCCATTATACTTCTCCGGTGCCTGAGATAATCCAGCGTATCTTTTCGTTTTGCTTCCTAGTTGAATAAATATGCTGAATCCTACAAGGCTACTCTGTCCCTTATTCCTGACAGTGGGTTATTAAAAAATAAATAGCTTATTTTATTTTATACGATAGCTGTAATAATGCTATTGATAACGGTAAGTCTTTATATACATTACTACAAAGTTCCTTTTTTTTTTTTTGCTTACCTTAGTTTATAAAGTTGAGCTCAGAGCGCTGGGTCAAGCATGATGCGATGCCCTTAAAGCAGAGGGTTAAGGGCCTTGTTTGAGGGCCCACAATAGTGTAGCTTAAACACTCATCCTTTAATCAACAACTTAAGGGTTTAATCATATGTGTTACCACTGCCCCAGAAAAAAGAACTACATCAATGAACTGGAAATAGATAGAAATGATGATGTTTTTTATCAATTCTATGATTGTAATTGTTAACAACATTTACAGCCTTTGGCATTGTTATCCAGAGCGACTTACATTTATCTCTTTTATGCAACTGAGCAATTGAAGGTTAAGGGTCTTGCTCAGGGGCCCAACAGTGGCAACAGTAGTGGTTCTGGGAATCAAACCCTGATCTTCCAATTAGCAGTCCAACACCTTAACTACTGCACTACCACTCCTCCACAAATTACAAATTCACCAATGAATTACAAACGCTTATTAAAAAATAGTAAATATTAGAAATGTTTGTGGATATTAAATGATGGAAACAAATTTTGGGTAGTCGTAGTATTCAGCTTCATCACACCGCTCTGTCATTGATTGTTTTGCTCTAACAGCAAGACGCTTCTTTTCTATTCTCTATGCTGATGCCTTTAATGCTTACCTCCACTGTGTGTGTGTGTGTGTGTGTGTGTGTGTTTTGAGTTTAAAAAAATTTTCCCTGCTTTATGATATTCTCAGCATTCCTTGATTTCCTTCCAAGTCCAAATACATGCTGACTACCCTTTTTAATTGTAGGGGATTAATTGTAATTGTAATAGTGATATGTGATTTCTTGTCCAGGGTTTTCCTCTAGTCTCTCTGGGACAGACACCAGGATGTAATATAAACACTACATAAAATGTAGGAACGGATTAAAAGATTCATGTATTTAATTAACGAATATGCAAATTAGCCCTTGATGCCACCTAGAGACTTTTTAAGCACACAGTATCTACCTTGCCTTGATTTTTCAGTGAGTGCAATTTTGCCAAATGAGATTTTTTTCAAATAACCCTCTCACACACATGCGCATATATATATATATATATATATATATATATATATATATATATATATATATATATATATATATAAAATATGATGTTGACTAGCACACTGCCGGCTGTGGTGTAATCATAATAATTACCAAGCCGCGAGAGGTTGTGCTCTGTAGCCGAGATAACATATGGTCTTGTTTCAGCAGACCCTACTGCCTATCAAACACACTCTCACACACTCTCGGTCCGGGGGATCACACACACCGACAGTTCTCTATAATGTTTTTTTTCACTCCCACAGCTCGGCCCTAATGCTTATGTTTGACTGTAAACATAGACTGTGCATATGCAATTATTACCCGCCACACAAATCCATGACTTAATTAATTAACCCAATCCTTGGTGTCCTCTTTCTCGCACCCTCTCTCTTATACACATAAACACACACACACACACACACATATACAAATCCTATCTTAATTAATTGCAGCAGCTCCCGCATGGTGCACCTGAGGGCTCGACTGCATCGTCTACTCCAGTATTTGCACAGAGAACTCAACTTCGCTGTAAGAACTCGGAGACGCTTGCGACAGTTGTGTCAGAATTTATGTATTAAAATCTAACTTGCATTTTTAAAAAATTTAACTTATTTATACTAATAGAATACGAATTGATTCTATTGCAAAAGTTTGGGATTGTTTACAGTATAATGCAGATTGTAGATTTTAAGGTTAAAAAAGGATGCAGTTTTTTCCTCTATAAATTCAAATATAGAGAAAAATGTGCTCTTTGGGTGGGTGGGGCTTATCCTTACTCTTCCTTCTGTCAATTAAAGTGACACTAATCAACACGTATGTACTGTATGTGGAACCTGGCAGATGATGATGTTTTCCTTCTCAATCTTTTTTATCCCTAGGAAGGTTTATTTTTCCATTAAAAAGGTTAAACAAGCAATGTTTTTAGTTTTTTAAGCCTTCTAATGGCTCTGGAACAACAGGAGGATTTTTTTGACAAATTTTTGCCCATGCAAGATGCAAGACTCTCGACACGTTACACTGAGCCGACAGCCTTAGGATAAAAAAACAACTTTTCATTACTTCTTAGGAAAAAAAAAATACCTGGAATAAAAACTGGCAAAGCAACCCACAATTTACCGGTGTGCTTGTTTGATTAGCCGATCGAACACCCTGCGGCGATCTCGCAAATCTCTTCTGCTGCTTATACACATCTGAGTGCTCTCACTCAGTTTTTCCAACTGACGGTTTTTATAGAAAAGTGTTGATTTCCCTGCGGTCTGCAGCGGGAGCGTTAATTACCTCTGTCTGTATTTGATCAGTTTTATTTCTGATCATTCTGGATCTCGGGGCTCTGTCTTAGGCGCTCGGCTGATTAGGAGCGTGAGCGAGGTGGACCGCAGCCCTTTTAATGAGCTGCATGAAACGTGGGACTGATTTAGCGGGTGTTCGGCTCAATCCTGTCATGCAACAGGCTTGCTTTACTTTGTTTGTTAAGGTGTCTCATTAACAGAGTTTATCAAATCTTTATCAAACTACAGAGTAGTCACTGTTACTGAGAAACTCCACAACCCACTAAGTGAAAGCCATCTGTAATCTGCAGTGTGGTTTTTTTCTTTGTCATCAGGAGAGTTTGGAAAGGTCTGTGTCTTAACTGGATTGATTTATATTTATCTAATTTATTTTATAACTGAGGATTTGAGATTAGGATCTTGCTCAAGGAACCATCAATGTCCTGAATTTAAATTGCTAGTAGGTATTTTTGTTAATTACGATAAAATAAAACCTGAACAGCGTTTCCAATATCGCAGCTTAGCTACTGCAGCAAATCCTCCACCACAGACGTACAATATTCTTCCTCCATTATGTAGGGTGCTTTCTTTTGTTCTAATTAAATGGCTATTATTATTATTACTTTCTTTGCAATTAGTTCTTTTAGTTCTTAATTCATTCTTAATATTTTTATTTTTAATTGCTGTTTGTTGTTACTTATTATGAAAAAAAAACTCAGAAGATTTACAAAAACTCAGACAATTTACAAAAACAATTAGCAAATAAAATCTGAGTCAATGTGTGAATAATTTTAAAATTTGTGGTTAATCGGTTTGCGTTCCTTTTAAAACATAAAATAACTATAAGCAGATTAAAACATACAATCTATGCAGTTATTAATAAAAAAACACAATGCAGAAATGAAGATCTGCTGATATATTAGATATATTTGGTCTGGGTTGCAGAGTTCATTTGGAAACCGACTGAGACCCATCTTTTTAGCGTTCACATTCTGGAGATCTAGAGATTAGCAGTCCAACATCATAACCACTGAGCTACCACATCCCTCACCTTAAACCTTATCACGGTGAACAGAAAGCTTGGGTTTCCAAAAAGGGTTGTCATGGAGAAAAGATAATGGTTATCATGGTTGTCATAGTCATGTGACTGAATTTTAATTTATTTGTTGCCTTTAGCTTTTTTCTGGCATACTAATTGGCAAATTAAAACTAAATTAATTAAACTTAAATAAAAATTTATTTCCTGTTTGCTGGATCAACAAGGCTGTGAATAATTTTCTCTGAAAATGCAGCAAGATGTGTCTTTATGTGTCCGTATGCAGTGTTTTTAAAAATGTAAAACAAACTTTTCTATGAATCTCATAGCAAAATAAAACGAATGTACAAAGTATATCAAATAAAATTCTTTCTTTCTGTCTTTTTAGCAGGAGATGCATTGATTGGACGTGCAGATAATCCACATCCTCGTTTCACACATGACTCGACATTTCAGTAAAGTCTCCCAGACACATGATTGGAGGATTCTGAGTGAAGACCTGCCTGAAAAGCCTGGTGATTTCACCCTGATTGCACCCTTGCATGCCAGGCTCTAATCTACCCACATGCCATTTGATTCTGGACCATTTTTAAGCTTATTTCATCTACCCGTGCCCTATTGCTCCTCTCTTATTACGGCTGTTATTCATCTAGGGATTGATTTTCCTCAACACTCGCTGTAATGTTTTATTGGCTAAACATTTAATGCTGCAGGATTCACATTTAATCAAGCTTGTAACAGCAGCTGATTGTAGTTTTTAAGAATGTGTGTGGTGTGTGGCCTCTATTGATCAGGTTACACGGAAGAAAAGACACTCGTAAAAACGTTGCAATGAGGAACCATGAAAAAACATGGCTAGCGGAGTATAAAGGCAAAATTGAATAGAGCCAGAGTTTGTGGGTTATCTGTAAAAGTCTGACTGTAAGTTGCAGAAATTTCTGAATAATTATATGTGTGTGTGTTGCAGAGCATCCGCTTTGGCAAATCCTCTACTTACAAAAGCTCCTAAAGTTCGGTCATAAATCGGTCATTGACTTGGCATATGCAAATTAAGACATTATAAAAGGTACCAGCAAAAAAAATTCTGAGAATCTGACATGGAATGCTGCTGTAGGACAGTCAGCATGGCAATGTCTTGCTCCCACTCTCATGGAACAGAGGTTATGTTAGTAACTGGAGATGTTCGAGCTACATTTGACATTAAGTATCCGCTTTGGGAGCTTATGCAATCCTAATGCGGGAGCAGAAGTAAAACGGCCCACACGCTTCACACATCCAGGATGAAGACCACTATTCCCAAGCCAACAGTGATGCAGACGAGAGTCAGACGAGCCCTCAACCAACATGAACAGCTTACAGGCTTAGGCAGATAACCGTCATGCTGTGATAGGACAGAAAAAAAATAATTAGTACACAAGAAATAATCAACGGGGCAAAAAACACACCGCAAGTATACAGAATAATGAACTGCACCAATATGGGCAGACAGGCATGAGGAAGAACTTGCAAATTATGCAGGATCCTATTACAAAATAATAACACAAAATAAGCTCCAGAGAGCCAGGAAGGTTACAAGCAGCCGAGTGGAAGTCCAGGTTGCTTCCAGCGGGCTCAGCTGAGGGTTTCCAGGTAAGCTCCCGTTAATTGCTGCCTTAGATATGACCCTCACGAGCACCGCATTAGGATCTGGGGGCTTGTCTTTGCTAGCGAAGCAATCGTGCCCTGAGTCCTCCCAGATATCCCTCTCTGAAGCCGAGATGGACATGGTGTACTCTTTTTTCTCTCTGGCTGAAGGAAAGGACTCCATGCTGGAAGTGCTCATTACAAAAGGTCACCGAAGGCTTAGTTGGGAGCTATCCTGAAGCAGCCACAAGCTATGTTGAGGCGGGCTCACAGGATGCGTGCCGGCAGGTCAACACAGTACACAGTGTGGCTGTTTAGTGGCTCATTAGGTCCTGTGCAGGTCATGCAAAACGCCATAGTATTCTTTTTTAAAGATTAAAGCTCTTTTGTAAAGTATTTTGCTGCTGACATTACCTTTTAAATTGTCAGTGGAGTGCTAGTGCTATTCTTTATTCGCATATGCCACTGTATAGGTCAGTTTAATTACACTGGCCTAGTGTAAGTAGGGGATTTTCCAAATATGATGCATCAGTACATTACATCACTAACAGTTTTCACAGTCAGGATACCCATTTATACCTTTAAGGTTGCCAGATGTTTCCGAAAAGGACTGAAAAAGCGAACAGAGTTCATATCTTTGCAGTTATACGCACAGTAAAAGCTATTTTTTTTTATCTGGAAAAAAAAGAACTAATTTCAACAAGTAAGAGGGGGAATAAGAGGTTGACAAGATGCCAATAGATGGTTTCTACTGAGAACATTACATTGCAAGAACATTACATCACCATCATTCTCTTAGTCTAATTGTTTAAAACTTTTAAATCCGCTAACCGCTTCACAATATTTTAACTATATTTACTATGCTTTAAATTAATTTGGGCTTATCCGTGGCCTAATACAGCTACTTGCAGATCATCTTCAACAACAACACATGATGAACACATGAGTATTTTTTTTTTATGTATGTAACAGTGGAAAAAGACCGCTTGCACAAATATAACGATCCGAATGGAAGCTGTACATCCATTGCTGCACTAAAATACCTATGTATTCATCAGATACTGTAATTTACAATTCAAACAGTGTGGAATTGTAAAATAAAGTTCGATCATTGAACAACTCCAGCAAAACATCTTCCAGATTTGTGAGTCCTAGATTTAGAAAACAATTCCAGTCATACATGTGTGTGGTTTTTTGTTGGGTTTTTTTTGTTTTGTTTTTTTTAATTGTTCAAAAAGGCTAGATCGGGTGCTCTTTTCTGTTACTCAGTCCACTCTCCTCCAGATGCTCCAAAATCTCAGAGAATATCCCCACAATACGATGTTCAACCTGCTTAGTCCATTTTTCCAGTTTTTTTTAGAAATGCATCAGCTTTGTCATTCATTGTTAGGATATTTAACAGTTTATAAAGACATCTGAGTGGCTTCAGTGTGACACAGCAATGTTTCTTGTTGTGAGTTCATCTCGTTACAAACTATGGCTAGTACTCTGCCGCTTACTGTATGAGAGTTCATGTAATGTACAATTTTGATTGCATATTTTAAAACAGTGTTAAGTTCAGAATCAAGTGTTTTGCTAATAAGAGCTTTACGCTGTATGAAGCAGTATGGAAACTTCACGTGGGGTGCCACTTTTAAAACCTTTGCCTTGATAAAAATAGCGCAGTATACAGGATGAGCCAAAGACGTAAACGATATGCAAGCAGAGTTTGGTACATACACTGATACTATACGCTGAGATACTATAGGTTTAGGCAAACAAAACAGAATCGCAGGAACAAAGATCATAACCTGAATAACTAGACATGAAATAAGACGTTTGGTACCCTGACGAACCTGATACTTTGCAGCGTGATGCTAGCTTATGTAGCATAGCCACCGGAAGTAACACTGAAAGCGATGCCTAGAATTCTGGTAAGGGTGACCTCTGGTGGCATGTTGCTGGAGTTATTACAATTACACACACATGAATATTTTATGAAAGCATAGAAGTCCCATCTCTTTAATTTTGGCATCCGGTTTTGTAAAAATGTCACTGTCTGTATACGACCTCTCAAGCGCTGAGCAGAAGAGCATATCCTCATGCAGTTTTATGTTAAATGTGTATCTGAAGGGGACCAGCAGCTAAGAAGAATTCGACACTTTAACAGATTCGTTGACCTGTAGTGCATATTTTTTCTATTTATCTTATTAATCAGTTGACCCGTAATGTCTTCCGTGATATCACATATATGGCAAGTGACTGTCATTCGACAATGGGAGGGTCATAAGCGCATTTGTTATTTTCTCATCATGCATGCCCCAACACATAGTGAAGGGAGCGGGAATTATCAGAAATGTCTCGATTGTTTGTGGCTTTTTAGTAAGCACAATCAAAGCATTAAAAGGAATTTTGTGCCATCATGTATTTTGACCCTGTAATTCCTTAAAAGTATTTTTAAATTTCGTAGCATTTTGTCTCGCTACATATATTGATGGGCAAGCACTTCTGAACAGATTACACACAAGTATATTTTACCTTGTTTACAGTAAAACAATTGCATCTATACTTTGCATTTACTACTTTGGTCTGATAGGGTTTTGCTTTTATGTTAAGTTGGATTGCACAGTTCTGGTGACTTAGGCAAACTGTCCACAATTTCCTTAACATAGTTATATTTGTAAATTACACCTTTATTCATCTCGATGCGGTTTTTACACACAGGTGTGTACTGAAGCAACAACTTGTAAGCCTGTCGCTGCTCTTCAAGTCATGAAAACTATTTAACATTATTTTTTAAAGTACTCTAATCAGTAATATATATATATTTTTAATCTGGAAATAGTGATTTAAAATATTTATTATAATCACAAACAAAAATGACAAAATGACACCTAATTTTCCAAACCGTCTTAAAATTATTCTGTGAACTCCAACACCCCACCTCCACCCCCAAAAGGCTTGCAAACCCCCAATTTAAGATCCACTATCTTAAAGCATTCATCCTTTTGTTTTTTACTTCGGCTTCATTCGAGTGCATGAGACTTTTTGTTCATCAGCAGCGCTGATTGAATCACGTTCAGGTTCAATAAGCAGGGTGTGATAGAGCGACAGTTAGAGATGAGCTGAGTAAAAATGGGTTAAGTGCCAGGGGTTTAATGAAAGATGGCCAGAGAGAGAGCAAAAGAGAGAGAATAGAAGAGAAAGAGCTTCCGCAGTGCCACTGTAACGCCTTGCCTTGCTCTGCATTTTTTCGGTAGCCTGAATTTTAGCTTTACATTCTAGGTTTGCAAACCAACAGACTGCTTGACACTAACCCTTTCTCAGACAAAAATGCACCTCTGTTCCCAGGAACTCTAACGAGCCATCGTTTTTCAAGATGTTTTCAATCATTATTAGGCAGGCAGAAAGACCCTCAGTCAAAAGCGCATGTCTCCAAGGAGGGTTATTCTCAAAATGAGAATTTTCTGTCAAGCCCTGAAAGCTTTGCATGCAAACCTGAGTTTCTATCTCGATAAAGGAGTCGAGTTGTCAGGCAGGTACAAAAAAGAAAGCAAGCTGTGTTCACCAAACCATTAAATTGCGAGGACTGCGGAATAGCAGCACTGGAGCCATGATGGCCAGGGGTTTTTTTTTGTGAGAACAAAGACAGGCTTTTTGGCCCTAAAAAGATACCTTAGACCAATCAAGCGCTGCATAAAGCACATTGTGGCGCAAACGTATCAAATGTCGCAATTATAATAAGGAACATTAATCAAAGCAACGGCTTCTTTCCTGGAATGCTGAGAATGCTGCGTTCCGCTACATCTCCGTGACCTTTATTAGCATGGCAGTTCTGTATTCCAGACTGACAATAGTGAGGAGCTAATTGCGACAAACTCCTCACAAAACAACCGGTTTTGGATTTAAGAATGTCTCTGGCACTTTGCTAACCAAACTATTTTAATGAATCCCGACACAGCTGAG
Source organism: Bagarius yarrelli (assembly GCA_005784505.1). NCBI lineage: Eukaryota > Metazoa > Chordata > Actinopteri > Siluriformes > Sisoridae > Bagarius > Bagarius yarrelli. The sequence continues at coordinate 125,519 of VCAZ01000349.1, read as the reverse complement.
TTCACCTGTACTTTGCATCTGATATTATACAGTTATAATAACATGTTTATCCTGCAGCGCTGGAAGCATTTGCGATGCACGATGTTCAAAGGCAACATTTTCCGCTACTAATTCCCTGTCCTTTTTAAATGTCGCTCTGTGTGTTAATGTTGTTCACGTGGGCTCAAAACGTCAGCTCAGATGAAACAGCAGTACGTCCCTGGCGTGCTCTGCACCCACCCATGCGGCCTTACCTGCTCCTCCTCAGCGAGAAAGGGAGGTCCACCTGTCATTTCCTCGTCGACACTTGCTCCCCAGACTCCTCCTGCGGCTTCATTATGCTTCCTCCTCTCTAACTTATTTGCATATCTATCGTCTCTTTCTTGTGATCGAGCAAGAGGTCGACATGAAATTTCCTCTTTGTTGCTTCACTTCTTCATCTTATACAACATGAAATTTTTAGACCAGACTTCTTATACGCATGTATTATCTCTTAAAATATTTAGGATTTAGGACTTTGGCTTCCTTGGATAAACCAATATTTAACTACGATATAGAATTTACTTTATTATTAAGACTCCTGTGAAGAAATATATTGAAATAACCACAGTGAAAGTACTTGTTTTTTATGTCTCCGAGATATCTAGGTCATGTCAAACAAGGAAACCATCCCATTCTCTTCTGTGGATAATTTTACAGTTTGCTAAATTCCAAGTCAGCTGTAAGGCCCATCCTTTCATCCATTTATCCATTTTCTGTAGCACATATCCTCCATAGAGACCCTGAAGTCTAAACCAGGGGACTCAGTAACAAGGCACAGGGCACCCTTGACAGGGTACCAACCCATCAAAGGGCACAGTCACACACACTATCACCAACTTGACAGTTTGTGGATGCCAATCATCTTATAACACAGCTTTGGACTGGATGAAAGCAGAGAACCTTGAGGACAAACCTGAAGCACAGAAGGTTATTAGTCAAAACTGCTAACCACTAAAATGCCAAACCCTTCTACCCTAAAAACTGTAAAATATATTAGTAATGATATATTTGTGGTGTGTTTAACGATTCTGGTGCTAATGTAAAAAAAGCAGATCTGTTAAAAAATACATACAATTTAATTAAGATGGCAGAATAAAAAATATTGCTAGACTATTAATAAGTAGAAAGTAGAGTTGCATGTACTGTATGTAGAAAAAGTATGTAAGCAGAAATCTTTGCTTGTAAGTCTCAAGATGATTGTGGTCTTTGTGATTTTGGGAAGAAATCAGAAATAAGTAGCATCTCAGCTCTCTGTTTCGGATTTAGCTCCAGGTGCTGAAATGTTCTCAAGGCTGAGATGTCTGGCAGACATGCTGAGATCTAAAACTCTATCCCTCTCTCTGATGAAGAAAAGGAGAAGATGATTTGGGTGGCATACCTACAGCAATGGTAGGGTAGAAGAAGTCATGTCAAGACAATACACATGCCTTACAGAGAGGAAACAGAGAAAGAAGGAAGAGAAATGAACAGCGAGCCTTGAGGGACACCAATGGAAAATCTGCATGAAGCTGATCTGTGAGGCCTGAATTCATCTCATAGGATAGGGGAAAAAACTTCTGGCATGAGTCTATACAGAAAGTAAGTGAGTGAGTTGAAGAATGAGAGATAGAAAGAGAGAGAGAGATAATAAAGGAGTGATAAAAATATACAGTTAGTAAGTGAAGGAATGAGTGAGTAGGTCATAAAAAGAGAGCTATTAATAGAAAAAAGTAAATGAGTGAAAGAAAAAGAGTAAATATATAGTGAGTGGCTAAGTGAGAGTGAGTGAGTGAGTGAGTGAGTGAGTGAGTAAAAAAGGAAAGTAAGGGAGTTAAGGTGTGGAAAGAGTGATGAACGAAAAGAGAGAGAAAAAGAGACATTGAGACTAAACGACTGAGTAAATGAGAGAGCATGAGTGAGTAGGACAGCGAGAGAGAAGAGCAAGCGCCAGTATGTGTCTGCCAATTTCCCAAACTAAATTCACTGTACCCGCATGCTAAAGCTAACGCCGTCCTGTTACATACCTTTGACATCATTTATCATCGACTGAGAAACAGCTTTTACTTTTGCTTATTAAAAAATCTTTAGTGTTTCATTTGAGACCCTGTTAACATTGCTACACTAGACACTTGAGTATATGGTGCGTAGCGTAATTGTGTAGCATAATTATTGAGTACATCAGTTAGGACACAGCTACAGTGGATCTTTTCTGACTGCTCAAAAAAATAAAATATTGCAGAGTAATAAAAGGATGTTTAAGACTTACTTTCTCTTACATGCTGAAACTGTTTCCAGAGAACAGCAAACTTTCCATCATTTAAAAAAGAAATCTTTACAAAATTAAAAAGCAGTTTTACAATCTGCTTCTGTTAAAAAGAAAAATAAGAACAGATGTAACGTTTGAATCAAATTTAGCAAACATAATGCTACAGTCAATTAACCTTCGCCACCTGCATCTGCTTAAGTAGCACCGAGTGGGTGTGCACCCACCAAGATCGAAATACAATCGGCATGCGTTAGTTTGACATCCACCCGTCGCTCTTGTGGCTAATTATCAGGCGCGGCACCTCCAAGCTTCTGGGTTACCAGGCAACCGTGGCACAGGGATAGCGGTAAGATTAGCAGGTTGGTGCTGCCCCCGTACTCCGGCTCCTCGGCGCCATCACATCTTTTCTCTGCAGCTGTGAGGACCAGCAGTGAACTAACACACTTTTTCTACACCTCCTGCTTGTGAGAGAAGCTCAAGAACACAGCCTTTGCCCCTGACTGTGCACACTAGGGGACCGGGAGAAAAACATAGAAAAAGAGAAATTTGCAAAAAAGCTGGGATGTCTGGATTAGAGTCTAATTAGCCAAACGGCTCAGATTTCAGACATGGCAAATGCTAGCGTGTAGTTTCTATTAGTGGTGTGCAGTCGGGGTCAGCAAGTCCTTCTCTGCTGGTCTAAACAATATCAGAGACTGACCTACATTTACAAATAATAATTCTAATATTTGTTCCATTAAATTGTATTAATTGATTCGCAACAGTTTATTCTCTTTATTTCATAGCGTTTCTCTGCTGCACTGCTTCCAGTACATGTCATATAACCTAATCTGCCAAAGCCTTCAGAATCAGTAGTGCTGCCCATGGAACTTAACCTATATTAGCAGTAGCAGATTGCTGATTGGTTAAAGACTGTTTCTGTAACCAACACGATTTCAAATTCAAATCTCCCAAGCCCCGCTAGCTGGCCCACAATGACATCAGCATTTTTCCATCTTCTGATTGGTTGATCAGAGTAAAACTGTTCCAGCCAAGTTCGACTACCGAAAAGCGCCTGTACAGTTGAATTAGAATGTTTACGCCCACAAAGGCTGACAGAGTCTCTCTCTAATGCCACGACATGTTATATTGCCTTTTTGTGATGGTTAATTATGACATGATAGTGGTGGTATTAAGAGGTGTGTCAGTCGGGCAAGTCCCCACCGAAGGCCCAGATACAAAACCGCCTGCCACTGGTTTTTACGATATGGTTGGTCATATTCAAAAAGATCTTTTTCAGAGATCTTTTTAAAGTTTACAATATTTAATCCTTTTTTTTCCATCATTGGATATCGGTGCCTTTATAGCATGGCATCATGGGAAGAGCTTGAAAGACTTCTACATCACAAACTAGTTCTACTTCTACTTCTAGTTCTAAGCCAAACTAAAGTTTTGCATATCGGTTATCGTTCAGGTAAACATGCAATCAGTTGGCATCAGTAACCTGTCTATCTTCCTTAAAAATCTAAAATAATCCTAAAATATATCATCAAATTTATTCTCCAAAAACAGAAAAGCAGGACATAAAAATTCTCAAATCCCGACTCATTTTTATCTAATTAAACTAACATGACCAAAATCTCTGCCTTAAATTCAACCATGAAATGACTAGTTGCAGCGAATTTTAGGACTAAATCTTCTGCTGTATAACACCATGCAACATTTTGTTCTGTTCAGATTGTGACACTGATTAAAAGTGAGAGATGGAGAAGATAAAACGCTTTAACTTTGCAGGAACTTACTGATATGCATTAGCTTTTAGCAGTTATTCATCAATAGCCAGATTAGCATGCTGTTGTTTTTTTAATTTAGAATAGAAGAACAGTTGGAGCAGTCAAATTAAAATTGTTTTAAAAAAAGACATTTTTAACACTCTATTTAATATGAAAGGGCAACCGGTGAGTGATCGCATGCTTGCATCAGAGCTGCGGGTAGGGTTATGGTTGTTTCCCTCCATCTTTTTGAGGCTTATTAAAGAGAAAAGCTGATTTCTGGATTTTTTTCGCTGCTGAGGCTTTTACTCCACTCCCTGGCCTGTGATTTTCACCTTGAGGAATCAAGCCTGTTAGTCACAACTCTTGCAGAGGTGAACTTGCCCAGGCTAACCTTTTTTCCTTTTCTTCCATGTCGCTTTGTTAGCTTTAAAAGAAACTTTGCACCTGTGCACGTTGATCTAAAGAGCCTGTGATCTAAGAAACAGCCTGAGGAGAACAATCAGCTTTAAAGCAGACATCCGGCTCCAGAGTATATATACATATAATAAATATTTACATATGCAGCACATTAATCCTTTACGTTACTGCTCTTATGATTTAGCTTTTTTTATGCAATAAATCACATAAATTTCTTAATTTCCCCAATTTTTTTTTTTTTAACTCTGCTAAAAAAATTTGTGATTCAATCCCACAGGTGATCGTTTCCAAATACAGTACAACTGATTGGGTGAAAATTGACATATTTATAAGTCAGCGTTACAACTTGAATTTTTTTTAAAAATGCTAGCTGCATTGTTGTGTGTGTTAAATTGCTAACAATGCTAATACGAAACCTTTAAGGCAACTCCGTTAAATTATTACATGATGCATGATTTAGGGGCCCTTCACATATTACTTCTTTTGGACGCCTAAAGTCTTTGATTACTAAGGTCTGAAATTTTATTCATTATCCTAATAATTTGATTTAACGTTTATTTTAGAATGTTAGTGACTCAGTTTAATACTTTGTTAACAATATTGGAGCCACATATTAAAACAGAAGACCTGTATGTATCAAGTGACCCGATTCTGATTTTTTTTCTCCCAGTGTGGCACAGACCATGTAAGCATTTACATTTACAGCATTTGGCAGACGCCCTTATCTAGAGCGACTTACATTATTCCTTGTTATACAACTGAGCAATTGGGGGTTAAGGGCCTTGCTCAGGGGCCCAGCAGTTGTGGCTTGGCAGAGCTGGGAATTGAACCCACAACCTTCGGGTTGGTAATCCAACACCTTAACCATGAGCCACCACTTCCCCAGCAGGAAAAATGTACATAGATTCCGATATTTTCAGATCTCATTCATATGTGGAAATAAACTGAATATGAATCGGATCCGTGCATTAGCATCTGTCATGTAAACAGACAGATTGGATTGAACGTCACTGAATAAACGACGGTCGTATTTTTGTTCACTTAAAGCCTGTTGTGTCAACACAATAACAACTGCAGCTTTCACAATGATCCTGATGTTTTACTGCTGCGACAAAAACCAGAGAAAATTTTAGTCAGATTTAACGTAAGTACTTCATCACAAGATTTGCCTTGGCAATTATGGCTTTCGTACGGCTGTGCCAAAGCGGCGCTTCTTTTGCCAAGTGCAAATGGAAAATGATGTCAAACATCCCCCGGTTATTACTGTGAAATCATGAGATGTCGAAGATTTTCTGCGCTTCAGGAACTGATAAACGTTGTCACGTTTATTCCGCATGCAAAGAAAAGTTTAACAGGACGCTGCTTGTCAATAAGCTGAAATCTGAGATTAATAAAGGAATAAAATGTCTGCACAGCATCTCATTGAACAGTGATATTTTAAAGAGCGCCTCACATGATCACATGACCTGAAAAGGCTTTCATTGTTTATTTCTCTAATTTAATTTTAAACAGTCTCTCAACCTCCTCTTTTATCTTCATTATTTAACTCTGTCCCACTTTATCTTTATCTTTTTATCTTTGTTTTTCTCTATCTGTCTTACTCTCTAACTCTCTATTTTCTTTCTATTTCGTTTCATTCTCTCTCTCTCTCTCTCTCTCTCTCTCTCTCTCTCTCTCTCTCTCTCTCTCTGTTTTTTGCCTTTCTGCTTTTTTCACTCTTTCTCTTGCTATGTTTTTATCACCCTCTGTTAATGTGCATTTTGATGAGTAGCAAGTAGCGCATCAAAATAAAAAGAATGATGAAAACTGCAAATTTTTTGACGTTGAGCGAAAAAGGGTTTCCTTTAGTGAGGACTTACCCGACCTACAGCCAAGTCATTGGTACTGCTTGTAGGCACTGATCTTGAAGTGGCAAACAGTTTTTGCCAGGCTGAGACAAGTTAGTTAGCTTTGGGGTTAGCCGACCTCTCCTCTAGCTTTTCTGGAAAAGTCGCGAAAGACAGTTTTGATCTAATGGGACAAAAAATCTTCACATACTGAAAGCAGTGCAGCAGAAGAAACACTACGAAATAAAGAGAATAAACAGTTGGGAATAAATTAACACAATTTAATGCAAACACATAATCTGCGCTTTTGCTAACGATGATTACTGGCTCGATGGTACAACCTGACAGACATTCTCCTACTGTAATTCACCTGTGTATTTGTTTTTGTTTTTGCACACTTTGAGAAGATTCTCTTTACGTTTGTATAAAAACCCAACTTCTGACAGTTTTTTTTTCCTTTTCTATGTTTCTGTTTCAGTCTGTCTCTGCATTTTGCAGGCATTTTGCCTTTATTTATAGAACAGACCAAAAATGAAATGGGGGAAATATAGATAGAGGGAGTGGGACTGGAAGGGGCCGGAGTTGTAATCGAACCTGGGTCGCCGGAGCACAACTTGCGCATTTAAGTGTCGGCGCCCTAACCCACTACAACACAGCGCTTGTCTACTCTGTCTCTCTTGTTTTTTTGGGGGGGTGTTTTTTTCTCTTAATTTGTTTCTGACTCTGAAACTGATTTTTTTTTTTTGTCTCTGTTGCTTTCTCTATCTCTCTTCCTGTGTGTGTCCATCTTCCTTTTTTTAACAAGAGCTTTGGATTTTTGTTGTATTATTTTATTATTAGTGATGTTTTGTATTTCTCATGTTTGTATGACTGTATAATATTCACGTGTCTGTGTTTTCTTTTTACCTTTCAGGAGACCCCTCCCTGTGCTCCTATCTGGGGCGCACTACTTTTTCTATCTGGTTTCAGCGTGTTATGTTTATAACCCAAGTATATGCAAGCTGCACCCTTATCTTCTAACATATAAAAATGAACTAGAATGTAAAAAAAAGGTTGTGAGTTTTCAAGGTAAATCAAATCATATAAACTTTACATCCTTATGTTGTGTTTGTATTCTTTAACTTTTCTGTTTCTTTCCATCCATGCAGCACCCATGTTTTTTTTTCCCTCATATGTTAATATATGCAATACACACGCACACACACTCTGTTTGAGGTGAGTACACTCCTCCTCTTCCCTCTTCTATTTATACACAGGCATATATTAACCACACCATACAGTTCATTTCCATATGGACGATGAATAATGGATTTGCAGCAGACGGCCATCAGAACGCTTTCATTTTCACTTCTGTTTTCCTTTAAATATGCACCTGGGTTTGTCTTCGAATAAAAATATTTATCTATTCAAATTCTGCCAGATTTAGAAGAGGCTTGAAAGGTCACTGAAGGTCAAATGAAGTTTAAATCCAGGTCTTTAGCTTTGTCTGTAATCTTGTGAAGCAAGGATCTTGTAAAATGAGACAAAGCAGGATTTGATTAGATTTTACACAACAGAAGTAACTAAGCAGCAATCCTACCTTAAGATATAATAGGTGATTGTCTCCAGAAACATTTTTTGTTCTATTCTAAAAGCCTCTTTACATCAGGATAGCTATCATCAAGTTAAGTGGTTTTAATGTATTTATATGTATTTCTATAGTCTATGGAAGGTGTAGGACCAAGAAATCAAAATGTTTGGTCCAAACATTATGATAGGCTTTCCTACCTGCCTGTCAACATATGTATGTGAATAACTTTGCGCACCCTTTTCACGCAGACAGCATACGTCATCAGCACATTCATATACTGAGGAAGAAGTCTGAATCAAAACCAAAGCATGTTAATGGTATAGAGTGGCGTTATTTTATGATCACTCTATTCTTCCAGACTTTCATCTCCCTGCTCTTCGCTGTAAATATAACATAATGTAAATATGTTATTATACGTAGATAGACAGACAAACCGACCGAACCAAAACAAATACTGTAGATACAGTAGATACAATATAGATAGATAGATAGATAGATAGATAGATAGATAGATAGATAGATAGATAGATAGATTTAAGAAAATACATTTGTTTATGCTCTGTGCAGTTAAATTATATTCCATTACCATGAGTTGAGCTTGTAATGACTTGTTAGTGGAGCGCACTTAAAGCAACATACTTTGATCAAAACAGTGAAAACCTGAATTAATATCCGTGTTGTGTTTCCACACTGAAGTCAACTACAGGGTAAAGGGTCTAAAAGATGACGTCATGGTTGTACTATTCTTTTGAAAAATAGGAATATGATCGGATTTGATTATAGCTTATGTGATTTTTGTACCTTTGATTCTGACCACAGCAGCAGCGTGTAATCGGGTACCATTTTTATGTTCGGTATTTTAGTACTGTACTATAAAGTTTTCTCACCAGTGAATGACACATGATGTATTGTAGTAATGTCTCTGTTTGTCTAGTCTATGTGCATTCATGCGTTCAGGAGGTTTTGGTTTGGCCCGTGAGGGTGGGATGTAGACCTTCAGTGCTATCAGGCTACAGTTAACATACCCTCCTGAATTTCGTTGCCTATTTTGTGATTGTTGCAGGTTAAAATTCTTCATTAAAAAGCAAACTAACGTAACTAACCCCACTATCTCCATACCTAACCTAACAAATTATACTGTCTAAAAGTGTTAGTGCTATATCGTGATTGCTTTATTTTAAAAAAGCTTAAGTTATTTTTGTTGACATCGCCTAACTGAAAATTCCTAACTGAAATTTTCATGTTAAACAGCTGAAGAAATATTTTCTTACCTTTAAGTCAGATTTATATAAATCAGAGTACATTAGCTAAGTGTGAATGTAGCACTTCAGCTTTAACTAGAAAAGAAGCTAACAAACCAGGTACATCTTAACAACATATTTTGACTAAAAAATTTTAATGATAGTCTAAAAAAAAACCCACTCATTTTCCTTAAAAAACATTTATGTTCAAAGCGATCCGTTGCAGTGCATGTTGCAATAAATGCTAATGAGCTCTGTGTATGGACACAACAACTGCTCCAAAACCAGCTTAAAAATATTTTTGACATTAACAGACATCTTTATCTACAAAAGTGAGCTTAATGTAGTGTTACCATGTTATCTTTAACAACAACTCACACAGGTTCTAATAAAACAATTAACCTAATGCATTGTTTATTATAAACATTTCTCAACAGTTCTATTAAGAAAGATTGTACATGAAAAAGATAACATACCAGTGTTCTCTGAGAGTTTACACTTCGGCTGCATTCACTGTAAAACTTGCTTATTGTAGCACAACATTAGAAATTAGAAACTTCAGCCTCGAAACAACTGCAGATATTTTACATCTCACTCAAGCCTGAGTACAACCCCATCCATTAAAAAATATATATATCAGTCCAAAATCCATATGTAAACTTCTACCATTTGTATCAAAAATCTGCCCACATTTTATTAACCAGCCCAATGCATTTTTTTGGTCTGAAGCAAAACAGTGGGAAAACCCACCCAATCTGGTAACAATGTTCGGACCGAGGCTACTCTAAAATCGCACTGTCAATCAACAATCTTGGGTGTGGCCTTTTTTTGCCCTTATTCATAGAACAGAGAGATAAATGTGAATTTCACCCTATGTGAATTTCTTGTGCAAGCTGACGGAAACTGTAAATGCAGAAACTTTGTTCAGAAACCATGTCCACCGACCAGGTAAAAGATAAAATTTGTATAATCGAGAAAAATGTTGTTGACACATGTAACCATAATGTCCATAATAGTCTATACATGGTAGATTGTCATAAGTTTATAAGGCTGTAAAGTAACAAACATCTTTATTTGAATAACGTCTTTAAATAGACGCTACCAAAACAAAAAGACACTCCTGACCAGCCATTGTGTTTTGTGTAATAGCTGCAATCACTCCACTTAACCCGCTATGAGAATAGTGACCATGGCGTTGGTTTTAAGGCTTGCATATTAGATTGTTTTTTCTTATAGTTAATTGTTGGCTAACTCCACACAGGCTACCGGTAAAACATGTGACATATGCAGTGAAGCTGGTGGCACTTTTTCCACTGATCGGTGATAGAATGGGCTGTGTGTACCGACCCGATCATGTGCGGTTGTAGTCGTTAGGAGGCTGGTCAGGAACCAGCGGCAGTAAAATTCGTCTGGTTAAGAGATGTTTTATTTATGTAATATTTTTAAAGACATTATTTTACATTTTGTTGCTTTATGTCTAACTTGCATAGTATCCTTGCCACTTTTATACCCTCTATCTTTGTATCAGTCCCTCGCTCATTGTCTAGATGGCAAAAGCGGAACTGTAAGTACTTCTGGAGTTAATGTATAAATGTATAAACCTGACAAGTGTGAATAAGTATAAGATTTGTATTATGCGTTAAAAAAAAGAAAGAATGGAAGAGAAAAATAAACCTGAACAAGCAATTTGTTTGCTAAGTTCTTGATGATGTACCTCTTTGTGATTTATGGGTGTTTTGAGTTTTTAAGAAAAACTGCAGCTGCATCTAGAGTGGCTTGGTGAGAGAGCTGAACTCGGCAACGGGGCGCAGTCAGTGCATTCATGCTCGGCAGGAGGTTTTGTCAAGGACAGGAAGAACTGCTGCTGCGGCTGCTGAGGCTGCTGCGGCTGCTGCGGCTGCTGCTTAGCATGTTTTTGGTGAGGTGGTGTGAGTCTCTTTTATACATAAATCTCATGTCACAGGTTGTGCTGATTTTTGTGAACAAATTGAGAAGTCAGTGAAACAAAAATAAAAAGTCAATGCAGCCATGGAAACATTACGCCTCCTGAGATTCAACCTGAAAAAACCTTAAAAATCCTATCCGTAGGCCGTTTTTATTCAGATTTTTACCAGAATGCAGCATATGTTTGTGGGTACAGAGGCCGTTGCGAACTGCTGATTCTGTTTGTCTGTTACTAACTAGAGTTTAAATACAGAAGGTTCACTATTAAAAGGCATTTTGACAAATTTGAGTAAATTAGCATCAATTTAGTCTTCATAATGATTTGTGGATTAAACAGTATATACAATATAACATCTTACAAAACAGTAAAAAAAAGAATTCAAACAGAATTTAGCTGATACTTTTATCCAAAGATTATCCAAAGCAACTTATCCAAAGGGAGGAAGTGGTTGAGAATTGAGCCTTGCTTAGGGACCCAATTATGACATATTGTTTTTTGTGAGATTTAAACTCTCAACTAAAGAACTATTGAGCTGTTGTACCAATATATTTTTTAATATTTTGGCCTTTTTCCAAAAAATCTAATATTTTATAATATTAAAAACTAAAAATGATTTTGTAATATCAAATGTATTGATATACTGTTAAAATAGTTCATTCAATACGGATAAAAACTACTTTGATTAAAATGAAACCAAAAATTACAGTAGCAGTATAATTAACTGTGTAGTATATAAAAAAAATCCTAAAGGGCATTTATAAATGAAAATAAGTGGAAAAATTGTATGACTATTGTACTTAAAGTGCAGAGGAAGCCGATGGAGCTTTTTGTTATAATATAAATTCACTGAATTCGTGTTTTTAAGCCCGTATAATTACTGCTAAGCATGTACTAGCTAGAGGAATGACCACCGGTTTAACAAGCTGTTTTACTTTAGCTTTGTTTTTCTGTATATAAATAGCGTCATGCCAGCAAGTCCTCGCTCCTCACGTTAAAGATTCTCTAACAAAGAAGGTCAAATCCACAATGTCCTTAACAGCAGTGAAGGTTTCGCTAACCTCTGTTTGAACTGCACTGTTCAGCCTATAAATATGTATTTGACTTTAGCGCGCTTCAAAGGCTGAATTCAAAGTTGTTTTGTAGGCATAAAAACATAAATTAAATTTTAATAAAAAGGCAGATTTATCAGACCCATGAGTAAATGCAGTTAAGCAACCCTGGCTGTTAAGGAAACACTAAGTCATCCCTCTGGACGGCGAAAAGAAATAAAACCTATTCGACTGCACTGTCTCATGCTGTCACACACTCACATCCTCTGCAAGCTCTAAATCCGCTACACAAAGATACAGACTCCTGCATTCAGAGAGGAGAGCAAGGCCTTTCTGGGCCAGTGGTGTGTTATTGAATCGTGGTCGGCACTTGCTCAAAGTCACAAGGTCCTACATCTCCTCAGTGTCCAGGTCACGCAGGAAAATGCGAAGAGAGCAAGAGATCGTTTGACTGAGTCAGCAGGACCATAGTGCGCGGAGGAGTCAGGGACAGATTTATTAAATTAATACAACACTCAGCAGATTATAACCTTAGGGAAGAGGGAGTTGATATTTATTCCATTCATACCTGTTTCTTATTTGACAGAATTGATGTAGCAGATTTGGAGGGCAGGAATGTAACTTTTAACTGTAAAATGCAAAATGTTTAAAGAGGTCATGTTGCTGAGGACATAAAAGCATTATAGGATTTTTTTTTTTGAGGCACATTACAGCTAATAATGAAAAGAATTCTTATCGTTATTTTAGGAAGCTCATTTCATATAAGGTGGAAGGGGGCATGACCTCTGTAGGCAATGTGACTGATAAATGCAAGGTACAAAGTCCCAGTCAGTCTCTGTATAGGAGGCGTGGCCTCTACATGTCAGTCTTTGTAATAGGGGTGTGTCTCTATACATGTAAGTCATTGGGAGGGTGTGTAGCCTCTAAACATGTCAGTCACTGTGAGATGGTGTGACCTCTGTACATGTTAGTCTCTGTGTGATCCCCCTCTGTAGTATGGTAGTATGGTCTAGTATGTACATGTCATGTCGGTCTCTCTGTAAAGAGTATGGCCTTATGGTCTCTTTGAAGAGGTGTGGCTTTTGTACATGTCACTTTTTGCAAAGGGGTTGTGTCCTTTGTACATGTCTCTGTAAGAGGGGGAAGAGGGGGCCTACATGTCCTTCTCTGTGAAAGAGGCTTGGTCTTTATATGTTAATCACTTTAAGGAGAGGAGTGGCCTCTGTACATGTCAATCTCGATTGTGTAAAACGGCTTTGTGACAATGACACTTGTAAAAAGCGCTAAACAAAAAAAAAAAGGTCTCTGTAAAGCGGGTCTTGACTCTGTACATGTCAGTCTGTAAATGAGTCGCTACCTCTGCATGCCAATCCCTTTTGAAACGTTGTTGCCTCTGTACATGACAGTCTTTGTGAAGGGGAGTGGCCTCCTTGCATGTCAGTCTCTGCAAAGTGGTTGTGGCCTCCGTACATGTCAGTCTCTGTAAAGTGATCTTGGCCTTTATACATGCCGGTCTCTGTAAAGTGGTTGTGGCCTCTGTATATGTCAGTCTCTGTAAAGTGGTTGTCACCTCCATACATGCCGGTCTCTGTAAAGTGGTTGTGGCCTCTGTACATATCAGTCTTTATGAAGGGGGTGTGGCCTCCATACATGTCAGTCTCTGTAAACTGGTTGTGGCCTCCATACATGTCAGTCTCTGTAAACTGGTTGTGGCCTCCGTACATGTCAGTCTCTGTAAAGTGGTTGTCGCCGCCATACATGTCGGTCTCTGTAAAGTGGTTGTGGCCTCTGTACATGTCAGTCTTTATGAAGGGGGTGTGGCCTCTGTGCAGCAGTGTGGCATTAAATAAATAAAAGTACATGTTGAAAGTATTGTACAGTTTCACTAGGACAGAATTAGGACCTTAAAGTAGTGTAAGGATAAACAAAACACTGTTACTTACATTTAACTCATGCATAACACAACATTATTAACCATGAAAAATATAAAAGAAATCAGGCAGTCCTGAGTAAGAAAAATGAAGATACGGGTTGTAATTAATTCCTGCCCCAACCTCTACACACCACAGTTATTAATGATAGTTGAAGGAAAAGCTTTAGCTTTTTATTCCATTAGTTCGGGAAAAGCCACAAGGAATTTACCAAAGCAAAGCTATTTCTTTTCCCCTGACACATGTCGAGCTTAGATCTTTAAATATATCCTTATGCTTGCCAAAGTCAAATGTGTGACTTTGTGTTCTCACTCTTCCTCACACACAAGCTTTCTTTCTCAAGCTGCATCATTAACACAGTCGCAGGATGCAAATGCATTGTAACTGGTGTTATTGACATTTCAGATGTTTAAAATTAGTGTTAGGATGCAGCATTAGTGGTCAGAGCTGACTGATTTAGTGCCAATGGCTGTAAACTTTCTGAAAAGTTCTTTTTGAAATATTACATATTAAACTGACCACATTTTTTAATTATTAAGCAGTTTTATTGTATTTGCTTCTAAAATAGATCATCTGCTTAGGTTAATACAATCATCCAAACATTTATGTCAGTTAAATAGCTGAAAGCACCCCATTAGACGGAAGAAAAGCTACATCTGTTAAGAGTCAAAAGCAGTAACATAAAGCCACACAACAGCGCTTAATGTGTTTTATTATTTAGCCATGTTACATATTAACATTTTTTAAAAATAATTTAATAATATAGCGTATAATCATGTAGGCATGAAACCTGATTTAAACATTGCCCAAAAACAAAATTCAATCTTTCAAATAAAAGAGAACATACAATTTTTGTCACGGTAACATCAAGCTCCCCATCAGGTCTCTCCACCACTCAACTTACTAAATCCCCCAAATACTAATTAGTCACACATGCAGCTCATTTCTAACTCCTTATATTCTTAGTATCTTGTCTTCTTGCTATCCTGGTTCCTCACAGCCCTTCTCCTGTGACCCAGTTCCCAGCTTCTGGCTTTGTTAGAAATCTCCTTCTCTCCTGCGTTCACAAGTCTGCTAAGACTCCATTATATCCATTTTCAATAAACGCACCTGTAAGGGTTTAACTAACTATTTTTCCATTCCAGTTATACTTTACAGAAGACCAGACCCAACCAGCATGAACCCATAAGGTGCGGATCCTTTTCAAGAGCTGGTGGAGTCATTGCGGAAGTTACTCCAGATGACACCTGCTAGCACCACCTCACCACAGTTCTCCCATGGCCAACCAGGCACTCTACTTTGGCTCTGCGGAGACTTGCAATGGTTTCCCCTTACAATGCATGCTTGCCCTCAACATGTAGTTGCAGAGTGCTTCATCTAGCTCACGTTAAAGTTGCAAAACACGTAAAGAACCTTCCTCCACCAGCCAGATAATCCCAGCTCTCCCGAACCTCCTCCTAAACCCATGCATATAGGCTACACCTGACTGTCTCCAACCCTTTAACAGTTTTTTGTGGCCAACCAGGACATGTGATCCAGGCATGTCCCACTCGTTCCTCCACAGCCACTCATGAATGTTGTTTTATATTCCTCTGCTTATTTTTGTCCTCTAACCACTATCATACAGCTCACCAAAGGGTCTTAATGTGTTTTAGTGCATGCCCTTTTTGGAGTCTGGGACAGCCAGCAACTTTATCTCCCAGTGTCAGACTTGGGTGCCAAAGAAAAATAAACCCTACTAAGTACAACTTTGTCTCTTCACAAAGTTGGACCTCAGAAGTGTGTGTATAACCTTATTTGAATATGTAAGGGGGACAGTGAAAGACAACCTTCGTCACCCCAACCGCCCACTACAAATACCCAGTTATTTCCTATGGCTTGGTTAATTCCCCTCTGTATTTCAAGGCTACATGAACAAAGTGCTTTGGAAGTTCCTCACCCAGAATACCCAGCTCTGTGTGGTAGCGACCATGCACCATGACGTCGAGGAGACCAGGTGTAAGTCGTGGAGAGAGGGGCGTATTTTATGGTAACACCAAGCTCCTAACCAGGACCCTCCACCACTCATGTCACTTAATCCCACGAATACTAATTAGTCAATACTGCAGCATGTTTCCCACTCACTCTTACTCTTCTATAAAAGAGCACTATCCACACACAGTCACTGTTTAGTCTGATTATGCTACTAGACTCACTCCTGGGTTTAACTTACATGTGTCTCAGATCTGCCCATACGGTACAATTTTAATGGTATATAACTATCTAACTGACTTCAAATATTTGGAAAATACTATTTTAATGGCTGGCTACTAACTCAATGTTTTGACTCAAATATAGTAAACTAGTCTGCAATTTTAAATGCAGCCCAAGAATGTTTTTTCAACCATGATTAAATTATTTGCTGAATCTATTCACATGTGAGCAACATCTTTGATCATCAACTTGCACTCTAAATCTCAGTCCTGGTTCCAACTTAACTTCAGAACCACATCAGAAGCTGGCACATGTAAAACATCTGGACCTTTGTAGTGGGTGCACATTTTTTTCGGATACTTCCTTTTAGGTCAGTTTTTGTAATGCCGAGCTTGCTCTACAAGCTTGGCAAATGTATACAGGGACCTTTTTTTTGAAGACTTAATTTTCTTACCCAGCATTTTTCTAACATAAGAGAGGCAGTAACACATTCTCAGGTTCTCTGATCCTGTCCAATGCTGAAGCTCTCTGATCACTGTGGGCTCTTTGTGGTAAAAAAAATTTAGCTTGCATTTATTTTATTTTTTTGTGGTCTGTTTCATCCAAATACAGTCCTAGGAGTTCATGCTGATATTTATCCCTCTGTAACTAGCAAATGTTTTATCATACAGTCTAATGCATTTTAACATGGCTTAAGCTCAGGACTGAAACAGCTAATGATGTTTCGCTCTTCATTTAATTCATTGAATTTCAACAGGTATTGGTGTTTTCTAAGAATAATCATGGCTAAGCTCTTGTGTTCCTTCTATTTATACCTGTATTTTAAAAACTCAATAGCCAATATAATAAATTTATGATTTAAAAAAAATTCAAGGCCAGAATAACTTCAGCACACCTCTCAAGCATAATTTCCTAAAGTATTCCTTTGCTTATTGTAAGACTTTTGTGCTGTACTACAACATTGCTTATACTATGCATGCCCAAACATCAGACGTGAACACGTGAAAACCGCTGAACCTGAATCTGTAAAACATGCTTTCCTTGAAGAATTTTTTTAAAGCGGGGTCAGTAAATATAAATACAAAGGCGGCTCAAAAGACAATGCAAATATATGGTTATCTGAGGATAGATTTACAGCTACATCTATAAACATATAGATCATAGACATAAGACATGATTTCTCTTCATGTTTTCTTTCTTGCTGTATTGAAGATGAAATTGAAAAATCTGATTATTCTGTTTTTGTTTTTTTCACTAGGAAATCTTTCGGTTATATGTAATTCAAGATTTATGTTATTAAACAAAAAAAAGATGCAATAAGCAAAAACTCAAAAATATATGACTTTACAAAACCGGACAAAAGTTGACAAGTGTATGCCTGGCTTTACTATCAGTACAATCATGTTGTCAACACACGTACTGCTTGTCAACTGTACTTTTCTTCTATACCTTTACATCATGATGATTTCTTTTAATCCCATGATCCAGTGTCACCCAGAAGAGGATGACTTTAAGGCATTTCAACTTTAAGGCTGGTTTACTTTAAATTCTTTTATTGTCATCTCAGCAAGTTTGTCTTCATTAGGAATCCACATTTATAATTTTTTTTGAAATGCTTTGCAACCATGTCTCTTGTTACACAGTGACTGAACTCTCAAAAGAAAAATTGTGGAATAAGAATCGAGCAATCTTAACGAACGTACGATTTATTAAGTAATCAAATCCCATGGGCCCCTGATTTGTATAGAGTACGTCATTGATTTGACGGTAAGTTGGGATTTCCTTCTCTGTTTGTTTTTTCCCCTCGACAAATGTCACATTGATATGCATTTATAAATGCGAAAATAATTAAATGAATCAATAAACTGTTTAGTCTGGCGATCCTGAATGGTTGATATTTGTCTGAACAAATATTTTCCAATACACTGATGACTGCATGGTTGTTTTAGCACTTAGACACAAGCCATTTGACGCTGACAAGTGAGAAAGAAATAACTCATTGTAAATAAGAGAACTAAGACAGCGTTTTTATACCGCAGACAGGGCACAATCAGGCTTCCTGAAATAAACTTGATAGCTTTCGCCGGTTTGGTCATCAGACCCCCTACGTCCACTAGTCACGTTGACATAAGCCATTTAGAATGCAACAGTCAAGTACATGTGTCTGTGTGGTTAATCTTTCCCTTCTCAGCCTCTAAGTGAACCGAGAGCCATGATGGAGGCATCGAAGCCTAAGCAGGCAAAGCATTCCCAATTAAAATGGATTACAAAATCAATCCACCCTCCTCACTATGCACAAGGAGAATGGATTAAGTAGACCTATATGGAGGGGATTTCTGCCATACAACAGACATGCAAAAACAATGAGGTGATAAAATGCTTAAATGCTTCCAATCGATGTCCATTACGTTTTAGAATTTATAGGCCACAGAGGGATTCACAAAGTGTTACCGTTTTCTTTTGAATATCATATTTTGCGTCACTTGAAAGATGAGCGCATGGTTATTCAGTCCATTTTGAAACAAAAAATGTGAAATTATACAAATAACAAGCTTTTAATGTTTTTTTTTTGCAAACTTTGGTTTGTTCCTGTCTCCTACACAAACATCTCAAATGCAAACTATGTTGCTTTACTTCAATTTAACTCCGCATATTTTCCTAGCTCAATATTACAGATGGTATCTGTGAGATTTTCTTTTGCTCAGAACGGGTTCATTAATCTGGATCCATGATCTATTAATTCATCTGCTAGAATTAGGTGTGGCTCCTGAAAGCATAAGTATTAAAAAGCAGATGAACTCAAAATGATGTAGTGCTGCAGGAATTTATTCTGATAAATTTGTGTTTATAGAAAAACAGCGCTGAAAGAGTTAATAGATGGCTGCAGATAGACTGCTGCTGAGAGGCTGATGCTAAACGCTCTGTGGCAGTCCGGAGTTTCACCAGGGCCACTCCAATCCTTCATCTACCCCACAGTGAAAGCAGCAAGCACAGACCAGGGCTACCCACCAGCGCTCATTACGAGACTGCAAATCATTATGGATCTTCTCTCTGTCCGTGTGGTTCTTTTGAACCTCTGGTGGATCACGACTGGGCACAATCATTAGCAGATGACAAACCCCATTAACCAGACTCCTGTGCTGGACTTGACTGGATCTGACAATTCCTCTTTTGGATCAAAGGCTTAATAACACACTCTTTAGTTGGATAAACACACAAACGTCTTTTTTTCTGGGCATGGGTTTATTCTCTGCTTATTTCTAATTCCATGGTCTTCTGAAAAAACTGGAGGATACAATAAACACCGGGGCGAATTCTCGGTTAAATATGCTTCATGTAGCAGAAATGGAGACAACAACCATTTTTCATGTGGCTCTCCCATTTTCTGGTTTTTATTAGTCAGTTTTTTTCCTCCCCCTATCTGCTAGGCTCCGACATTCCGGTTCCACCCTAGCTGCCAAAATCCTCCACCCAATATCAGGTTTTAATTACATCTCTTTGGTCGAGGCCATTAGCTTCACTTTGCACTTCAGCCTAAGACTTATGTTCCCACTAATTTAAAGGTCCATGGGACATTCATATCCTTTCAGGCAGAGTGTGCATCACGCTCCAACTTTCATGTGGAGACACATGCATGTGTGTGTATTTGACAAAAGCACTTAGCTACTATTAATGTCTCCATCGCTAAGCCTCACTGAGGTTTTTAAATGGACTGTCAGGCAATGATGGTCGCTTTGAACTCGCCATCAGGGTTGTGCTGCCAGACCAACGAGCAGCGTAGGAAAAGCTGCAGTGCCTCTTATGTCGATCTGTCTCTGCAGTCTTAAAACACAGCTGGGGCAATTGCTCTCCATTTTTGTGGGCCTGATGATTTTGCACCGCCTCCAGAGTAAAGTGCACTGAGTGCCAGCGTAATGAAGTGTGCTTCTATTGTCTGGAAGTAGGGCAGTGGCACAGTGTGGTTTAGACACACACTTGCACACCATCGATAGAGTGAGCTATTATACTCCAGCTAGGTGATGCATACTTCAACCTGAGAGACTCTACAAAGCTTTTTTTGCAAAAAAATAAAAAATAAAAAATAAAATTCCAATAGCTGTGATTCAGACAAACACATTGCTGGAAAAGAGCTGCCTGAGATACTGTAAAGAGTGTTTTTAAAGTACTGTCAACAAAGTCTCACAACTATAAAAGAGCAAGTACAGAAAACAAATAAAGTTCAGGTGATGCGCAAGGTTAGCTTTTAGGTTAGCTTTTAGGACTGTTGGAAAATATTTGTACTTTCATGTTTATAGGTTCAGTGTCAGAAAGTTAGCAACAAACTTTTTTATCTTTACAGTGATTTAGAAATACTGAAAAAACTTTAGCAAATCATCACCACTGTAAAAAGTTTTATTCATTTTATGGACCATGGTTTCCAAAGACTAATCACTGATCTTCGTTGTTTTTACCATTTACCGTTAAATTACCATTGTTTCGATGACAAATCAACAATTTCTATTGTTTCCTACAACCGATGACCAATCACTTTTTCTCCTAATCATCATTTCTAACATTTCTTACTGATATTTACATTAATAAACAGAAAGAGTTACAAAATCTATAATCATTTTGTTTGTGGGGTTTTTTTCTGACCTCTTTATTTTGCCTGCAAACGGCATCTTTGCTATGCAAAGCAAATCAAAAGTACACTGCAGTTCTTTATAGAAACAATATCCAGTGAACTGATGGCTTTTTTCCAGATTGTGAAAATAAAGTACTGCAATAAAAGAGAATTATTATAGATCGATTATTTAGCTATCTTGATTACTGTACATAATTACAATCATTTTAAGTTTTATTAACTATTAAGTTCTATAGTCTAGATTGTTAGATTTCAAGAATATCTTCAAGGACTGGTTCAGGTAATGAGATTTTTAAGTTAACCTAAAGTAAAATTTGAAATCATTATCACATATATTCGTCCTATGTTAATGTACTCTACAGTGTCAGTGGTTGCCTAGGCGTGAAGATGTAGGACTGTTGAACAGAAGATTTAATTCCCAGTAACAACAAACTGCTGGGTCCTCTTAGAGAGGCCCTTTAACTTCATAACTGCTCAGTTGGTTAAAAAACGATAAAGAGCAAATGCCAAAACGCAAATGTGAAATCTTCCCTTGATTGCACAGTAGTCCAGGGCTCGGCATATCCTGGATCCTGTTTATTATGAGCAGTGAGTGACTCAAACAGTTGTGCCCTATTTCTTGTCTTATGCTGCTCCTTTCAACCTCCGCTGCCCAAACCTGTCTCTGTCTTGCAGCTTGACGTTGACCTCTGTGTTTTTCTGCTCTATATTTTGCCAAAGTGCTTGTACATTGTGCTTTACAATGGACTTTGCTTCTTACTTGCTGATAGTTACTGGCAATTCAACCTCTGGCTTTCTGAGACATTGTTTCTCCTCCTTATCTGCCATCTCATTCCCTACCACCCCCACATGTACCTGCTAGCATTTCTAAGACCAAATAGAAATTTCCAACATTATAAACATTAAATGTTGATAGGCCTGACTGAAGTGAGGATGTAACTGTAAATAAATAAATAAATAAATAAATATTATGGGGTTTTTTTGTGCCAAAATATTTCAAAGGCCGTGAACAAAAGAATTAGCAAAATTTGTTCATTTAACTTTTTAACATCTTGATTAAAAAAAAACTCTGTATCTGATCACCGTATTGTTGTCACAGTCACACACAGTCTTATGTTTGCTTGAGTCATCCCTTCGTTTCAAAGACTCTAAGTTAACTACGGTTGCAGTTTCTACTGTTTTGTGTAACTTCTGAAATAAAAGTGAACAGTGAATCTGTTTGATTCCAACGAAGTGTTCTAAGCCTATTTCCTGTTACAATTGTGTCTGGTGTACAAAATTCTTATTCAGGCCATGCCAAGTTTGGTGAAAAATCTAAAACCGAAATAGTACTGTGTGCAGTTCCAGAATAGTGCTGTGTGCATTGCTGAATACTTATATTGGATTGGTCAGATTTGTTAATTGTGGAACAGTAGCAAAGTTAGGGGAATAATCTGACATATAGACACATATAGTATGTCCTGAGAATGAATAAATAAGGATAAAAGAAAAAAGTAAGCATCTTAGCTGAAAAGGAAAGTGAAGGAAAGGAAAGAAGGAAAAAAGATACACACGTGTGTATATATAAAGCACGCCAAAATTGAGGCAGTCTAATGATACTGTAATAAATAGTACTGTAAATGTTCTTCATGTTCCTAATAATAAATTCATTTCCACTGTGAGCCTGAGGAGCCGCGGCTGTCCCTGCTGAGTCTCCTGTCATACCAGGAGTCTTTTTCTCTTTCCCTCTGTCTCTGTCGTTGTTGGCTTATTCGCTTGGTCTTATCTGTAAAGAGCGTCATTGTACCTTTAGTTATGTGACATTATACACAAGCTGCACAATAAGGTGCTGGAATTGTGCGACACATTACAGGGTCTAGCTATTTGCACATTAATCACAGTGACTCATGTAATAACTCATGTAGGAACTTACGCCTGCCAGTCATTGGAGAGTAATAAGAAAAGGAAGAGGGCAACAAAAATGATTTGAACATTAAAGCTCCCGGTTTGTTTGGTTTTTTAGCATTTGAGCAGATCACAGAGCTTTCTGCTTTTGCGAACTGAAATCGATACCGAAATCGATTTCAATGCACTTCACAGTCCTTTCTAACATTTGCCTCTGCATCTGTAAATGTCATCCGATGTGTCTTTAGATTATTGTGTTTGTTACAAAAAATACACGTCTGCAACCATCTGAAACATCGTCAAACCTCCACCAGTGTCGATGCCGAGTTTCTGCTGAGTTGCATCACCTTGTATTTTAGTCGTTCTGTGTTCACTATGACGGCATGAAACACAGAAACATTGTCAATACTTACAAATACAGCATCAGGGAGGTTCATGTCCAGAACGCTTTTCTAGGTCCGGATCTACAGGTTTTTTATTTATTTAATAATTCAATCCAGGCCTCAGTGAAAAACAATAACAACAATAATCCACTAGTAAATCTGGGTTTCTTATCCATATCACCATCGTTGATCAATGGAACTTATTAGATGAGACCTTAGACGCCCAGATGTCCATCCAAACCTGAGTTAAGATATGAAACTTAATCTGCAGGCTTGTGTAATCTGATGCAACATGCTTTTTAAAACAGCAACAGACTGATGGATGGTGTGTAAAAAGGACTTAATTACAAAACGCAACGTGGGAATAATGTGAGCAGCATCAAGACACACTGACTGAAATTATCTGAAATGTATTGCTTCGTCCCAGACAGTTCAGGTGAGGAAAGACAAACCTAGTTGAGCAGAATCAAGCCTTAGACATCAGTAGGTGCCGACCGCTAATAAAATGCTAGTTTCATGTAGCAGGGTGTTTTGTCTGACAGCAGAAGGTCTAAACTGCATAGCATCTGACTGACATGTGACGTAACCTATCATTTACATTTCAGCATTTGGCTCTAAACCAGACTGACTGTATTCAGCTGATCGGGGGTGAAGTAACACATATTCATTCAAGAAAGTTTATCCCTGATTGTTTTGCACCACATACTGTCAATCATCATTCAGTTAAAATTAAGAATTAATACGAATTAATTTAGTTTATTATGTGGAAACCTAATGGTTTTAGCTCTAATTTTTAAGAAAATTCTCATTATGGCAAACTGGTTGGTATTTAAAACCTCAAGAGAATCATTAGGGTGTCATATTTAGTGAAGGACACCTTGGTTTTGATTTAAAAAAAAGTCTCATGATGAAATCTAACTATGGATCCAGTTCACTGAAACAGTCTGGATATATAGTCATTTTAACAGCAGTTTGTGTCATCACTGAGAATTCTATCTGGTCTTGGATGAGAAACGTTTAAAGCAATATTAAGAGCTCTGGCTTTTGCAGTTAAACTTGAGAATCATTATCTTGGCAGCACACTGTGTCAGTTCCTTCCTAATATCACTGCTGAAACGGGAGAAGGCCCCACATGGCTAAGATTACTCAAGCTTGAAATCCAGGGTGCAAAATATTTATATTTAATAAGTATATAATGTCACATTTTCTTTTCTATCTGATCTTATTTGCTTTCCAGGAGAAAAAATGACTGATGTATATAAGACTTTACCGCTTTAGTTTTCTCACTTTTGTAAACTTGTAGACTGGTATTTGTTTCTCTTTGAGCCTTGGGCTGCCTTCAGTGTTACCAGACTGAAAAAAAATAATGTTTTGAATTATACACAAGGCGTGGACGTCTCTGATGGGCTATACGCCACATTTAACCCCTATCAAATTTATGTGCCATCAACTACGCCAGTAAAGACCTGGATGCTTTGGACCGCAGGGTAATACACAGCAGATTGATTTCAGTAACCATGCTGCCCCCTGTTGTCTGTTTATTTTACTGTTACCTAAAAGATTACCAAAAAATGGGATGCTTTATGACAACTGAGCCATTTGTGTTTTTTTCTGTCTTTTATTTTAATAAATTGTAGCACCAATAGTAATAATAAAAATAATGGCGTAAAAAAGCTTACTAGTAAATAGCTTAAAACATATATTGGGTTATATTCTTTATCTAACTGTCTTTATAATATTAAAATTAATTAATATACATTAACAGCATTTGGCAGACATCCTTATCCAGAGCGACTTACAATCTTCCCTGTTTTACAACTGAGCTATTAAGGGCATTGCTCAGGGGCCCAGCAGTGGTGGCTTGGTGGTGCTGGGAATCGAATCCGGATTTTCAAGTTGTAAATTAAACAACCACTGCACCACCACTTTCCTAATCATTGTATTTAATCTCTAAATACTTTAATTTACATTTAATAGTTAAGGTAAATGATTATGATTATAATAATAAGAAAAAAGAAAAAGAAGAAAAAAATATTTTTGGATGATGATGATGATTATTATTATTATTATTATTATTATTATTTACCTCATACTTTATTTTCAGCAGTAGACGGCATTATTTCGCCGCTGCTCTGAATCTCTAATCTCTAATCTCGCAGTATATGTACCCGGAAGTTAACATGTGCGTTTTCTTGGCGTATTACCTACATATCTGCCCCCTGCGTCGTACAACGTAGACACGCTTCGGAATGATGCTACGTAGAATCTCGCGTACTTCCGCACTCATTTAGTATGCATCAGTAGCACGCAGCGGCATCTCGTCACGTACTACCGAGTACGCTAGTAAGGCATTTTTGCGCTTTACGGCTCCGGCGGCGGAAAAGCGAGTCGAAGTCGGTTATTAGCTGTCAATTTGGCGCTGTGAGGGAACTTGTGGATATGGAGTGGAACCCGGACAGAACCTAACAGCGGTGTAAACTGCTACACGTCGTTTAGGAATATACCGGAGTGTCAGAATGACTCTTGTGACTTCTGAGTTGGAGTTTAAAACGTTAGCAGAGGTACGGGTTTCTGTTTTAATCGTCTTTAGCACGCTAGCTTCAGTAGCCTGGTCGGCTAACAAACGTCCCACTTAGCTTCTTAGCTGTAATTTAAATATATTAATTTATCAGCCAATAACAATGCAGTGAACATGTAAAGATAATTAAATTGAAATAATAAACAGTAACTGAATGTACAGGTAACTTTAGGTTTGTGTGTGTAGGAGGGTATGTTTACTAATAGGAGAGAGGGGGCGTGGCTAAACGGGTGGCACAGGGTGGCAGCTGCCCACCTACAGTTCATAACTGTATTTTTAACTAATCTTAATTAATCAAATTTATTTACATGTTTACCAGGGTAATGGGTTTTTTTTAAATTATACACACTATATACCAAGTGCAAAAAGTGTTTTGAGTGCAAAAGTTTAAACCCGCTGTGGTTTCTGTGTGGTAAAAATGAGTGTATTTCTGCACTTTTTTAATGTAGTAACCTGTTAAACAACAAATAAAAAAAACAATGTGTATGTGTCTCTTAGTCTAATATGTGAATTTGTTATGCAAATTAAAAAAAAAAAAAAAAGAATTGAGGAAGGGTGGCTCATGGTTAAGGCCAACCGAAAGACTGTGGGTTCAATTCCCAGCTTCACCAAGCCACCCCTTGTTGGGCCCCGGAACAAGACCCTTAACCCCTAAATGGTCAGTTGTATAAAAGAGATTAATGTAAGTCGCTCTGGATAAGGACGTCTGCCAAATGCTGTAAATGTAAGATGTAATTAAGGTGTAGGGTTAATATAATCCGATTTACAAGCTAGGAACTTTCTACACTGATATCATTTCTGTAATATCAGTTCATTCTTAATATAAATATAACACACTGTTTCCACATTTAAGAAAAACGTAAGTGAAAATGAAAGTCGTACCACGCATTGACCAGTTTTTCATTAACATCAACGCACGCAATAAGCAGCAGCGACGCACTCAGCTCAGGAAGCGAGATTTTCCAGTTCGCAGGCCAAAGATGATTAATCCTGACAGAGCTGAATGCTGTCTGCAATGTTTTGCATAACGTTAATAAGTCCAACATTTTAGACTCCAAAGTTAAGAGAAGCACCTGAGATTTTACAGGAAGTCTTAATGTCACCCATGCAGATGAATAGCTCAGCATTAATAAAGGTTTTCAGATAACTGATACATTCATCGTAGCTAGTACTGTCTGTAAAATAAGTCATTATTTGCAAAATCGGTTCCCGAAAGTTTAAGGTCAAAAAGCATTCTCGGTAAAAAGTTTAAGGTTCTTGAAAATGTTTGTAAAGTTTAGTTATGAAACATTTTATGCAAAGTTTAAAGTCATCGAAACAGAAGTGTTTTCAATGTCTTTTCAGAATGTGATTCCTAAAGGCTTGCTTCATACTTTTAATATGCATTATTCATAAAGTTATTCATAAGATTGCTAGACTTTACTTGTAAAATTTTCCACCACTAAACTTCCAGTCGGCAAGCATTCTTTAGAAAAGTCTACGCTTGCTAAGTGCTGTTTGTAAAGTTTACCTGTTCATAAATTTTCCAGTCACAAAGCAGTTGTAGTCATTTATTAGTTCACACCAAATTTGTAATATTTTCCCCTCACAAAGTTAACATTTGTTAATTATTGCTTGTAAAGTTAAATCTCATTCAAGTCATGATCCTCAGGCATTTTGTTTACCGTTGCTAAGCAACATTTTACATTTTGCTGTCACTGTTTAATTTTTTTTTTTTTTCAACAAAGTGTTAAAAACTATTTAAAAGGTTTAGAGTTGCTAAAAGTCACTAGGTATTATATGTAAACTGATGATTATCAACACTCAAGTTTACAGTTTAAAGAGATTTATAGTTGATAAACTGTGTTCAATAATCAAGTTTACAATTTTTAATAAATAAGGATTGTTATTAGTTTTGTTTCACTGAATTTAACTAGGAAATTTTACAGTTCCTGAACGAGTTATTTGTATTTTATGTCATTTGTGAATTTACACTTACCCACTACTAGTAGTTTTTATTTATTAGTAAAATCTGTTGCACTTTTCATTGTGTCATTTCATTGTGTCATGTCTAACCCAAGTCCATTTTTGTACCAATTAAACACAGTTTGACATTTTTTAATGTTTTTTTTTTTTTTTTTTTTTTTTGTTTTTTTTTTTTTTGTTTTTTCTTTTTTTTTTTTAAATTTTTTTTTTTTTTTTTTTTTTTTTTTTTTTTTTTTTTTTTTTTTTTTTTTTTTTTTTAAATGTTCTTGTCTGTTTATACATGCTATAAATAAATTAATTAAAATAAGTGTTGTGTTTGTGGACAGTGTAATTATTGTTACCCTGCCGAAGTTCTGACGGAGGTCAGAGAGGTCACAGCAGCATTTCCTGACCTGCACCTCTATCTGGATTATTACTGTGAGTAGTTGTCATTTATGTGTGTTATTTACAACCCGGATTTTAGTAAGCAGCTTATTGCACGCTTGTAAAAATTGTAAAATGTTTCTGACTGCTTATTATGTTGATGCAAAGTTTATTTTTTTCTCCAAAGATTATCCTAACAATGACAAGAAGAAGCTGGTTCACCTGCGTGGCACCGTCCCTGTGTTATATGAAGGTAACCTTAGTGACCACCGCACAAAATATTCAGAGATTGTTACACCAATCAGCACAGAAATAACGTGTATATGTTGGCCACTAAGGTGTACAGTACAACATCCCAGTGTGCATCTGGCTCCACGAGACACACCCTCAGAACCCCCCACGCTGCCTGGTGTGCCCGTTACGCAGCATGGTAATCAACAGCAGGAGCAGCAGCGTAGATGCTCAGGGTCACATCCTCCTGCACTGTCTCAGCAACTGGAAACCTGTGAGCAACGTCAATTTGTTAAAGTGTTAAATTAACACATTACATCACTTTTCCTCCTTTCAATCAGGGTCACGTTTACAAGCAAAATGACTCAAGTTTGTTAAAGCTAAAAGAGAAGAAGAAATCAAGAACAACCAATGTTCTCATGAACCCAAAAAATAACACATGGTTTTGTAATAAATTCTGTGTGTGTGGTTTTTAAAATCAATTTTTTATTTTCAATCTGACATTTTCCTCCTTTCTGATTTGTGAATAGTTTTGTAGGTAAATATAAGCAGTAATGATAAAAGAATATAACAGGATACTTGATATACTTTCAGTGTATTATATATTATTAAAAATGCTTATTTGTCTGAGAGACTGGATTTTTAACATCTGGCCCAAAGCCACTATACAAGCAAAATCAAGCTACTGCTGTCGACTATTGTATGATAGTTACAGACGGGCAACTCACACGAAAATTTTGAAAGGCTTTAGAACTTTAATGTAAAACTTTAGTTATTTTTGAATTTGAAACGGAAAATTTAATAATGCACACCTTAATGATTAGACCAACCTTCTCATTACTTTACCTTTTAAATTACTTATAATTTACAAATACTCAGTAAGAAAATATAAGAAAATTTTTACATATAATAGCTAAATTTGTAAATAATGTTCTAGTCTGTAAAAGTAACCAAAGACCCTAAAAGAAGAGTATCACCAATAAGTTTTATGAAGAAACTAAAAATTGATGAAAAATGCTATTATGATATCTTAAAATAGTATGTTGTGATTTTTTTTGTGTTTAGTACAGTATTGGGTTTTATGTAACTTTATATCTCTATTTAGATATTATCTGTATCATATTTATTATAATATTAAATAATTATGTATTAATATTTAAACTAAATTATTATTAACTGTGAGTTGTATAATATTTCTAAACCCTCAAGCTGCATTTTCTGTATAAAGTGTAAAATCTGTGAAATGTGCTCAACAAGCTGTGTATTAAACTCAATCGGATTTGATCTACAGGGTTGGTCCAACCTGTCCATTGTCCTGGAGGAGATGGTCTCAGCATTTCAGCGTGAGCCACCTCTTTTCTCCACTCATCCAAACAAATCTTCAAATCTCGCCTCTAGTGTGAAGCAGCGTCCGGTCACTGAGCAACTCGATCATCGCAGACCTGATCTGATCCCCCAAAAGTCAGTAAAACAATCACAAGCTTAAAAGTAAAGACACATACTGTATGGAATGACTTTCTAAAAGAGCTGAATTTATGTTCCACACATGACCAGATACATCTTCTGATGGTACCACATGGCATGGCTATGCAGTATATAGTAGTGCATGCACTATAAAATATTTTTATTCATATATCTTTTATGTCATATGTGTTTTGTGTCATTACTATACTATGTAGGTGTATGGGTTTTATTTAGTTAAATAACAAAATGATTGTTGGGGGGGTTTTTTTGTTATCCAGACGTTTACACGAATTTTTTACAAGACAAATTTTTTTTTCCAGTTTTGACGGTTGTGGCAACATCTATGAATAATGGGTATGAAAATTTATTTGATCAGTTCTTTTTTCTGCAGTGGGAACGCCGTGCACAGGAAGTTCTCTCACCCGGAAATGTTCTCGTCGTCTATGACCCCGTCAGCCAGCAGCTGTAAGGTCTCTCTGTTCCGTACGGTCTTTTCTGTATTTGAATATTTACCTTTTCTTCATTCTTTATTTGTATATGAATTTACAGCATCCTATAGCCATGTGATCATTTTGTTTCCTCTAGCTAAGTTGTGAGGACAAGTCAGTCTCAGGACGAAGTAGGGGAGCTGAGCAGTGTGAGGAGGTCGTACACACAGGAACTGCTGGATTATGGCATTTCTTTTGGAACGCCAAACCATCAGAAAAACCAGACTAACCCCTTCATCTCTGGTAAAAAAAAAAAAAAAAAATCGTTGATCTCTTAGATGCACTGATGGGCTTGTAATGAGCTTTTTGTTGTTTCTGTGATTTTTTAGCCCCGGATGTGAACGCCTCTGATCCAGAGAATATCAGCAACCTGTTTAAAAGTCTTCAGCTGGAAAGAATTGTGAACATGTACCAGCTTGACCTCAAAGACAAAGGTAAAAATGTGAAGTTTCTTACACCCCTTTTCCTACCAGTTTGGTCATTTGTTTATTTGTTTTTATAAATTTGGAAAAATCTACCCACTTCTACACACATGACCTCACAGGCGTCCAATATATAGCACACCAGTATTATCGTCTTAATAATAAGATATTGTTTTAGATAAATGTTAAATGGAAAAAAAAATAATTAGTGTGGTCTCTTTTTGCTTCCAGACATTCCTCAGGCATGGAGGCAAAGTCAGGGGCATGATGAGATACTTCTTCGCAGGAGGCAGAGTCAGGGATATCTTCCAAATACTCCATGATGAGATATCTTCGCCCCAGTCGAACTTACTCGATGACAGACACAAAATTTTGGTGAGTCACCTGCCCGTAGGCGTCTCCCCTCAGAAGATGAAGAACAAACTGACCATTCACTTTCAGAGGAAGCAGAACGGAGGTGGCGAGGTAGTGGCCATAACGTACCCTTCAGCTCAACCAGACCAGGCGGTGATCACCTTCAGAAACTACAGAGGTAAAA
The DNA here is from genome assembly GCA_005784505.1 of Bagarius yarrelli. NCBI lineage: Eukaryota > Metazoa > Chordata > Actinopteri > Siluriformes > Sisoridae > Bagarius > Bagarius yarrelli. Next base: position 94,387 of record VCAZ01000349.1, on the reverse strand, counting down.
AAAAAAAAAAACACTGCACTTCTCCGAGAGTTACAGAGACGCATAGTAACATAATTAGAGTCAAGTTTTTATCACTGTAGAAACCCCAGCCACACAGAGAAACCTAAAACATTTATTTGTCACATGCAGAATCATATATGGTACGACATGCAGTAAAATGCTTTTTACGACTGTTCACTTTGAGATTGGTTACACTAAGTTAAAAACAGTATCAAAAACAGTCACAATAAGTAAAGTAGTAATTAGCAGCAGTATAAACCGTAGCACATAAATAGTAGAACATGGTGTGCATATAAATAGTGGAAGAGAATATAGGGACGTGTCCATGAGTGCTGTGCACCGTATTCAATGGAAAATGTGCATAGGTGTAGCTGTGAACACATTATACATTTTTCTCTTTGCATTTAATTTAACATTTAATCATTAGTTTGTAAATAATCTGACATTTTATAAGTAATTAATTTGTTCAGAAAACACAAATGGAATTATCTCTAAAGAAACTAAAGGAAATGTAATTAAATAAATGTCATAAAATTGCAATTTGTACAATTAAAACAAGTATAGAATTAAAAAAAATAATAGGGGTTGCACAAGAAACTATTTCAACAAATGATTTAAAAATTAAAGAAACAAAATCAAAATTTGATAATAAACAAAATTATAATCATTGAAAAAATTGCATCAGCAAATCTCGTTAATACTTTTACCAAACAAATATAAGAGAAAATAAAACCAGTAATTTGACAATAATCTAATATTGATAGTAATATAGTAATGTCTGTTTTATGTATGTACCTCCTCTATGTTGTGGAGTAAAATGTTTACACAGCACACACTGACACATTATTTGCTGAATGTTTTGATGCAGATGCAGCTCATATCCTGAAAGCACCAAACAGGATTATTACGGTGGACGAACATCAATTTCTCATTCAGCTGCAAAGCTTCAAAAGCTCACAAGTAAGTGGATGTATAATGACATCAAACTCTTTTAGATCCTCCCTGTGAGTTTTCTTCCAACCCTGCTCACTTCCCCGTAGCTCTGCGCCCCAGAGGGCCTCCAGGTCGAGAAAGCCGAGATGTTCAGCATCATCCTGAGTCAGGAGGGCTGCACTTTCACCCCCGCAGATGTTGTGGAGGCGGTTCAAGCGTGCCGAGACATTCCTTCTGCCCTCAAATACCTGTCTCATGACTGCCCCATCTGCCAGGAGCAGGTGTCCTTCAGTAAGGTCAGAGAACACACTTTGTCTTTGCCAAAACCAGTTCTTAAAAGAATACAGTGATGATCAGTAATTTTTCTGCTTTAATACACATACTTCAAATCAAGTTTTAGACACCAAATATTTTTTATTCTTTTTTTTCTTTTTTTTTTTTTTCTTCTTATTCTTTTAAGATTTTTTTTTAACTACTTTATAACACTACCGTAACTTCCTGTATTTTAAACTTTAACCCACATAACTTTCTGGTGAATCACGTTCTATCTATATATTAATCACAAATTTTTTTTATTTTTCTTACACCGACCGAGCTCCTATATGTGTGTTCCATCTTTAGATGATCACCATGACCCACTGCTCGTGTACATTCTGCGAAAGCTGCTTTAAAGCCTATTTCGCATCTGTCATTAAAGAAAAGAGCATCGATTATGCGGTGTGTCCGCTGTGTAACAAGCCAGACGTGCGCACAGCAGGTCGCAGGGAGGAATCCATGGAGTACTTCAACCTGCTCGACACGCAGGTCAGACTAACAAATGTAACAAATGTAAATAGCTAATAAATGTCATTTAAATTGATCTAGCTAAAAAAATAACTTTTTCCTATACAGCATGTGCATAAACACAGTATCAGAAATATTATCATGGACATCAATTATCAGTATTTTCCATTTCTGCACACACAGATCAGACACTATCTAGATACACAGACTCATGAGCTGTTTCAGAGAAAGCTGAGGGACCGGGCACTGCAGGAGATGCCTAACTTCCGCTGGTGTGCCCATGTAAGAATGTGACTGTATTTCAGTTACGGATGCTAATCTAATCTGTTATTATAAGAATTAGATATAACAGTGAAGCAAATTTCTTTCTGTTCCCTGCAGTGTTCTTTTGGACTTCTTCATGAAGCAGACAGACTTAGGATGGACTGCCCCAGCTGCAAGAAGAGCACATGCTTTAAGTGCAAAAGTCCTGTATGTAAAGCTTTCAAGAATCTGAAACCATATACAGCAGTGACACAAGATTTTTGGCAGATTTATGATGAAATCAGTATTTATTAACCAGTCAGAATCAAGAATTAAGCATAACTAAGGATGTTTTAAAAACGGTATATGGATATGAGGAAGCCCAAAGAGATGGCAGCTAAACAATCATATCTTCAGTTTGTAACCTGAGCAAACATCACATGCTATTTGTCCTTCATAAAAGCCATGTTGTACATTAAACACACTATTGATTGTTGTCTTTACTCTGTCCTTTCTGTTATTAGTGGGCTACCCAGCATGAAGGACTTTCCTGCGAGAAGTTTAAAGAGTGGCTGCAACTCAACAGACCAGAGTTCCAAAACTCACGACTGGAGCTCCTCCTTAGCAGGAACAAGATAGGTCCTGATACCCAAACCTGATAGCATTTCAGTTCATCCACATTCTTTACATGAATATGTTTTTTTTATTTTACACAATCTTTGTAAAATGTCATATCATTCATCTCTGAGTATTGTAAATTGTTTGAATGTTTTATTTCTTATTCTGCAGATTGCCCCAAATGAAGTTCCGGTTCTTTCTGTCTAGAGGTGGCTGTTTACATTTTAAGTGCACACAATGTCAGCACGAGTTCTGCGGAGGCTGCAGTCGGCCTTTCAGGATGGGCGCTGTGAGTCTGTCCCCGTCCCTCATGTTGTTTCTTAAACATCACGAGGCTGGCTTAACTACATACTACATTTTTTTCCTTTCACTCTGGACTGCACAGGAGTGTGACTTCTCAGCTGATTGTGCCGCTAAGGGTTTACACGCCCACCACCCTAGGGACTGTCTGTACCACCTGAGAGACTGGAGTGTGCCCAGACTGCGCAGTCTGCTGCAGGTGAGTCATATGGTAATGGAACTGATGATTATTTCTATACAGCATTTGTGTCGTTTATCAAACTGAAATAAACATGGTGATGATACATAAACTAATAATGACTAACTAATTAAAGGTTAATCAATTATTATTTTGCTGTAGATGTGACTAATGTGTGCATTGGTATGAGAAATATATCAGCTACAAGGTGCTGAAATAAACCTTTACAAAATAATTACTTTTCTACAAATAAAAATCCCCCTTTTTATTTATTCTTTTTTTTTTTTTTTACAAATGTTACAATGATTTGCAAGGTTTAATGTTAATACACGCTTCCTGTTTACCTCCTATTCAGCACCACGGTGTGTCCCATCCATTTATATCCAGACAGAGAAATAACAACAAGGAAAGAGGTTCGAAAGGTATCAATTATAAATAGTTAATTCAACTTAATTCTATTGTTTTAATAGCACCTATTTTCTAGAAAAAATAGATGTTTATCAGCTTAACAGAATGATAGATATTTGGGATAAATATATAACACCTTAATACATTTTAAAGTTTTTACAACACTCAATTCCTACAGTGTCTCTGTGTGACAAAGGCATGTTTTAAGTGTGTCTTTCCTAAGTGTAACAGTGTGTAGTGTATGTAGATGAGCTTACGATTGTGTCTGTCGTAGGTTTATGTGAAGTAATGGAGCACAAAGAGACAGGCGGCATTAAAGAGGAACCGTGTGGGCGCCCGGCTTTCCAGGAGTATAACGGTTACTGCATGTACGAAACATCTTTACTTCCTGTACAGGGCCACACTTCTTTATTCATTCTTAGGAAATTAACACGTTTATTAACAAACATAGCCAACCACTGCTTATTCCACAGCAATGTGCCATCATTTACACATTTCAGTTTATTAATAAATGAACATTTTTTTCCCTTTTATCGGTTTAAATTTAGTATTAAATTAAGTATATTTTATACAGGTAAGTTAGCTCATGTTATCATACAGGTTATTGCAGAGCATCTATAAACATGAACACTCCAGCTCTAAACATAACTCTAAAAGCTCTAAACGCTTAAACATAGTCTTACTAAATTCACCAAAGGAGCGATCTGCTGATTTTGTACGTTTTTCCACTGACAAAGAAACGATCAGTCAAGACAATCAGTCAGACAAAACACACGGCCAAAGTAACAAAAGAGTGGCTCAAGAAAGTCTCCAGACCTTAATCCCATAGAAAATCTGTGGAGGGAGCTGAAGGTTCGAGTTGCTAAACATCCACCTTGAAATCTTGATGACTTGAAGAAGATCTGCAAAGAGGCATGAGACAAAATCCCTCCTGAGATGTGTGCAAACTACAGAAAACGTCTGACCTCTGTGATTGACAACCAGGGTTTTGCTACCAATTACCAAGTCTTGTTTTACGAAGGCATCAGATAATTATTTCACTCATTAAACCTTTATCAGTTTATAACTTTTTTTAAAATGTGTTTTACTGGATGTTTGTTGTTATTCTGTCCCTCAGTGTTAGATTCAACCGAGAATTAAAATTATAATCGTTTCTTTGTCAGTGGGCAAACATACAAAATCAGCAGGGGGATCAAATTATTTTTTTCCCCACTTTGTAAATATAAATTATTTTTAAACTAATTAAAAAATGCTGAGTCAACACCCTCTGACCAATCAGAAGTAAGTATCCATCCGCGCTGTTTGCATAAATGTATCACAGTCAAGGCACATTGTTTCTGGCTCTCTGCTTAAGGCTTCATTATAAGGAGTGTCTGGTGGAGCTGATCAACCAGAACCGCCTCGATCCAGTGGTACTGCTTGAGGGAACTGAACTGCGTGCTGAACTAGACCGCTGGAAGATTCCGGTTCCAGACAAACATTCTCTGGAGTCAGACAAGCTCTACAAGGAGCGCCTCAGACAGGTCAGGCTTGATCTTTATGTCCATCAGTGTGGATATAGTGATTATTAAAAGTGTAAAGAATATAAGGAGTTTGTACCAGTTAATTGATGATAACTGTTAAATGTATACATAACGAGTAAACTCGGTCATTAAAGTGCCTCCTGTTTGGCTCAGATATTGATCGAGAGGGTGAGTTTAACATCAAGTGTCTCCTCGAGGTCAAACTCTGCTGCTCCGCCCACACCGTCGCCTTCGCCCACGTCCCCAATGCTCGCTGCCGCCCCCTGGTACTCTGTGCTGAACCCAGGCAGAGCCAAAGCCGAAGACTCGCAACTGCTGTTGATGCTCAACGATTGACCTAGAGACTTTAAACTTACACGCTCAGGAAGATCCTAGAGATCTCTGTCTGATCCAGTGTGTATCCAGTGTAGCACACCTGATCCTGTAGCAGGTATAATACAGAAACACCACTTTTTCATCAGGTGTTGCTGTTTTGCACCTCCGGAAGACTGGCTGTCTATGCAGTCATGCACAATGAAGTCTGTAAGTATTGACAGTGTTTATGCAGTATTACTTTGGCTCTGTAACGCAGCACAATGTTTCTCTGTAATCCAATAGGAATGTCTGCCTTGCTCAGGCTAACCTGTTTCTCCACGTTAAGCTTTGATTCCGTAGCATGACAGTAAGTTAGTATTTAGTTATTTTATAATGTTTTATTTATTTATTGATCATGTTTTGTTCACTTATTTACACAAACAGGAAGTAAGACTAGAAGTTTACCCAATAAGTTTCAATCTTATTTTTCTGACCACAAGAACTCAAGGCTTAAAGCATATTATATATTTTTTTTTATATTACAAAAATGATAGATTTTTTTTTCCTTTTCAGTCTTTTAGTACCACTTTTATTTCCCAGTGTCTTTAATACAAAAAGGTTTACGCTTCCCGCTTTCCTGTTTACATGACAAAGCTGCATTTTTTAACAGTTTACAACCATGATAACAGACGTTTTATGCTGTTAATTGTACCTATGTCTACAAAAGGATGCGTTGTCCTTCGATAAGAGGAAGAAAACTTTGTGTTGTTATAAGAAACTAATGAACCTTACAGGAGAAACATAAAACCTGCTTCAGCACTCCTGCATCGTGTGATTAATTTCTCGTAACTGCACACAATGTTGAAGCGTGTTGAAGTGCAGAGCCAAAAGTAATGCCATTACACTACATTTTGTGTGTTTCACTTGCGTGTTATTTTTATTTTCATTTGTGAGTCGTCTAAACCATGCTGTTTTTTTCTAGCGCTGGACTTTTCACTAAAACACTGACGACATTAATTTCCCCTTTACTGCCTCTTTTATCTCCACTCATTTAAATAGGTGTGTATAAATAACCATCATGTGACTCTTTTCTGATCTGTTTTATAGAGCACAAGAATGACATTTTTACTGATTGTGAAGTGAGAATTAAAAACAGCTGGTGAATAACTGGGATAATAAAATATTTTTCTATTGAGTCCTTGTTCAAATTTTTAAATATATGATATATATATTTATATATATTTCAATACAAATCTTTATAACAGAATACAACAAATATATATACACAAAAAAAAAGTTAATAAAAGTGAAATAAACAACGATACAGTGAAAGAGCAAATGAACAGTGCCAGGGGTGCCAATATTTATGGTACAGCTGTAGCATCTTCTAACAGCTTCCAGTTCTCTACTTTATAAGACTGAGTGTAAACATATAACTTTTTAAAAGGAATCAAAGGAGAATAAAAATAAACGTAACCCAAACTTGTGGTTATTGTTTATTCTATAAAGGGGCGTCATCCCGGACAGCAGGAAACACCTCCAACCTCTTTAATAATCCTCTCAGCGATAGGTTGGTTATTGGCCGCAACGATTCTTCTGGACATCAGGTCCATGGGTCCACCTGCATGTTCCACACACACTAGCATTAGCATTGATGTCTGAGAAATAATGTCAGCTTATAGCCTGTTTAACCACTCAGACCACAGATTTAGCTTTTCTTACCCTCTAAGTCCAAAAGAACTCCTCCCGCCTCCTCTACGATGACTGCGGCGGCCGCCACGTCCCAGCAGTGGATCCCGATCTCGTAATATGCCTCCACGCTACCAGACGCCACCAGACACATGTTCAACGCCGCAGAACCCGCACCACGCATCCTAACAGAAAGGCAAACAGAGAGAGAGAGAGAGAGAGTGGAGAGAGAAACACAGGGAAGTTAAGAGAGACAATAGAGTAAAGGGAGACACGAGTGGAAAGAGAGAGACACAAGAAAGTGGAGAAAGACAAAAGAATAAAGACAGAGAAAGGAGACGGGAGAAAGAGAGATGAGAGAATTGTAGGAGAGACAAATAGAGTGGAAAAAGGGATGAGAGTGAAGAAAGTGACAAAAGAAAGTAGAGAGAGAGACAGAAGATTGAAGAGAGACACAGGAGAGTGGAAAGAGAAACAAGAATGAATAAAAACACAGGAGTGTGGAGAGAGACGAGCAACAAAGAGACAGGGGGAATAAAACAGAAGAAGAAAGAGAGATAAAAGAAAGAGGACAAGGAGACAAAAAAATGGAAAGAAAAAATGTTATATAAATTCTCCCAAACCCTCTTTATCACTTTACTCTTAAATTTTTGTGAGCATGTGTGTGTGTGTGTATGTACCCATGCACTGGTAGACACAGGATCTTCCTCATGTTGGAAAAGATCTTGTCCACAACGTCAGGATCTCGGTTTGATCCGAACTCTGTGGCGATGAGCGACTGATTAATCTCTGAAACAAAATTGAGAGAAAGTGGGAAAAAGATTGTGATGCTTTTCCTCATAACCAAACTTATCAATCTGAATGTAAGAGAATAAATAAAAATGATCAGATGGCGAGATGAAGCGTAGAACCTTGCTGCTGGGAGACTTGGAGAGGTTCTCCGTTACAGAATGCTCCTTTCCCCCTGCGGGCCGTGTACATCTTATCCTCGATACAGCTGTAGACCACACCAAACTCTAACTGCAACACACACACACACACAGACAGTGTTAGAGCATGATGAAGAAGAAGAAGAGGAGAAAGTACTAAAGGCAGTGGTCTAAAAGTGAAGTGTCTCACCGTCTTCTTGACTGCAAACCCGATACACACAGCGACGAACGGATATCTGAATAAAAATATTAACACTGATCATAAACGCTGAATTTCTTTTCCTCTTCAGCTATTCAACATTTTAACTAAAATGAGGAACTGACCCGTGTACAAAGTTAGTGGTGCCGTCCACAGGGTCGATGATCCAGGTGGGGTTTTCAGACAGAATACAGGGTTGTCCATCAGCTACTGACTCTTCACCGATAAAACTCCACACACACAAACACACACAGAGCCGACATTTTAATACCAAATGCAAAACTTTCACTTCGTTTATTTCTTTATTTTAAAAGAAATCTAGAACATTGCTGTTGTTATACCCGTGTGTGGGAAACTTCTCCTTGACGGAGGAGATGATGAGCTGCTCCACTTTCTGGTCAGTTTTTGTCACCAGGTCCACAGATGTGCTTTTACACATCACCTTCCTTTCATTCTGCAGAGCCTCTCGCACTGTCTAACACACATACCAACACATGCGTTACAGAGCCTCTCAGACTGTCTGTAACACCACACCTGTTACAGAGCCTCTCAGACTGTCTGTAACACCACACCTGTTACAGAGCCTCTCAGACTGTCTGTAACACCACACCTGTTACAGAGCCTCTCAGACTGTCTGTAACACCACACCTGTTACAGAGCCTCTCAGACTGTCTGTAACACCACACCTGTCCTTACAAGAGCCTCTCAGACTGTCTGTAACACCACACCTGTTACAGAGCCTCTCAGAGACTGTCTGTCAACACTGTAACACCACACCTGTTACAGAGAAAGCCTCTCAGACTGTCTGTAACACCCACCACACCTGTTTACAAAGCCTCTCTGTCTGACTGTCTGTAACACCACACACCACACCTGTTACAGAGCCTCTCAGACTGTCTGTAACACACCACACCTGTTACAAAGAGCCTCTCAGACTGTCTGTAACACCACACCTGTTACAGAGCCTCTCAGACTGTCTGTAACACCACACCTGTTACAGAGCCTCTCAGACTGTCTGTAACACCACACCTGTTACAGAGCCTCTCAGCTCCAGACTGTCTGTAACACCACACCTGTTACAGAGCCTCTCAGACTGTCTGTAACACCACACCTCTTACAGAGCCTCTCAGACTGTCTGTAACACCACACCTCGTTACAAGAGCCTCTCAGACTGTCTGTAACACCACAAACCTGTTACAAGAGCCTCTCAGACTGTCTGTAACACCACAGACTCAGACTCAATGGAATGTTCATTTATAGTAAATAAATTATGAATCTGTTCTTATAAGAAGTTAATAAAATATGGTTACATTTCTATATAAATTTTTATTAATATCGAAATATTTTCCTTTTCTGTTTTAACACTCGTGTATTAACTGTTACTACATGACCACTAGAGAAGTCGAGTGTTGAGTTGTGATGATAAGAGACCGAGTGCATCTGTTCACACTGATTTCAGTCTTTTTATATTCTCGAAAACAGGTTTTACGTCACTACCACTACCACTCCTCATGGTGGCCCCGAGGGGTGTGGCCCCTGCTGCGGCAAGTGTCCCTTAGTGGCAACCCTATATACACACACGCACACACATCAAATGGAACACAAGTTAAAGAATCCTATTACACCATTCCACACACACACACACACTATAGAAAAAAGAGTAGAATTAAGGAAAAGACAGACTGGGGGAAAAAGACAGGCAAAGGAAGTGTGTGTGTGTGTTTATTAGAAAGAGAGAGAGAGAGAGAGAGAGAGAGAGAGAGAGAGAGGGCGATTTCTAGAGAGAGAATATGAAAATGAGACTTTGGGAGACAGACAGATAGGCAGACATATAGGTAGACAGACAGAACAGACCTCTCCTGCTTTCCTGGCCACAGCCACAGCGTGGTCCATGGCTTCCTGCCAGCGGTCAGACATCTCTCTCTCGCTCGCTCGCTCAGCTGTCACGTGGCCCACGGAGTCGCAGTAGGCACTTGACAACAGCTGGAAAAAAGAAAGCTATTTTCTCTGTCCAGCTGTTTATAGAGAAATTTCATATAATAACCTCTAAAATCCTACTACCCCAATTAGTGCATTTTATACATACAATGAACAAATGTTTTTATATCTAATTCATTATCAAATGCACAGGATACCTGATCAAATCTGAGACATAAATGAATCATTTTTCTATTCTTTAAATATTTTCTATTACGGAAAATCAATTAAGTCATTAGTAAAGCTGCTTAACGCCGTTATTATTAGAATGAATTAAATAATACTGTCCAAAAAATTATTCTATAAATAATATCCAAAAAACAACACTGAAAATCCACTAACCGATCGACAACAGGAAAGCAGCGGCTCCGCGCTCTTCTTCGGTGGGGAAATAAAAGAAAATGATGCATGGGAGTGAACGCTGCCTTGCGGACAAACGTGGTACTGCAATTTATAAATCTAAAAAATAAAAAAAATCTCTTTTTCAATTAATAAACTACACACAGATATATATGGGAGTGTATACACATATGTTTAATGTTAACCGTAAATTAAATTAAAATGTACAAATAGAGTATAAGAAATAAGCGATACAAATTAAAAAATCAAAAAGGAATAAAATTGTGTAGTTTACCACCAGGGGGCGCTATGCACGTAATCAGTTGTGAACGTTAAACCGTGCAAATATAAATAATTAATCAGTGTCCATTTAAGTTTATATTTCTAATTTAATCGATATAATATCATGTCCAGGTGATAAATATCAAGAATTTTGTCAATGTCCAAATATTTATTGTCGTGAGTTTATTCAAAAAAAAAAAAAAAAAAAGAAAGAAAGGACAAACACAATTACACAAGATAGTTGTATTTATCTTTATTTTTGATATGGCTTTAATATCTTTATTTCACCGTGAACTTTTCACCTTAAAACAAAAACCATTATTATTATTATTAGGTGGTGAAAGTAACACTGGTGAATTTTATGTTCAGGAGCAACTCATTGTGTGTTTTTAATAAAAGGGAGAAAGAATCCAAATATTTAATCTGTCACTAACAGACTGTCATTGTTGTGTATTATTAATACCTGATTATTGATATGAAAATAAATGAAATGTGATTATGTCGGATCCGCGTTATGCATCGTTAAGCTAACAATATTCAGCGCTGGTGTGTGTGTGTGTGTGTGTGTGTGAGAGAGAACTGTGTGATGAATTATTGCTTAAATTACGCTCCTGTGACTTAAAGATGTCTGATTGTTTGTCCGCTTCAAAACTGATTGTTTGTCCGCTTTTCCCGAAACTAAAAAATACATTACTGTACATGATCCCTGTAACAGAATGACTGGAAAGTTTGGGATGAAAGAAAAGTACAGATAATAAATGGGTTAAAAACAGAAAATAAAATGAGTCCTTGGCGCCTGTGCTGTGATGTAATCGGTTAAGGCGTCGGCACCCACACGCGCAGTTGTGCTCCGGCGACCCGGGCTCGACTCCGGATTCCCGGTTCCCCTCCGACCCTCACCCACCCCACACTTCCTTTATCTCCCCCATCTCATCTGTGCCTGTCCTATAAATAAAGGCAAATGCCCAAAAATATTATTAAAAAAGAGTCCTTGGTTCAAAAACTAAATAGTCCGATTATAAAATGTGTTAAAAGTAAAACAGAAATAAACGGAGCTGTACCCAATTTCATGTTTCTGCTTCTGTAAACAAAGTTGAGATAAAAAGGTGTGGTGTTGATCTGAAGCTCTGAGGTTCATATACTAAATCATTAAACACTTTGTTAAATGATGAATTATTAATCAATTTCGAAGTTTTATCCAGCCTAACCTCTTTTTCTGAGGTAATTCTGAGGTAAACTTTAGGAGATGGACCTTTGAGGAATCATTTCAAAATGGCTGCTGTAGTTTTTAGCTTCACAGAGAATTTTCTTTCACTTTGTGTACTAACTCACAGCACCAACTCCGTCATGTGACTGAACACGTTAGCTGCTAGTGTGAAACTGAACAACGAAAACAAAATGTATCTTTATTTATTTGACTACATTTGCAATGAAGAGGAATTTTTCTTTCTGGAATCCCAAAGTGCTACAGTTGCTAACAATGAATAAAAACAGGGCTTGTCAGCATTATGTATAAGCGATTGTCATTAAAGCTGCAGCTGATTAAACAAAAACATATTCTAGTTTTCAGAAGAAGGCAGGGTTGGTGTGTTCGATGATACAGCGCTTACAATGACGCTTGACAAAGCGGAGCGCGTCGAGCGACACGTCGCAGTCCTGCACGTTTAGCATCTGCAGGTCAAAACAGTTAGCCGCCACCACCTGCAGCCCACGACCTGTGATGCTCTCACATGCCTTCAGGCTCAGGCGCTTAAGATTGAAGCAGTTGAGCGCGAGTACCTCCAGTCCGGCATCCGACACTAGTGGGCACTTGCCGATGTCCAGGCTCTTGAGCTTGGGGCAACTCTTGGCCAGGTGTTCGATGCCATGGTCTGTAAGACCCTCACAGCCTCGGGCGTTCAGATAGCGTAGCCTGGAACAGTACTTAGCGATGTAGCGGACACCGACATCTGTGATGCGGACACAGTGCGCTATGCTCAGGTAGCGCAGGTGACCCTCCAACTTGGCGATTTCACGCAGCCCAAAGTCACTGATGAAGCGGCAGTCACTAACGCTCAGCTCACGCACCACCGGGCAGTAGATGACAAGAAAGCGCAGACCTTCGTCAGTCAGGCGTACACAGCGGCGCAGGTACAAGTGCGTGAGCTGCGTGCAGTGAGCTGCGATGATGTGCAGACCCTCATCCTCAAGAGCAAAGCAATCGCTCATGTCCAGGTAGCGGATTGAGATCTGCTGGCCATGAAGAGGTGATAGTTTGATGGACGCTTCACGTGTCAGACTGATGCAGGTCACCTTTGAGCAGCCTGTACATGAGCACATGACAGAAAAGAAAATGTGAATAAATTTGTTTTAAATAATCAAATTCATTGCTAGCTTATTAGTCTAGCAGGTAGGAAGTAAATTAGACAGGAGAAATTTTCTATTTGGTTTCACAGGAGGATAAATAAGGACATGAAGTTAGTGGGTGTGTATAAAGAATGTAGAGGATAGGTCTAGGTGGAGGCAGAGGATTAGCTGTGGTGACCCCGGAAGGAAACAGCTAGAACAAGAAGAAGAAGATTAAGTTATGGAAACTATGTCACTTGTTTTTTTACAATCCAACAGGAAGTGCAGCAAGTTAAAAAAAAGACCAAATTTCTGACCAGACAGAGATTATAAATTCCACCTTCAGAGTCGTAAATTACTGTTGCAAGTCTAGAAATAGAAGATGGATGGCCTGGATTTTTCCTAGAATATGTTGTTAACAAAATATAAAAGATAAAGCTGACAGTTCTATACTGCATACCAAAGAAAAAAACGTAAAGCTGGATTTTATTTTTATTTATCATTCATATTAAACAATTTTACTGAGGCTTTTCACTAAATGAGTAGAGCAGAATATCCCAAAGCACCTTGAGGTCAAAGGTCACAGTCATGCAAGGACTTATTTTTCTCCCTGAGAATAAAGTGAACCGGACGGAAAGAGCTATTAATATATTTTCCAGGTCCAAGAGGAAGCCATGGACATTTTAAAATAATCTATCAGTTAGAAGGACGCCTGTGGCTGTGGTACATGATGAGAAGGAAATGAAGCAGAAACTCTAAATTGTTTGGAGCAGATTTTTTTTGGCCTTGTGTCACATAGCTGTTTTTAAACTTGTCTCAGATTCTGTTTGGATGAAGCTGTGCTTGACTCATGGTGTGTTTGGGTCGAGCTAAAGTTTATGTAATGTTTACTTCATAATATGCTAGACACAGCTAATGATCTGTGCTGCATGTGGACCAGGTCAAAAGCTATATAGCCAAACTAGGAGTAAGTAGTAATACAAAGTAGTATTACAAGGTAGGTAGAAGGTAGTATGCAGACATTGTTAGACGAGACTTAGTGTAGATTAGTGTAGACCGCATACACCAGTTTACATATCTTTTTATTATTATTGATACCAAATTAATAGAACAACAACTTACAACGCATACATACACTGAAACAGTATCAAAATCAAGATACACACAACTCAGATATATTTGTTAGAGCTAAAACAGCTAATGATAATAATGGGCATATTATGTGCATATTATGCACAACTGACATTATCTGGCGCACGAGGCCATGATGTTGAAGATGGGACTTGAAGATGTTCAGACAGTCAAAGCTAGAATTATTCTGTGTCCATTTACTCTTTTCTATTTACTAAAAAGTAAACAGGTACCACAAAATAGCTTGTCGTGCTCAGTGTTAGCTGTTTTAGCGCTTATAGTTGCAATCTTTTTTAGAATTTTTTTATCTAAAAGAAATGCACCTTAAGAATGAATTTTTGAAAGATTGATAATCTCATTGAGTTTAACTTTTAGATCTCCAAGATTTCTGGCAAATTCTGGAGGTAGCACTGAGCATGTTGCTAGACCCAGTGGACGGCCTGTCACTGAACGTTCAAGTTTGATTGGCTGATAATCCTTTCGCTACCACTTGTGGCGCTATCTGTAGAGCTTACCCAGACTTTTATAATGTAGAATATTCCAGTTTAACCTTACCAAAAATAATTATTAGCAGGTTTGAGGACATTTTAAAAATTACAATTATTAGTATTAAATAATAAAGATACATTTTTTACACAATTTTATTTTTATAGGGTCAGCAGGGAAGGCCCACCACTGAGATTATGTCGCTGTATATACACTTGGGCTAGTAAGTATTAGACTCTATATATATTTGGGCTAATAAGTATTAGACTCAGTCTATATTTGGGTCAGGTAGTACTGGGCTCAGTCTATATTTGGGCCAGTTAGTATTATACTCAGTTTATATTTGGGTCAGATAATAATGGGCTTAGTCTATATTTGGGCCAGTTAGTACTGGGCTTAGTCTATATTTGGGTCAGTTAGTATTATACTCAGTCTATATTTAGGTCAGGTAGTACTGGATTTAGTCTATATTTGGGTCAGTTAGTATTACACTCAGTTTATATTTGGGTCAGATAATAATGGGCTTAGTCTATATTTGGGCCAGGTAGTACTGGGTTTAGTCTATATTTGGGTCAGTTAGTATTACACTCAGTTTATATTTGGGTCAGATAATAATGGGCTTAGTCTATATTTGGGTCAGGTAGTACTGGGCTTAGTCTACATTTGGGTCAGTTTAGTATTATTACACTCAGTTTATATTTGGGTCAGATAATAATGGGCTTAGTCTATATTTGGGTCAGGTAGTACTGGGCTTAGTCTACATTTGGGTCAGTTAGTATTACACTCAGTTTATATTTGGGTCAGATAATAATGGGCTTAGTCTATATTTGGGTCAGGTAGTACTGGGCTTAGTCCACAGTACATTTGGGTCAGTTAGTATTAGACTGAACGGATGTTATTAGTCACTTTAGGTGAGTCTGTTTGAGCTTTGTACTATGGCTTAGTTGCGCTCAGCACAGTCGAATCAGCACATTCAGGATTGCCACAGGTAAGTAAGTTTATAAAATATTACTAGTTTTACACAGTTGCATTCCAGACCTAACAGCTTAAAGGAATTTTGAAATTTAGATAAAAGCATATGTAAAGAACTTTTAAATAATTGTTAATAAATGTCATCCCCCGGTAATTACTAGAATTTACGAGAAGATCAAAGGTATAAACACAGCCCTCTATCATTTCAGGCAGCCAACAGAAGACATTTTTTTGGTTGTTTTGTTCTGGCTCTGTGGGAAGCTGAATATCCACATGCCCTGCTTCTGTCTCGTGTAAGTAACTTTTCTCTAGGTTTTCACTCAAAGAGGTCTGTAAATCCCCAAACTCTTAGAACATGTAATTTCTTGCCACAAAAAAACATCAAGGACTTTAGAGACATTAAGCGAATCCCATGAGTGTGTGTGTGATGTGTGTTTGATGGATACATTCACTCCTACAAGCAGACACTGTGGCTAACATTAGGGAACAGAAGGAATTTAAATGACCATTGTAGCTTAAGTAAAAAGTCATACAATGGCAAGGACAATGAAAATGACACATAAACACAAAAAACAATCCTCATGACATAATTACCTGAGACATCCAGGTGCTCCAGGTTAGGGCATCGTGAGACCACCTCAAACACCGCCTCATTGGACACGTTGTAGCAGCCGGACAGATCAAGGCGCCGCAGCTCGGGGCAGCACTGTGCCACTGTGTAAAGGCCACGGTCAGTAAGTCTGCGACAGCCATTCAACACCACCATCTCTACGGTTAAACAAACGTTAGGTGTATCCTGACACAGGCGACGCGTAAGCACCCGCAACGCCCGATCCACATGTGCCACATCACCAGTCAGACGCACTGTCCTCCAGAGCCTGGGGTCCCATGCCAGATTATACCATCGTCTGCACACACGGGCACAACGACACAGCTGGTTGGTGGGCAGATGTGCGAAGATCTGCAAAAAGGCGTGGTCAGGCAACATGTCGATGGGTGCCCCCTGATGATGGTCTTTGGATTGGCACATGCCACGCTGAGGGTAGGTAAGACCAACGGTCTCAGGAGCGAAAGACAACAGGGAGCCATTGAAGAGGGCAGGCGAAGAACGAGGAAGGATGAGAGCAGGACTGGGCGTACTCAGAGTGCGCATACTCACGTCGGAGTCTGGGGAAAGAAAAAAAAGGAAAGTGAAAGAATTTTAAAGAGAATAAGGTTGATAAGGTGTAAAATGATCATGATCTAGAAGATCAAAAGAGCTACGTGCTTGACAGACTTGCTTGATTTCTGGCATTTGGCCAGGAAGACTAGGATGGTCTTATCCAGAGTACATGTATCTAATTTTTTTTACCAACTAAGCAGTAGAAGTTTGAGGACCTTACTTAGGGGTCCAACAGTGGATGTTTGTTGGCAGAAATTGAACCCATAATCTTCCTATAACAGTATAACATTTTAACCACTAAGCTGCTACTTCCTTTTAAGACTGTATCTACAATAGACTGTACCATCTTGACCATCAACTGACATGGCTATTAATGTCATGGCTTAGAGGGAAGAACGGCAGATTCAAAAACTATCTATGTTTTTAACATAAGAACAACAATCAGGAAACAGGAAAAGACCAGCTTACTTTATGTGCAATGTTCTGAAACACCAAATTGCTCACCTCTCCTAAAGGTACATAAATTTCCTTGAAAGGTTTTCTGTGGTTTGTATTTTAAGGAACTCATGAAAACAGATCAGGCTGCAATTTCTTCAGGAATAATGAAAATTCGTTTCATTCATGCATACCTTAGACAGAAATTTTACTCCTCTGCCATCTGGCAGAACATACTAAAGCATCTGGTGCTTCTTCAGGCTATCAGTATCTTTAGCACTTAGTTTCTCCCCAATACAGAGGCTTAAAAGACTGGGGTCGTGCATTTAACCCCTTAAAATTCAATATGTACAATAGACAAGCTGTTGAAATAATACAAGCCTATATTGGCTCTTGTTTTCTAAAGTCATTTCCTCAGTAAATCTTTTAGCTGTCCTCGCCACCTTCTTGCTTGGTCTTTGTCATGTACTAATGGTTTCAGGAAATGCCATCAGTTCATTTTGGGCGGTACGGAAGCCATACACACCGACATTAATCTCCAAAGACTGGTGCTGCGTTTCCGAAGCCTGCCTGCCGTCTCCACTCTATTCATGTCTCCTCAGCTGGACAGACTGACCCAGGCTTAGTTTTAAAACCCAACAATGCACAGTGCTTTCCAGTGTTTGGGGTGGAAATTACGACTTAATCAATTTAATAAAACTCTTAAAACAGTCTAATCTTAGGTCAAAAAAGAAACCAATTTTTTTCTATTAAAAGCTGGTAACACAAAGTTTTTAAATTATTTTACCACCGTACTGTTGAATTCTAACATCATATTTGTCAGAAGCTGTTCATTTACTTACCATGACAGCAGCTTTGTCACAGGTTTATAATAATGCGCTTGTTTTAATATGTTTTGGTAACATATATTGTATGTACGCTCATTTTCGAGGACGTGTCGTGATCGTATGATACCAATTTATTGCTATTAAAGAAAAACTTTCTTTAAGTTTCTTTTGCTATGTAATCTTTCTATACTGCGACATATATACATTTCAGATACAGATTTCAGGGGCAGTACGTTTCAGATACAAAAACTTCTTCAAGATTATGGACTTTATGGTTTCTTGGCAACATCCTCTATTAATTATAATACAAAGAAGAAACAAAAAAGAGTCTGATAAGTGTTATAGCTGCTGTCACGCCATAATGTTCTACTTTACTGAAAGAAAAACAGTGTAGCAACAATAACCGTAAATCTTATTTAATACACCAAGACTTAGACAGTTGGCTTATCCTTTACTTGTAGCTGGATCTCAAGAAGGTAAACTGTTATTTCCATTTACACAGCCACAATATTGTTCTCTGCAGCAGCATTTTTTTTGTACACAAAAGCTTGAAGCATTCGCATTTACAGAGAAAGCTTGTTTTGTTTCAGTCAGTAGTGTTTCTCATCATGTGGTACTCTGGCATGTTGGTGGCTGGGTTTCCAGTTCAGTGGCACAGAATGTCCTCATATAGAAACCACATCGCTATAAACACAGCAGTCATGCTAGGAAAGCCCACTCCGACAGACTGTTTAATACATTTTAAAGGGGATCAGAGATAAGAAACAAGGCCGTGAAGTCGAAATGTAAAAGCCAGAACATGATGAGAACTGTTAAATACACATATACAAGCATACAGAGCATTAAAGTGCCTGTCAAAGAGTTCAATCAAAACCACACAGCTTTACGAACGTGAAAGGCACAACGCTGCAATTCTACAAGGTGCGTCTTGTGTATTGTGAGACGACATGCTGTGAATACTGACTGCAGCTGGTAGACGAAGTATTACTCCCACTGCCACCACCATCCAGGAGATTGGATGTCATGGCCTTTAGCCTCACATGCTACAGCCACGCTCCTTCTGTAGGCATGACCAGGCCACGGTTTCTTAAACAATTCCTAAAATGCAATTACTGCAAAGTTGTTGTTTTTTTTTTTTACCCCAAGGGAGCGTGCAGTCGCCTTTATTTTCAGCATGCCTATACCCTGGCATCTTGGAAACAATAACAAGTTAAAAACAACACAAGGCTGGAGCATCAAAGCATAGCATTGTGGGGGGAAATAACTATTTTTTGAAGCATGCTGTTAAAAAATTGTTGCCTGGAGACAATTTCAGTGCAAAAAAGCACCATGTTGGGTTCCCACTAGGAAATGACCTTAATTTACCTTGAAGAATTTTTGACAAGAATAGAAAAGGACTGTTAATTAAACCCCTGTTAGCAGCTCAAAAATCCTCAGGGCTACTGAAAAGTCTGTAATGCCCTTCAACACACTAAGCTCTGATCTGTTAACTCAGGTTTCCTACAGAGAGCCATGATTTACAGGAAATGAGCAGATTTTTCATACGAGAGCCTTGTCTAATTTTGTTTGAGCATCTGGAAAGTACTCAGAGACCGACATTAAACTTGTGTTTTTTATTAGAAGAAGCTAAAAGTCTTAGTGGAAAATTTGAGTTTGTGTTGAATTTGTGACAGGTAGATGTTATTGTCTCATAAAATCAAACAGCCTATCATCTTACACATACCCCAAATTCAGGTCATGTAACTCCAGTGCATTTAACGTTATCTAAGGGGCTTTCTGATAGTGTATCTGTGGTCAGAATCACTCAGATCAGAGTACAGAATAACTTCGATTTAACGATCCCGGAACCAATGGACATTAGATTTAAAGGACAAAATCCGCAGAGGGGAAGTGTCCAAATGGAATACCAATACGTCCGCACATAGCGAACAAAGTCTGTTTGTTACAGAATGGACCGATTTTTGTACCGGTGTTGTTTACTCATGCGTGTAGCAGACGATGTATATGAGCAGATTTTTCATACGAGAGCCTTGTCTAATTTTGTTAGACAAGGCTCTCTTATTGAAAAAACAATGATTCAAATTAACAGACAATCGAATTTAACAGACGACCATCCCACCTTATTAGTCTGCTAAATAGACTAATAGTTAAATAAATGAAATAAAAAGTAATTAAGTGTAGGCTAAATGGCAGAAAATTTTTAATATTTGGTTTAAAAGAATAATTAAAGAACAACCCTAGGAACTAAAAAGATAAGGGTCATTTGTCATACAACTGAACTGAAAACAGAAGTAAGAGTTTTAGTGTGTATGGATGAAAATAACATCATATCATAAACTTCGCTAAAACTTTTGCAATGGAAATCACAAAAATCATTCAAATAACACATGTTGGTGCTCAATAAAGTAAAAATAGCTTGTTTGAAAAATTTTGTCTGCGTAATAGAGGGTTTTGTCATTTGGCTTCGTTTATTAACACCTACAAATGTTTGATTTCAAGCCACATTGTGTTTTTTGACTCTAGTTAACACTAAACTCTTCGTATTAACTGCTTATGATTCTAATCTGACAAAAGCACCCCAGTCTCATTAGGCCTCTGCTTTTATTGTCCTCTTTTAAGCCTGTCTGTCGTGCATTGTTAGTATTCCAGGCAGGTATGATGAAGAATTCAGACATGCCACCCGTGTTGGATCCTGTTCCGCCTGGACGTTATCCCTGTCATGTAATCTTTAGCTGATTGCAGTGTGGAGAAAGGAAATGGTTTTTTTTTAACAGTTTTTCATCGCTCCATCCTTTCACAGACGTAAACCTGGGATAACGTGCGTTTTTGTAACAGCACACTTAATCTGTCATGCAAAATGAAGTTTCACATTCCCAGCTCTACATAGCTCATGCCAAATCCTGGGTGATGTCATTCTGGCTTGTCTGGCTGAATTGACCTCTTCGCTCTCTGGCTTCCAACGCAACACCAGAGCAGCAGGGAAATAAAATGTAGCTGTTCCTAATGCAGTGTTGTTATTACGTACTACAGTCGCTAGCAGCTGAATCAAGTTTTCCTTGACAAAAAAGTCTTCTTAAAGTTCATTTTATTATGTAAACTGAAGGTCAGCTGAAGTCTAAATCCCGGGTTGACTTCCTGTAATGAGGATACTAAGGTCAGTTAATAATAGGTATTGATTAGTTAATAATAGTAAACAAGAAAATGATTCAATTCTAATTCATTCGAATGATTCGAACACTATTTTTTTTCTTTTGGAACACTTTTTATTATGAAATTTACCTTTGACGTGATGATTAACAAACTAGCAGTCTAACCAGTTGCACCACCACTGCTTCACTTGAACTTAATAATACTACTAATTATGTTATGCTAGTCTACTATTTAGTTTATGAAAGTCTAATTTAAAGTCCCCTTTAGGTGTAAAAAAAACCTAAAAAAACCTTAACTCAGCTAGTATTATTTTGTATTTGTTTTTTTTAATTGATCCAAATAAAATCTAAAAGTATATTTACATATAATTCCATAAAAGCCCATAAAAAGTAAACCATGCACATACTGTTTTTTAGTTTTAAATAATAACAATTGTTTATCATCAATATATCATAATCGGCTGCTATATTTTGATATATGGGGCAGCTGCTAATCCATACAGGCCTAGCACCCTTTCCAGCATCTTTGTCATTAAGATAAGCAAAAAAACTACTTCTTTACTCGTCAGGAGGGAATGTATGGAATGCCATTTGGCTGTTTACGTACCAGCAGCTATTCTGATAAATGGTCTAGCTCCCGAACTGTCTCCTACTAATGACATTGATTTATTATGTTTACCGGGGGAACAGCAAAACACACAGCACATTGTAAATAGTTTTTCTCAGCAAAAGTTTATCCGGGGCCTTAAATCTTGAATGCAATCTAAGCAGAAAATTACACTTTTGAAGGCCGCAAATGAGATGAGTGGCGCGTTAGTATTTTGTGCCGGCTACTGAATGCTTAGATTGCAGGTGAAATAGAGGTCAAACACACACACACACACCACACACACACACACACACACACACACACATTTTCACATGTTTACTTTTTCTCGGCTACATCAGAAAAACACAATTTTCTAGTTCTTGGCATCCAGCTAAGCAAATGAAATACTGTTTTTACAGACACTTTTCTGCACTAGCTGTTCTTTATCTGTATTTTTTAATATACCACTCTAGTTTCAGCTACCGGTGTTAAGCAAATTTAATAATGTTAATTCAGTATATTAATATATGTGATTAACATCAGTACTTACATTTACTAGCAAGTGGTTACCTAATGTTAACTTAATGAATTTATTTTCAGTTTGCTAACAAGCTAAATTATATATGTTACAAATTAGCACCTAGCAAGCTAATTATACATTGTATTTATTTTTATTTAATTTTGTGGCATTACTCTGAAGGCAAGCAGCAACTATGTTACACTGTGGTAAACATTTATTCTCAAAACTCATCCAAGCAGAATGTGATGTCATAAGGATACTCTAAGGTTCTGACCCCAGCTATGACCCCTGGCAGCAGACAGTAACCTGATCTCCCTCAGAGACCTAAAGAACTTGCCACATTTTACTTCTAGGGGCAAAAGCACTAGACCCATTCTGACAAACTCGAACCCAAAGTCCTGTTACAACATAATCGAAAAATTCAACAGGATCTGGATGTTCTTGTTTGGGGGAATGTAAAACTGACCCAAAATTAAGTGACTCCAAATTGAAAGTTTTGTGTCTAAAAATCTAGAGCTGTTGACAGACCTACTTGGGGTTCACAAACACATGCTAGTTTTGCCCTATTCAGTTTTCACAAGGGCATCTTGCTTTGATTAACATACCTTCAGCGCTTCTCATGCGAAAGTCCTCTAGCTAGGCAGCAGCTCAGGCTAATGCATTTGGGAGCAGCTGCGTACATACAAGCCAGTACGTACAAATCGCTCACAGACGTCTCCGCTCTGACAATGCCCACTGTACATACACTTGGGGTGTTGGATATGTTTATGATATCCTGATTTAAGCACTCGAAAATCGAAAAGTCAATCATTAAACATAGGAAAATGAATCAAAACAAATCAAGAACATTTTAAATTCTCTGGCAGAACAGCAGTAAATCATTAAGGGTGCAGTAGCTAGATTGTTGGTCTTCAAGTGAAAAAAGGAGGAACAGTTTATAAAATTAGTGCTGTGACTGCTAAAGTAGATTAACCCTGGTATGGCTATTTCATGTGGTAGGAAAAGTCATGCTAATTTATAGTCCGTGTTTATCGTTAGCTACAGTAATGTTGCAGAAGAAATCTAATCAGAAATATAAGCAATTCCCTTCACTCTGACAAAAATTTATAGCAAAGACCAATGTTTTAAGTTTAATATAGCATGGATAGTACATATAACTTGTGATTTTCATGAGCTACAGTGCTAAACAGCATCAGTCATATTTACTGTTAAACAGAATCAGTTTAATCATAAACATAAGCCAACAGATTTTAATCGAACTGTTTTTTCAAGAGCTCTTTTAATGTAATTTACTAATTATCGGTTTCTGGCAAGTGACAAATTGAGGGGGACTCAATGACTATAAAGCTAACCAACTAGCTGATGTTATGAATAAAACAAAATATGCTAACCTATAGCCTATGACTTTTATTAATTTCTGTATTAGTTTCATCAGGGACAAAAGATACACAGTTCTATGTTAAGGTTGTCTTTAAATTGTGTAATTTTTTTAACAGGCTGTGATAGCTGACTAATTATTAACTAGTCCATTAGCTAATACAATTTTAATTAGCATTTATTATTTCTAACATCTGACAAACACTATGAATGGCACCATGGACTTTATAAACATTGTATTTTTTTTTTCCTACTTTAATTACCAGTAATTTGACCTGCTGATGTTATGGAAAACATCCAGCTAACTTTTAGCTTGCAAATACTATTCGGCTAGAGTATTATTGGT
Source organism: Bagarius yarrelli (assembly GCA_005784505.1). Lineage (NCBI taxonomy): Eukaryota > Metazoa > Chordata > Actinopteri > Siluriformes > Sisoridae > Bagarius > Bagarius yarrelli. The sequence continues at coordinate 70,373 of VCAZ01000349.1, read as the reverse complement.
CAGAAGCCCAGAGTGTGGTAGTCTGTTCGCTTTCTTTACTATCTGCTTTAAAACGTTACAGCATACTCAAAGGTCAGAATTCCCACCCCTGCCTAATCCTTGAAGTTTGTGTGTTCTAGCTAATTACAGCAAAAAAAATATATTTAACAGCGGTGTCACTATAAATGTCAAAAGTTCCCCTGATTCTTGAATGACTCATTCCCTCTAGTGCAAGATTCATTTTATTAAATCAAGAACATCATAAAGGAAATATTCAGACATCTGGTCTATAAAGTGAGGTTTGCCACAGTAATGGAGGCGAAAAAAGGGGTTTCAATGTCCCTGCCCAGACTGCTTTGCCCTCTCTGTATTCCCTCAACCCCATTTCCACCCCACCATCTCCTCCGTGGATTAAGGGGAGCCTTGTCTGTGATGTATAAAGCAGAAAGGATCTGGAAAAACAGTCTGAAGCCTGATCATTGAGCGAGTCCCGATCTGAGCGTCTGTGCAGTCCATTTAACTAAAACACAAATAAAATGGAAAGGACACAGACAAAAAGGTGGAGCTTGTGTGGTTTTAAAATTCATTCCACCTCTTGTAATGGCTGTCATAAATTCTTTTGACAAGTGTCTAATAAGTAAAACTTTCAGGAAGTTCAGGCTATGATTAGAACATACAGGTGATTACTGGAGCATAGCTATACTGCATAATTCTTTAACTATGCAATATTGTTGGTGTGGCCCTTGTTCTGGGTTAGCACTTCCTCCGCCTCTGCTATTTTTCCCAAGGTGCATCATTGTTTTAAACTAACTTGTGCATGAGAATTTTTAAATCAGTTTAATTAATGTTCTCTTGTTCTGATTGGTGATTTAACCACTTTTTCTGTGTCTTCATGCCACATCAGAACAACCATTTACAACCTAGACCAAGTTTTAAACCACAGATTGAGAGCTCTCAAGGTTCCTGTGATCTCGAATCAACACACTTAAAAGCTCAAAGTTACACGCCAACCTTCCCCCTTCGCCTCAAATGGATCACGCAGGCACCCTTGAACTTCCATAGAACTTACTTCTCTAGTTTCATAGAATTCCACATAAATCTCTACAGCTAGCTATCCCTTCCTTGGTGGCCCTTCTTTAGCTGTCACTTCACTGATTTCTTGACTTTGATAGTCGAAGGACTGTTTGTTTTTTCCAAGCAATGTGGCATTAAAGATACTGCTTGTTGTGCAGCACAGGGAGCGGTAGCCGTCATGAGGAAAAAGACCACAATAGAACAAGCTGCCCACTGACTTCCTGTTCTTTCCTCTCAGGTCCACTGTACAGGAAATCAGACACAAAGGACAAAATACCCTCATGTTGATAGACTGTTGATGTGCTCCGGATATATACACACTTACAACTACACACAACCCTCAGAAGTTACTTGTAGGCTTTGAACTTTATACTGTTTCAATAGAGGTTACAAATACTTCAATCTGCTCATTTTCTCCAATTAGAAAAGAGGAGAAAAGAAAAAACATTCTATATTTTTTAGAAACACACTACAGGATCCAGATTAAGATAAAACAAGCAGGAAAACATCCTAAAGAAGTATTTTTAATATTTACACTTGAGATTTAACCTCTGAGTTGTTTCCCTGACTACTCATTGTTTTTATGGTCAGGGATCAGATTTGATGTGTGAAAACTTTATACCTTATACCTTCCCATGACAGTCATATATAACCTCTTACAAAATCCAGCCACATCAACCTTGCCTGTCTGAATTCATCAAAATATTTAAGAGATCATGTTAATGTAAGCAGACACTTGTGCGGTCAATTCTTCTTTTGACAGCTGTGAGTTCCTGCATCGTTACTCATCCACAGAAACGTGAGTAAAATATCTCCAGTCCATTCCATATGTGGCATTCGCTGGTACAAGAGACCCTAAAAAGTGTAAATGGCAGCAAAATTTTGCATTCTTAAGATGTAGGAATGCAATAGTGAGCTCATTTATTGTGGAAAAGACCACAGAGGCACCCAGAAGACCACAGTATTCGGATGACGGAAGAATAATTTTAATTAACAGAACAAATGTAAAACTGGTAAACAAATCTGAAACACTCCCCAGGATGTGGAGTGGATGTACAAAAAAGAAAATACACTGGCATAACCTCAAGAGGGTTTACCACAAGCTAATAAGTTCAAGGCCAATGATTTTGTTGGATTTGGAAACTAAACATACTGTTGAGATGTTGAGTTTAACCATATCCTTTCCTTAGAAAACACAATATAAAACATTGTCCAGGGTGCATCCGCTGGTGGGGTTTTTTTTAGCCATTTTGGTCAGTCTCAATAAGTTATTAAAATAAATATGTACATATTATATTGAATGACAAACAAGCCAATTAAAGAAGTGAAACATTTCTTAACGCTTTCTTAGCTTTGCTAGCGTTGTAAAACAGTTTAGTGAAAAGATCAACCGTTAACAATCCTCTGCGACAGTTACAATAATTACTGTTAAAGCCCTTAATGGCTTAAGAAACATGATTTTATTTTGAATGATTTTGGTCAGTTTAAAGAAACATAAAGAACAGCAAAACAAAACGATTAATCAGAGAAAAATGTCTCCTTGCACCTTGTTTACTATGTCTGTTGGGGAAATCCAAGGCAACAAAATGGAGAATGTAAAGATTTATTTTGGGGAATTATCCAGAAGACAGAGCATGCCGGGAGAGGGATACGGTAGGCTTAAAGGTAAAATGTTAGAATTTGTTAAATCATTTTAGAATAGATATTACTGATTAAGAAGCCTTGATTGCATAAAAAACAGAAGCAAGTTCTCCATAAGTCTGAGGTAGAGAAATTCCAGCACTAGACAGTCCCCAGTCGGTTAAAATTCTCCTCTGAAAAGTCAAATAATTTGTATCTTTTATAAACTATATTATTTTCCAAAAAATGTCTTTAGGGAGCAGGAAATACATTACAAAGAGCAATCCTTGAATGAAACCCAAGATTAATAGCAGAAGTATTTATAAAAAATGTACACATTAATGTAGAATATGGTTAAAATCTATTACACTGTTTTTTTTCTGATTCTATATACTTTATGGTCTTCTCTGGGGTAAATCAGTTTGATTTAAGGTGTATTTTTACTTGTTTTAAGTACATTACCTAATCGATACCCAGAAAATATCAAGAAGTAACCTCCAGAACCACTATAAGAGTGATGGGAAAAAAGTAAAGTCTGGATGGAAAAGAAAGACCTGCTCACCATCCAAAGCAAACCACTCCATCTGTGGAACACAGACATGTAGCGCTGCCAGTGAAACCGGAGCGTTCGTCTGTATTGATGAGGTGAGTAAAGATGACAGCAGCAGGACGAAGACTGAACTAAACAGAAGCTTGTGACCAACTTGAAAAGAAACCACTTAAAAAACTTGGTCGGATTTTAAGGTTTTACTATAGAACGCTGATGAGTAATTTTTGTGTTGTGCAAGCTAGCATATCACTGATCAGTTAGCAGTGAGCGTTTTTATTTGCTATCCGTCTGCTTGCCTAATGTTATGGTTTTAGATTTCTACACTAAATCTTGTTAGACATTAAAGAATAATGTACTGCTTTTTCTCTAGCTAGTTTTAAAACTCTTGCTTGATTAAAAGAAAGCATAGCATCCTGAAGCTCGTGTTTTAGCTGTTTCAACGAAAAGCAATAATGTTTTAATGTTTTGAAATAACCAATGGCCATAGAACCAATAGACCAATAACTTGGTTACAGACAGCATTTAAAATATCACAACTAGAAACATTTCATACACCCTTTTGAGCAAATTTGAGCATAGTTTTTAGCCATCTTTTATAATGTAACACAAATAACCATATAAGTCCAAGTTTAGGAAGCTTTATTGTCATTTTAACCATATAAAGCCGACACAGTACACGGTGAAATAAAACAACGTTTCTCGAGGACCCCATGGTGCTACACACAACACAGAATTACACAAAACAACAACAACAAAGAACTACTGAAACAGAACAAACATAAAGTGCAAGTTTTAAGTAGTTTCTCTGTCATTACTAGATTTCTTACCCAGTCTGATTTGACCAAACAAACCTCCTTTTCCGATTAGCTGGGTCAGAATTCAGTGTTTTAATATTCATCCAATTCCTTCAATAGGACTAAATGAGTCACTGCAATGAAAAGCTGCCATTATTTTTCAGGTTGGAGATTCTTACACTCGTTCATTTTATGTAAAATGCATGAGCACGTTCCAAAGCGTACTTTTCCACAGCAGATTAAACTCTGACAAATTTCAGCTCTCGTTCTCAGTAGGAAAAGCTCTCGATTTTGAATAAAGCAGAATCTACTGCAGAAACACAAAACTGCCAGACTAACCACACTAAACAGCGCAATAAAGAGAGCACATGCCTAAATCGCTGGGTTTCCACTGGTCCACTGGGTCTTGTGTATAAATGTTTCAGGAACAATATGGACTTTGTAACTTACTTTTAGTACCATACCTCCCAAATTTCTAAGTTTCAAAAGCTAATTTTTTCTTGTGACTAAATCTGGTTTTTTGCGATACTTTCTGTTTCAATGCCTTCACAATGTCTGTATGACTGTCAACTGTCTACCTTGTTTTGTAAGGGATTTGTAATGGCTATCTTGTGACCATAGAGCATGTTAACTTTAAGAGGTGATTTGCTCTGCTGGTGTTCAGGACCTTCTCACCCCTGCGGTAGCTATTTATTGGTCTCTTCCTTCCACCTGTTTCCTTTAGGAAGCATCAACTTCTTCATGTTGTGCAGGGACAGGACGCTTTTACCTGAAACCACACCACTGACGAGAGAGTGTTTGGATAAACAACCCAATAGAGCTTAAAGTCATTAAAACACCAATCCTTGAACATTGAATGCTTCCCTTTAAAAATATAGTGGTTTCCTCTTGCAGCTGGACAGCTTTCAACACCCATGAAACACGCTCTGAACAGCCGTGCAAAAAATCTCTTCATATAAGGAATAGCCGCCGTATTTCTATAATAAAACTGTACAACTGTAAATGATAAAACACTGAACCATTTGGAAAACAAGACCCAGGATACAAAAATGGAAAAAGAAAGCACCAGAAAAACAGTTAGGTTTCATTCTTGTTGTTCATTTAAGGGGTTTCAGATTCTGATTGGGTCAATCCAGTGTGGTTTACATGGACTTGCGTCATGAATCCTGGGCTTCGATGGTGCACTCTGACCATATATCCTACAAGCCTTACTCTTACTGTTTTTTTGGTGAAGAGTTAACCATCATAAATCTGATTTAAAGCTTTTTTTTCTTACTCTGCACTTGTTTTTAAAAGCCGAGGTCCCAAGCTCAGACATGCGCCTTTGACCTTCTTCTGAACACCTCACTGATGAATTCACGATGCAGCGTTTTTTAAACAAGACACAGATGAGTTCTATTCAGCACACGTTGTTAAGCCAGCATTCTGGGTGGAACCTCACAGAACCTATCGAATTGCGTTGCATACCTCTTTACCCGTGATTCTTTTCCAAAACAAATGAACATGTGAAGCCAAAGTAAATTTGCCCAGACATGGCTTTCCAGATCCCAGATAATATAAAACCAGTCTGGCCTTTTCAGAACCCACGGAATATTGAAGTAGAGCCGGCATTCCCAGAGTCTGTATGAGATTAGGCCAGGTTCTCCATATGCAGGAAAAATGAAGCTAAAAGATTTATATAGAGAAAGACAGCTGAGAAAATAATGTAAATGCCAGAGGTCAGACTTTGGGTTTAATTGGGTACACTGATCATCTAGAGTGAAGGAGGGGAATCAATTTTAGAATCGTAACCATGATAATGTGATAGTGGTGTCTGTCTTAGACCATACTTTTGCTGCATATGATATCGCACACTGCTTTAGTGGAAACTATGGCTGCACAAGATTAGATAAAAATGTGATTTGTGATAGCATGCTAAATAATGCAATATTTGCTTTAACCTGTGTTTGAAGATTTTTCTGCCGAGTGTAGCTGATGCAAATTGTGCTTGGTTTTGAGTTGAAGATAAAGTTTTGTAGTGTTTCCCCTTTACCTTTCCACTCAAGATTTACATGTTCCATATAGAACATCAGTATGCATGTGCTCATCTCTTTTAAAACTGAAACACTGCCATATGTTTGGAGTGCTTCTTCATTTTGGCACTAAATCCTCGACAGCAGCTGCGCCTGCCTCTGGCTTATCAGGATTATTTCGCTATAAAATCTTCATGGCTTTTTGATTGTATTGCGTCAAGGCATGCGCAGATATCCCAACTATTGTCCGCATGCCAGATATTTTACTATCTGCAATCACCTTAAACTTAGACAGAGACAATATCACAAACCATTGCGATATACATACTACGATATGCGCACCATTGCGATATTTTCATCATTTTGATATATTGTCAAACCATAGTGGGTAGTAAATTTGAATTAGTTATATATACTATGATTGTGGGAAATTTTATTTGGATGTACTATATCCCCCATGTTGATAATGTCATGTCACAACAGATGGAAAGTTGGATGATGAAGTGCAAAACAGATGTTTTTGCTAAAGTACCTAAAGCTTTTTTAATCTCAACAGGGATGGGACAATAAAGTGTCCATCGTATGTGCAGTAGATAATCCAGAACTTTAAATCTGCTGGTTTTGAATACCAAGAATTCTGACATACTGCTTGCCTCATTTACTGTTTGTCTCCTACTATATAGTAGGAAAGTATGCGATTTCATACTCAGCCTCACTAACCTCAGTATAGTCATTGCATGGTTTCATTACTTACCCTGATTTGTAGCTAGATTCATGTTTACATACATAACCCGTCTGAATGATGCAAAAAAGATCCAAACTACATTCCGCATTTATTGCACAGAGTAAGCAAGGCTAGGCAGTCGCAGTGCTGCATCTTAAACATAATAAATCTGGCAAAGCTACAAACCATAAAGGAAACACATAACTGTAAACTTGTTCTGTGCTCCTCTTGAGAAAGTTTATGCCTTATTTTAAAAAGTATTCCAAAATCTATTGCGTAACCTCCAAAGCTCACAAAAGTCTGGATTATGCTCCATGGAGAAGCTGGCGAGTTCTTCATATAAACAAAATGATCTTTGCAGTACTGCAAATAAAAATGTTGCTCTTTTAATGAAACAAGGGGTTTAGAAAAAAGCCTTTTAATATTTCAATAACACTGTAGAATGTTTAAGTAAACTGACCCCCAAAGAGTCGAATGAAAGGTTTAGTCCGTAAATCGGCAGCATTAAACTTGACACAAGTAAGAAAGCAAACTATCATACTGGATATGCTCTGTGTTCCACATGTGGCTTATTTTATAAATAATCTGTGTGAACATATTCCTGAATTGAAAACAATGTGTGTGCGCGCAATACCCCTTGCTGCCCCTCGCAGCATGCAAATCTGTGTGTTTAAGTGAACTGCAGTTCAACCCTGACTCCCCCTCTCCAGCAAGCTTCAGACATAAAGCTCAGATTTCCATTAGGAAGCTCTAAAAGAAACACAACACAACGCAAAGCTCCATTAAGCCACTTTTCCAGAAACATGCAACTAACACATGACTTAAAATGCACATAACCTAAACTGACATCTGCGCTGGTGCTACAATTCATACTGAGCTCTTCTCAAATCTAATAAAGGCTTGTAATGAGCGCTTCTCTGGTTGGGAGGAGGCTTGTGCTGCCTTTAAATCTGTTCGGATAAGGAGAGTGAATTCCACTCGCCTGACGCACACACACCAGCTCAATCACTAAGGGCTGCCTGAGAGGCCCAGAAACTTTGCGCAGAGCCTAAGAAGTTCAATCCAGTTCTATCACATGTACCATTTTGTAGACGCATATTATATATGTTAAGTTACGTTATGTCATGTTATGTTATATGACATGCTATGTTTTATATCTATCTAACTTTAGTGATTTTAACAACTGGCAATCCTAATGGTCAGCCACAATTTTTTAAAAGTCATTATCTGATTGGTTGAGTTCTACAGCAGGTAAATGCTGCATTTTCCAAATAATGTAAAGTTTATGGTACAGATTTATTTATTATTTAAGACTTTCTTGAAGTCTTGTGTTTTGTGTAGTGTGTTTGTATAGACTTTTAGGCTGACTATGCGAGATTACACCTAGGGTTGTGTCTGTCACTTCATTACCTCGTTTATCAAGATTCACAAACAGAACATCTGGACTTGTTGAGCTTACTGCATCTGATAAAATCACCTTAGGGCTTATGTTTCAGCGCAGTCTGGGTTAAAACTTGGTAAACACACCCTATGCTAGCAAACCTGCCCTGCCTCTGTCACTGTATTTTAACAATTTACTATGTTTAGACGTAGGTTGAATTTTTGAACCAAAATTGGTTTTAAATTTAAGGGTGTGTTTGGTTCGATTAAAACAAACTCTGGTGCAATTGCTCTGTTAGTACGGTTCATTTGAGTCAGTCTGCTTCCAAACAAACTTTGGTGCAGTTTAATTGCTATATGAACGCAACACTGACCATATCTAATATCTAATTGGTCCAAAAACAGGATTTGATGTTACAAGGTGCATTAAATTTTCTTAAATGCTTATTTGATTTCAGAGAACAGAACGCTTAAGCGTAACTACCTGATTTATCTCATCAAAGGACCTGTGTTGCCTAATAATCGGTCAGTGATTATGGTCAGTTATAAACTCCTTGTGAGTTCTCAGCTGATAAATGTAAAAACATACACATGCACATTTTGAGTTTAATCCAGTACACCTACCAATAAGGTTGTGAACGTATTACTTTGTCTGTATCCTGTACCTTTAGGTTTGCTGTCAAAAATCGAGTTTAAATGCTAAGCGTACCAGGACACTGAACAATAAGTGTAAACACTTAGTAAAAAAAACTCTGAAAATAAGTATAAATAAATGTTTACTTTATATATGAGTAATATCTAAGAGGAGAGTATAATGCTAAAAATATTATAATAATAATATTTGTTTCATCATATTTTCCAGCCCTAAACTGAACCCATGTTCCAGCCTAAGTGCTAAATTCCATGGGACTGAGATAAGAGGACATTAATCCTGGTAATTCAGTATTTTTCTATACTTTTATTTAAGACTGACAACGTTTTAAAGTTTAACGGTGATGTTGCCAAAGACTGGTGTGTGGAGTAATGTAAACTCACCACTATTTCAGAATCACGTTCACAACATCCTTGCAAGGTTATCGCAAAGGAAACGGTGGAAAAGGCCTCAGTCTTGAAACAATGCTATCTTTAAAAGCTTAAAGCTAAACTGTCCCACGCTCTCAGACTGCCTGCTAGTTCTGGGTTTCAATTTATTAGGAAAACATAATCGTGGAGAAATGTTGTAGAACTGATGCGTATAATACTTGCTGTTGTACATGCAGAACAAACCTTTGTTTGCCGTTTCTTTTATTCTGGATTGTTGAACTATTTTACGTCACAGCACTGCTAATTTCTCGAGGTAAAAGTAAAAAAAGATTTTTTTTATATCTATTCAGATATTTCAGAACAGCAAATCACAGATTTATATTAATCCAAAAAAAAATTTTACAAAGAAACTATATCATTATAACTATATCATATATGGTGAAGGGTTTCTGTAGGGAGATGATTATTTAAATCCCAAGGAAGGAGTCTCCAGTGTCAGACTTTTTGTAACCTAGTATTTCGTCACCTCTTTAACATTATGACTTTTCCAAGAGAGGGAAAAAATAGTGAAGTAAAGTGAGAGAATTACTGTTTGCTGCTATAAAAAACAAAAATTACCTTACTGACAAATTGCTGTGGTTAAAAAAAATAGAGGTGTGACCGCGCCCACAATCCGTTGGCTGAAAATCTTAAGCATGCAAAACACAAAACTAGAAACACTTCAGGACTTTTTATGTCCTTATATTATTTCCTGGATTTTACCAGATTTTTTTTAATGTTCCGCCTGCAACCAAAGCTTGAATCTCTACATTTTTTTAAGAAAGAAGGAAGTCGTCACATTAAATGAGTTAAGTTGTGACAGTAAGCATTTATGATGCTGGAGTCTTTAAAAAGACTCATCTATTTCTCAACTTTCTCAAATGAAAAAAAAATATGGCTGCAGGCAGAAATGTTTCTGTAAGAACTTTACTATTCTATGACCCTGAAACAGACTGTGATTGGTTGCTTTCCATGTCAGTCAGATGCTAACAGAATGTCAAACGTTTATTATTCCTCACATATTGTATAACCAAAATGTCTCCCCACAGTAGCATGTTTTGCTCAGCATGCTTGTGTGTACTGAGTAACGCCAAATGAATCATCGCCCAAACTCTCCTAATTTTCCAGCAGCACCACCAACACCACATTAAACCAAGCTGAATCCGTCTCTCTCACTCTTTATTAATAAACAAAAGCCTGCGCACACGCAAGCCTTACATTTTTCATGTTGTTTGTTTATCCTCACTGCATCCCTTTTATTTACAACTCGTCAAGATATCCGATTTCATCTGTCTGAACAAGACACGGTGGCTTTCAGGCGAGTAAGAGCACCAACAAATGTTTCTTATTTAACAATCATTGGCACCAGAGCTGTTGGGGTAGCAGTGTTGGTGCTTGAAAAGCAACATTATGCTCTGCAGAGACTGAGGGTTTGGATGGGAGTTTTTCTTGATTGAAGGCAGGAGTTGAGTGAAGCAGAAACAGATTGGTACTGACCAGCACTACTTTGCTGCAGGAGCCAAACTCAGCTGGCAGACGGGGGTGTAAATTCACGTCTTCTGCAGGGATTTCTGTGTGCATGGGTTGCCAGGTTATAGCAAAATAGAGATAAATATTTTTGCTCCTTGGTTTTAAAACAAGTTAACTGTAATGTATGTTTGATTGTACGGTGCAGTCATTATTCAAACCATATACTATATTTCTTTGTTTAATATCTGCAGATTTTCGATTCATTTTTGATTGTCTTTACCTAAATTTTACTGTGCATATCACCCTAAAGATACCAATAAAAATAAGATAACTATAAATTAAATATAATTTATCCAAATTCTGAAGTGTCCCACTCTTACATTAGAAAAAAAAAACACCTTGCTGAAGGCGAGCAAAAGCATTAATGGCTGTTTGAATGATTGGCTTTTATTCAGTTAGAATTAATAAAACAAAAACTTAAGTTAGTAGTAGTAGGTAATCCGGGCAAACTTTTTGCGTTTTGTAATTCACATACTAAGAATTCGAACTTAGTTTCACCCACTAAATAGTATGGAGGTTTTGAACAGAAGGCCATTTCCACCAGGAAGTTACATTATGTTTACAAAAGTGATAGTAAAGGAACAAGACCGTGTAAAGTTTCTCAATATTGGATATTTCACCGACTTTTGTCAAAAAGTTGAAAAATATTTGTGCAGCTTTAGCAAACTTTTTTGTAAGCTACTGTGGGCTACTTCAAAATGCACCATAGTGGGTATATTTAAATTGCCTTATAATGTTTTCGTTTTCTGATGGGTTTTCCGGACTGTTACTCCATCGAGAGTTGTCTGTACATAGTTTAGTAAGAATCCTGGTCCGTTTTCTGAGTGAGCTGGCTTTCTCCAGACGTTCATCCTTGTGTCACTCAAACTCAATCCTCTTTGTTTTTTTTCTGAGGGAATGCACAGGCAGCACGCTGTCAAGCTGCACGCCGGTGAAGTCGCATGAGGAAAAACAGACTCTTTTTGCATGTGTTTCATGAGACAGCAGATGTGAAGTATTTGCTCCTCTGGCAGGTTGTGAATCCCACCAGGTCCATGAACTTGGAATAAGTAAAGGCTTTATGAGACTGATGGCGTGGTGTGTGTGTGGATGATATGCCATACAGGAAACCAGGTATCTTGACATAGCTTAACATAACTAGGATTACTAGTTGAGCTAATAATTACTTTTAGTGACAGATGGTTGTGTAATGTTTTATGTCACCAAATCAAATAAGGTTGTAGGAGCGATACATTTTTACAGATGTACAACAGCTTCTTTGTTTTTCTTTTTGTTTTATTGTATTATCTTTCAACACTCGTTCATTTTAAAATAACATAAATGTATTAAATAGTGAAATATTTAGTTTTAAATAATAACTATGTTTTGACCAATGTGTTTTAAATGCAAAACAATGAAAGACAGAGGTCATGTGACCTGGTAACACGGTGCCACTAGCAATTTTGGGCCCTATCTTGGGCCCCCTACCACACCCAATCCACATCTTAGCTGTGCCCCAGCCTGGTAATAGTCTAATTTAGCCCATCATATAAGTGGTTACAAAAAGAGGGAAGGGATTACCATCGTGAAGCTCCACCCCTTTCTGTGAACTAACCCGAGATGACATAATCCTGTAGCAGCATTAATTAACAAAAAAATGTAAAAATCATATCAAAAACTTTACTTTTTCTGCATCTAGCTACCTTTTAATACCTCTTTGTTTTTATGGCAAAATTTCTGGCTATGTTGATTTTTAGACTGTCATGAAGATTTCAATACATGCTCTATTTCAGCTGATTCACCTTGAACTCTGATCACACAACTCCAGAGGAACAAGATCCTTTTCTTGTCGCTGACGCAAGAACGTGCAGGAACGGGTCAGCGTCTCTGAGGTCAGAGCGCTACTCTGCCATTACTGCGGAGAGACTAGGACGGGTTTGCAACCACACACACATAAACACACCGCAGCCTGGCTCCGAGCTGGGCCTCCCTGGAGAACAAACATTCCATAGTCCTCACACTAAACACACTCTCTCTCTTTCTTTCTTTACCCCCTGCAGACCGTCTCTCTCTCTCGCTCTCTTCAGTCTTACAGATGCCTCATCCAGTCTCTGATGGCATTTAAACCAAGACCAGGTTTAATAAAATCAAGTCCTTTTTTTTGACTAGGACACCAACCTAAATCACAAAAGCAAACACAAACGCATTCAGTGAGTCCCCAAAAACTTTAACCAACACTCACTGTTCTTCTCATCACAAAAGAGTTCAAGAAGAAAAGGCGTTGGTCTTTTCCTTTTTTTCCCAAAATAGTCAATAAGGCAAAAAAGGCGGGGAGGGGGGGGCAGTGACAGCTAATGAGGACCAGATGCCCTACCTTCACTAGTAGCCACATTCCTAGGAGCTTTGGTCGACGTCTGATCCGTACTTGAACTTAGGTCGGAGGAAATGCTCGAACTGCCCTTCCCTGCAATGGAAGGAACACGTGAGAGAAGGCAAGCCTTAAAAATGTCTCAGCACGAGTTATTATAAATAAGACAAAGAAAAGGGCGACATGTGCAAGGGAATAAAAATGAGAGAGAAAGAGACAGATAGAAAGAAAAGGGGTTGTGTTCTGAATAAAACAATAATCTTGATTGTCTTTATTCCCTCAATAACATATATTAATAATTGTTCTGCTTACATTTTTCAGAAACTTAGATAAAAGTCCAGATCTTTTTACTGAAGTCGGACTCCAAATTCTGAAAGTGCCACGTGAGCTGGAACTGATTAATCATCCTCCGTTGACATGGTCCTTAAAGTTTCCCAGCTGTGAAACAAAACCTCGCCGTTGCTTATACTCCGTTCAGTATTAATGATGATTAACCAACGTTTTTTAGCTAACCGCAGATCAAAAAGTGTTTACAACGTTTCCTACAAGTGCAAACACAAGTCGAGCGTTTTATTTTACCATACAAGGTCGCTCCGTCGTGCTGTTCTCCGTAAACCGGCTTGTTTTTCAAATAAATAGTTTTGCACTGAAATCAATTTAAGGAGGTGGTGTAGAGCGTGGAGCAGAGTTTCCACACAGCTCTAGGTTGTGTCGCTGTGCTGTTGTTTATTGTCTGTTGTCTGAGACGAATACAGGCTTCACTGTAAGTGAGATTAATTGATTAAGCACTTTTTGATGATGGATTCTGGCTAGGTCAGAGTTCATTCCCATGGATGAGATACAGGAGAAGTTCGCCGCCAGGTTCCGATTTGAGTCACTGCGCTAAATGTTACGAATGCAGAGAGCACGTTTTTAGAAATCATTAATAACACAACAAAGGACTTTGTAAAGTCTTATTTAGCCAAGTGTGCTTCAGCATTTTAGCAAATATCATACAGTTCATCGGACTATATTTGTAAGATTAGATATTTTTGCTGTTAAATCCTGATTTAGATTAATCAGAGGGGATTAATTAATTTTCCATAACTGGAGCTCAAACATCAATCTAGGGTTATATTAGCCAACAAATAATTTATAAACGTATATAATTATATAGTCTATATATCATTAGTTCTATTTATATAGTAAGAGCCTAATCACCTGTCTGTGTTGTTATTTACAACAGGTGATCTGTTTAGGGAAGGAGTCTCCAGTGTCAGAGCATTGTAACAAGCAGAAGGTCTTCTTTGTGAGGTCTTCAGAAGTGAGCAGTTTATTATTTTTGGGTTTTTGGAAACATGACGGGATGTTACATTATTGAATAAAATGACTATAATAAAATCTTGTTCTTATGAAATGTATAACATAAACAAGAAAGTAAGTTCAGTAGATTGTTATATGCTTCATCACTCATTTTCTTTTACAGCATAATACAAGTCTAAAGATACAGTATGATATGACCTTTTTCTCCATTTATTGTTAGATTTCATGTGTAAGAACATTCACAGCTATATGCGGGTATTACTTGCGTTATAGCAGCTCTAAACTGTCTTTTTTATCATGAAAAGACAAAAGAATTTGTTGTTTAACAGATGAACTGGGAATCATAAACTATTTTTCTGTTACAATGTGCTAAGATTATAGACTAAATATCAAATATAAGTCCTTATAGTCCTTTTTTATTTAATACAACATGTTTTTTAAGCTCTATTAGTATTTAAATGTAAATGAGTTGTTACGATTTTTTTTTTTCAAACGAGTAAACAAGGTCTTTAGAAAAATCTTGCAATGTTTAAATTCAAGAGTGTCCCTAATGAGTTTTTAGGGTGAAAAATGAACTTTTAAAGTACTTTTCTAGTCTCCAGGATGTTTCATTCCTGGCTCACAAAACTTGTTTCAGCAGCATGGCACGTTTGGCATAAGTTGTCCTTATGGTCATTGAGGTGAACTGATTCAATCTCCACCTGTCATCAGGGAAATCGTCTGGAAGGCTCGCCTTCCTTTTAGCGGATTATGGAAGGCCAACACGCTTTGGATGCAGCTGCTGTTCCTAAAAGCAAGCTGCAACAGAGAGGACTGATCAGCTGGAGAAAAATCCCTGCTATGTGGATAAAGTTCCGAACAAATGACTGGAAGGTTGTGGGTTCAGATAGAAGGACAGCGAAGAAGCCAGTGACCTGATTCTGTCTTTGGATTAATTAAATAGTCTAGAAAAAAGAAACATTTTTACTTTGCGATCTGCTTAATAACATCCTTCATTACTCTTGAACTCTTTCTTCTGTTTTTTATCTTTCTTTAGACAGCAATGCAGCAGCACTTTACTACTTCTGTCTTTGCTTTTTCGTCTTCACCTCAATGCATTTTTCTCAAAGAGATCAGCTTCCAATACATTTAACGCATCAGCTTGACGGACACTTCTAGTGAAAAAGATCACTTACTGTACACGTAAATCACTAAAAACTTAGCTATAACCATACTACTATGTTTAAGGTTGGACGTCAAAGTTAAGGTTCTAAATTCAGCTGAATCCTCAATTCCAAAAGCTGCTTGTGATGAAATCTGTCAAATAAATCAAGTGTAAAAAAACAACCCACCCATTCCGACGTGTTCCAATCTTAAAATTGCTGCACATCTGCTCGAGCAACACAAATTATGGAAAGATAGATGCGGAGCACTGAGAATCCCGGCGCTGTGCTACCAACTCGCTGGAAATTTATTAGAGTGCCAGTTTTAAATGCGAGCCAACTCTTGAAGCTTCCCAGGAATTATGGTGTTCTTAGGCGCACCACAAGTCTCAGACTCCGCCAACGTCTCATTCAGCAGGCGAGAGGGCTCTGGCAGCACTGACGATGATTATGAAACGGTCCAAGCTTGGCCAAAATGCCAGTCACCGGTGCATTAGTGTTTAAGGAGTCAGGACCTGGCTGAGCTTTCTGAACTGAGCCTGAGAGCAGATAGGATTTACACTCTACCTAGTGATGAAGAGAACCACACCTGGAATTCTTTTATCTTATCAGACTTCAGGTAAATCGTAAATCTACATGATTCCTCGTAGGGATTTTGGTGTTCCAAATCATTTCACATCCTCTCTGTAGTTTTAATAGGAACAAAATAGAAGGATGGTTAATAAGACTTCTCCAACACTTTCTGCTTACGTGAAGCCTTGCATAGTAATAAAGCAAAGCACCGTGATTAGTTATTAATTATTTTTTTTTTAATTTAAGAGCATCCTACCTTTTTATTCTAAAATCTTAATAACTATATCTTCCTGTAGTGTCATGTAGGCCTGCAGAATGTGATGAATGCAAAAGAAGTAAATATGTATGATATGATGACTAAGAATTGAATTTCATTATATATTGTAAGGTGTTACACCACAGTAAATAAAAAACACAAGAGGTTGTGTGTCCTTTTGTCTATTTGTGTGTGTGTGTGTGTGTGTGGTGTTAGACTGGGGGGGGTTGAAATCAATCATGTGAATAAGTGATTCATACCTCCTGCTTACTCAGTTCTGCAGTCTCTGTCTTTTAATTTAGCTACAAATGCTAAAATATAAAAATATGACACAACTTTGTGTAATCTGAGTTGCATTTGCTTTGTTTGGGGAAAGTGATAGCCCAGTGGTTGGTGTTGGACCAAACCAAAAGCACCACTAAGTTGTCACTGTTGGGCCCCTGAGCAAGGCTCTTGACTGTATTAAAGAAATAAATGTAAGTCGCTCTGGATAAGGGCGTCTGCAAAATGCCGTAAATGTAAGTTCACTGGTTAAGGTGAGCAGAATATGAATTCTATCTAAAATCAACACCAGGGCTGAGGTGGCAATGCACCCTGGATGGAATGCCAGTGCATCACTGAGTACTAAATACACCATTACACCTAGGGAAAAAGCTCAAAGAATCCAGACACAAGAATACCAGACGGTAAGGTCACGGTTAAACCCTTTGGGCTGTGAGGTGTCACCATTCTTAACTTTACTAGATTCTAATAACTATGTGAACTCAGAAACACTATTCAAGAGCCAGGGCATTAAAGGTATAAATAGCTTTGAAAAGTACTTGTTACACCTAGGTAAAAGGTAAATGATCCCAAAAAAGGTGCTCTTAAAGGTGCCTCCAAAATGAACTCTTACCCCTGTGGTAAATTTCACAATGCCATTTTGAGGCACGAGCCAGTTTGAAGTGAACACGCCTTTATAGAACCATGTGGGTTGGACGTAAAGTTTTGGTTTTTGGCGTTGTTGGGTTGGAGTGCAGAAAATGCGTCCCGTACGTGGTGTTAAATCAAAAGCATGCATTTCACGTCGGATAACATAGGAAAATTCAGGGTTTGGTGATGCGTTACAGACAGGACACGTCGCGTAATAGACATCAGTGCAAAACGCACGCGCAGGAGAATAAGCCGGAATAATAGAAAACTGACCCCAGCATGGCCGCGGCGCGCGCCTCAGATTAAAAAAAAAAAAAAGAAATAAAGAATAAAGGAAAAAAGTAGGCGCTTTCGAGCCTCTCGCGCTGCCGCCGACACTCACCTTCACTCCCGCTCTGCTTGCCCTGGCTCGCTCCCATCCCGCGGAGCGCGCGATCTCACCGACCCATGCACACCATCAGATGGACCATAAAAAAGAGAGATAGAGAACCGAAAGAAATCCAAGAAGAAATAAACTCCAGAGTTATCTTCGGCTCGCGCGTTAATAAATCTCCATACGGGACATAACGGTCCTCCAAACTCGGCGTTTCTTTTTTCCTCCTTATTTTGGCCTTTTAATGCCCAACCTCTTACGATAACACTTATCTTGTCTTGTTCTTTATGTTAAATATACTTCGTTAATCCTTACCGACCAAATACGCGTGTAATCATGCAAAAATACACAAGAAAGAAAGAAAGAAAAACTGTAGATAGACTTGATGATCCGGTAGCGCGCACTCGCTTCTGTCTAAGCTGATGCGCGTGCATGACGGTGAACGCGCACTCGCCCTCAATTGAATACTGATCCGCTCTCATCCGCCATATTTGTTATTTTAGGATTAATAACGCGTTACGACACGAACATAAATTAATCTGCTGTACATCTGAGAAGTATAATCATACGCTTTAAAAAAAAAAAGTACTAACATGCAATTATGTCCATTTTAAACATTAGTAACAATCGGAAGCTTTACAGTGTATGTCCCATGTAACGTTAAGTAACGAGTAATAATACAATATTACTTTGAGTACTTTAGATAAGTGGTAACAATAGGTTACTGTTCGTAATACTAGTTCTAGATCCATAGTGTATGATTTACATGTAATGATTAAAATGGAATTTTTGCATGTTTGAGACCACTTACAGAGCTGTCAGGGTGATTTATTTAACGTGTACACCCTACATGCCCCTTTTCAGGTAAAATAAAAACAAAAGTGCAAATGGCTCCAGTGACAAGAACAGGTACAGGAATTTAATTTTAAGAGTTTAGACATATCAAGGAATCAATAAATATTTTTCTTTTTTTTTTTTTAAAAAAAAAGAACATTTGCAATATATAAAAAATGAAATATTGTTCTAATTGTTTTATAAAAACGAATTTAACTTTTACATTATTTAATCAGTACTGTTGTTCCGTTGTGTTGTAATGTCTTTCTTTTAACACAGGGGGCAGGTTAACAAGATAACAGGAACAGTTTTATCGGCGACGAAAAAGAACTCAGTGACGTCAGCTGCTGCCTAGAACTAGCATAGAAGTTGTCTCGCTAATAAGTACTGAGCGGAGCAGAACTTGCTCATTGTAAGTGTTTCATATGGAGAAAAAGCATTAATAATTCTGTCTTTTTAATTTTTAATTATTTCATGTTTGACTTCATTTTTTTTCATTTAGCGGTAATAATGTTTTCTTTTGGGAGTTTGTTCACGTGGCTAACCGTCTGCTTACCATACAGATTTTGCAGTTGTCATAAAATCTATTTACTTGATGCTTTTAAAAAATATATTGTAGGTTCTGGCTTGAAGCTGAGGATACAGTGAAATAATTAATTTAAATAAATGTACGTTTTTCCCATTTAAGTTACAGTTAATGTTGTAAAACGTTTAAATAACTTTGCTATAACAGCTATAAACTGTCCACTTTACCAGTTTTTCCTAGTAAAAAAAATACTAAATGCAATTGAAATTTTGTAAAATGGTTATTTTAAATTAAATTTGAATTCTTGCCAAGCCACAGTAATTTTTAATTTGTGCTTTTTTTAAATTAAATTAATTAATAAAACTACTTACAATTTACAAAAACCTGCTTTATTTTCCCTTCATGTTGTAGGAACATTGGAGTGTTACAGCGATGGCCGCTAGCCCGATGCTCCAAGAATGCATCGAAACAGCTGAGGACCTGCTGAAGCGAGTGGATCTGCTGTGCAGCTGCCAGAACCAAGAAGTGGAGGGTCGCGCCAAACTGTGCAGCAAACTTCGTGCCGAGCTTAAATTCCTGCAAAAGGTAAAAGCTGGACAAGTTGCCATCAAAGAGTCTCACCTGCAGAGCACCAACCTGACTCACCTGAAAGCAGTCGTTGAGACGGCTGAAAGCCTAGAGGACGTCATCAGCGTTTTGCACGTGTTTGCTTACAAAGGCCAGGATGGGCGGAAGCAGACACTGGTGGTGGACGTGGTGGCGAACAGAGGCCACACCTGGGTAAAGGCCATTGGGCGCAAAGCAGAGGCATTGCACAACATCTGGCAGGGCCGAGGACAGTACGGTGATAAAAGTGTGATCAGGCAAGCGGAGGATTACTTGGAGGCCAGTTGCCAGCAGCCCATTCAGTATAGCAACCCTCACATCATCTTTGCCTTCTATAACGGTGTCTCAAGTCCGATGGCAAACAGACTTAAAGAGATGGGCATCTCCGTTAAAGGTGACATTGTTGCTGTGAACACGGTGGTTGAATCGGATGAGGATGAAAGCGAGGATGAGGAGGACAGCGACTGTGCCCAGCACGAGCAGGACATTGAGGATAAAGATGATGAAGCTGATGATGATGATGAAAGTGATAATGACGAAGTGCAGCTCATACACACCCGCGTGGACCGAGACACTATTGTAGAAAGCCTGGCATTTCCGACTGACGTCAAAATAGCAGAATGTCCACGCGTGAACCTCGACATCACCACGCTCATCACGTACGTGTCGTCTCTGAGTCATGGAAACTGCCACTTTACTTTTAGGGAGTACGTCCTGACCGAGCAAGCCGCTCAGGAGCGCCAGGAGAAGGTGCTTCCCAAGCTTGATGCCTTTATGGAGGGAAAGGAGCTTTTTGCGTGCCAATCAGCTGTGCAGGACTTTCGCACCATCCTCGACACGCTTGGCGGCCCTGGTGAACGTGAGCGAGCAGAGAAGCTACTCGCCAGGCTCACCATCGTTCCTGATCAGCCTTCAGAGCGCACGCAATGCCTCGTAGCCAGCTCCAAAGTCAACCATAGATCTCTTATGATCTTCGGAACCGGTGATGCTCTTCGTGCTGTCACTATGACTGCAAATAGCGGGTTTGTGCGTGCTGCTGCTAACCAAGGCGTACGTTACAGTGTGTTTATTCATCAACCTCGAGCACTGACAGAAGGCAAAGAGTGGAGAGCCACGCCCATATGACTGATCCGAAAGCAATTCTAAAACAAACTCAAACGTCTGAAAATGTCAGAACAAAGTGGATGTACAGTAGCACTTTAAACAATGTCAGATTTTTTCCGAACACTTTCAAAAGGCATTATTTTATTTTGATGTTTCCATACAGCTGTGCAGATATCACAGTTGGGCTGCTAAAACAGAACAGCATCTGTGCTGCATTTCTATGTATTCTTTAATCTTTTGCAGCATGATTTTTTTTTTTTTTTTTTTTTTTTGCTAAACTCGGTGCCTCAATCACAGCCTGCAAAGTCTGAAACAACCAAATGACACGGTTTTGCTGGAAATATATCGTCACACATAAGGCCACTGTCATTGCACATAACAGAGGAAAATGTTTTGTCTTACCATCTTCGGTTGCTTTAATGTGCGTCATGTAAGTCACAGTGTGTACTTTTGTCTTGTACAAAGTTCAAATAAACGGCCATAAATATGTCTAAACTCTAAAAAAATGTTTTTAATTAGCATGTAAAGAACAGAAATTGTTTCTACGGCACAAACATCAAGATTGTGTCACTCGACAGAATTGTGCTTTATAGCAAGTGTATTTATATCACCAGTGCAGTGCTATGGTAAACTATGGTTAACCACCTTATTGTATACATTATTATATATAGTCAATAAAGCCCATTAAGCAACAAATATCAGCCAAAATTAACAGATGCATATAATTCTAAAATACTTGGAGGCAAGACGAAAGTAAAATATATGGAAAAGGGTTTTTCAGCACTGTTTCTGTTCTAGAGGAAGCACCTAATCAGTGCATAGATTGTGAACGTCATGAGAAGTTTGACGTCACTCTGAATCCAAGCAGGTAGGAGTCGATTCGGCTATTGATTCTGTTGTCTTGAAATCGATTCATGGTGCGAAAAAAATAAATAAGACTTAATTTTTCCGCAATATTTCATTATTATAATTTAATACGTATTGTGCTGATGCCAGTGATATTTTGCCCCGAGAAATTGTATACACATTTTACAGAAGGACATTTCGTAGATGATAACACGCCTTGAATGTACGTTTTTAAATTGTATATATTTTTTTAAACGGACTGCTTCGAGTGATTTTAAATTCAGATTAAATTTATAAGGGAAATTGATCTTTTTTATATTCATTGATTTCCGAGTTTTAAAGTATCGACTCTTGCTGTCTGATGCTCGAGAATAAGAGAATCGACTCTTTTATTATCTGGGATCAACTCCCAGTTCTGAACATAAGGCAAGAAGGTGCAAAACTAAGATGTCAAACTTGTTTCATACCGAAGGGACAGAACAAACTGAAAACTTAATCATTTGTAATGTTACGCGCTTTAGTTCTCGCTTATGCTCCGAGTGAGTTTTTTTACACGGTTGAATTAACTATCTGTACTCTTCGTTAGCCCTCGAGCTAAGTTTAACGTACACAGGAAAAAGTAGGACGCTTTTTATGATCATTTTTTACGACGTATTCGCTCATGGTACAAGCAGACGGGGTTTCTCTGATAGACGAAACGTTAAAAGCTGTAAGAAGAACCTCTGCGGTTTCACTGAGCCATCTTTTCTGAAATAAAAGAAGAAAATACCGGCAACAGCAGTTGAATTGAGAGGACATCATCGGCGCGTGACGTTTGGTAAGCTAACCCTGCTACTATTAACTTTTCCTCACACACGACAAAAACACTAATAAAAATAGCAAGCCAGGTATTTTTAGTATATATAAAGGTGTTAAACTTTGCGTTTGGGTGTTATTTGTGTAAGTTATTTACATTTGCGTGTAAATGTAAATATCCTGGTTCTTTGAATGGCTAGTTAATGTAAGCTAGCCATGTAACGTAAAAATAAAGCGTTTATTACGTGCCTCTCGTACCTCGTTGTGGCGTTTGCTTTCAGATGCTAATGAGCTAATGGTTAGCTGATCGAAACGGACTGCTTCCATTTATAGGTAAGAATTAACCTTAGCTTGCTAATGTAGCTGAATAGAAGTGTAAAAAAAAACAGTGACGTATGTTGTAGTCAATGGCTTTAGGTTTAGAGCAGAAAACCAGTGAATACAATATCAGCACCACACCCAACCAGACTGGACACACACACTTCACTAACCAGGCTCCGAGGTACACACAGCTGTTAGAGTATCATATTATAACCTGCTGTTTATCTTGCGCCATTTTATTTCTGCTGTGATATTAGATTTGATTTACAGAAATCAGGTGTGGTACTTTTGTCCTCTACGCAGGACACAGACCCTATAGCAGTTCTAGCATTAATCAGAGTTTGGCGTTATGTCTTACTTTAGGGCTGCAACAAATGATTATTTTTGGTAGTCGAACAAATATTTTTTTATAGTCGATTAGTCAAACGATTATTTTAATAGTCTATAAGTCAAACAATTATTTTGAGTCAGTTAGTCAAACAATTATTTTGATAGTCGATTCATCAAACGATTACTTTAATAGTCGTTAAGTCAAACGATTATTTTGAGTCAGTTAGTCAAATGATTATTTTGATAGTCGATTAGTTAAACGTTTATTTTGATAGTCGGTTAGTCAAACGATTATTTTAATAGTCCATTAGTCAGACGATTATTTTAATAGTCGGTTAGTCAAATAATTATTTTGATAGTCGATAAGTAGTTCAAACGAGTCAATTACGTTTATTTTAATAGTCGGTAAGTCAAACGATTATTTTGAGTCGGTTAGTCAAACGATTATTTTGATAGTCGATTAGTTAAACGTTTATTTTGATAGTCGGTTAGTCAAACGATTATTTTAATAGTCGATAAGTCAGACGTTTATTTTGATAGTCGGTTAGTCAGACGATTATTTTATTAGTCCATTAGTCACATAATTATTTTGATAGTCAATTAGTTATTAAACGTTTATTTTGATAGTCGTCGGTTAGTCAAACGATTATTTTGATAGTCGGTTAGTCAAACGATTATTTTGATAGTCGGTTAGTCAAACGATTATTTTGATAGTCGGTTAGTCAAACGATCATTTGAACGATTATTTTGATAGTCGGTTAGTCAAACGATTATTTTGATAGTCGGTTTTAGTCACACGATTATATAGTCAAACGATTGTTTTGATAGTCGGTTAGTCAAACGATTGTTTTGATAGTCGGTTAGTCAAACGATTATTTTGATAGTCGGTTAGTCAAACGATTATTTTGATAGTCGGTTAGTCAAACGATTATTTTGATAGTCGGTTAGTCAAACGATTATTTTCAACGATAGTCGGTTAGTCAAACGTTTATTTTGATAGGCGGTTAGTCAAACGATATTTTTAATAGTCGTTATAATAGTCAAATGTTTATTTTAATAGTCAAACCGGTTAGTCAAACGATTACGATTATTTTGATAGTCGATAAGTCAAACGTTTATTTTGATAGTCGGTTATTAGTCGGTTAGTCATCAAACGATTATTTTGATAGTCGGTTAGTCAAATTGTTATTAGGATTAGTCAAACGATTATTTTTTGATTAGTCAAACGTTATAGTCCTTATTATGATAGTCAAACGTTTATTTTGATAGGTCGGTTAGTCAAACGATTATTTTGATAGTCGATTAGTCAAACGTTTATTTTAATAGCCGGTTAGTCAAACGATTATTTTGATAGTCGTTATTTTGTATTTTGTCGTTAGTCAAACGTTTATAGTTGATAGATTTTAGTCGGCGGTTAGTCAAACGATTATTTTGATAGTCGTTTATTTTGATAGGGATCGGTCAAACAATTACGATTTATGTTGATCGGCCAAACGATTATTTTTTATAGTCGATTAGTCAAACGCTATTTTATAATCGATTCACTAAACGATTGTATTTGATAGTTGATCCATCCAAACGATTATTTTGATACTCTAATCTATCACTGTAATAATTTCAGCTTCATATAAAATTATTGAGTTATCCAATGTAACTGATGAATTAAAAAACAAGAATATCATTTTATTTTAAAATGTCTTTTGTAAAATTGTCTTTTAGGGCTTCATTTGTTTCACTCATTCATACTTTTAGGCTTTGTTTAATTATTCAGCTTTTGTGATTTGCAAAAATAAAAAGTTATATAAATTCTAAATAATAATTAAAACAAAGGGAGTCAATAAAAAAAGCCAATTATATTACAGGTTATTTAGAATATCTGTTTAGAGATGCATAAATACAGATATTCTAAATAACCTGATACCTGGGAAGTGGTGGCTTAGTGGTTAAGGTGTTGGAGTGATACCAGCAAGACTGAGATTCGATTCCCAGCACCACCAAGACACCACTGGCCCCTGAGCAAGTCCCTTAACCCACAATTGCTCAGTTGTAAGTAAATGTAAGTCGCTCTGGATAAGGGCGTCTGCCAAATGCTGTAAATTTAAGCTTGTATTTTACTGTGTGCTGATTGCAGAGCTGCAGGTCAGCTTTGTTTACGCTCAATCATTTTGTCTGTGCTGTCTTTTTCAGCATGGCTAGTTTAGTCAGTACCACAGTGGTTAAACAGTGCTATTGCAGGTCCTTACACTAGGTCATTAACATTAAACGAATGTTTGTCAACAATTTATTGCCAATAGTGATGTTGTCCTCTAATCGTTCACTTCTACTTGATACAACCTGGATTCCAGGGGGATATAATTAAAGTTTTGTTAAATGTTGTTGCAAAATATGTCTGTGGTGATCTCGTTTAAATGTTTTATTTTATTATCTATAGACTGTCTTCATCGATCAAAGAGATGGGCATGTCTTGCTTATACATACACCTCCTCAATCATAAATGTTCATTTTGTCCTGTATTACAAGTTCCTGTTTAATTGCTTCTAAATTGGGTTTGGTTTTTTATAGCAGCTTCCTGGAGTGTTTTTACAGTGACGCCATGACTGTAATTACATGTAAGTTACTGAAATGACACCCAGATACTCCAAGTTTCTTCCGGCTGAAAATGAATGGTAAAATTAGCTGGGTGGTGTTGCTTCGGGTCACTAGATACATGCAGTAGATTATTAATGATGTAAATACTGTAAGAATGTGATTTCCAAAATCTACAACTATTAACATATGGTTTAGTTCTTCTCCAGCTTCCTTGTGCTGAATACAGTACCCAGTGCCCTGTCTACGGTATTGCTGTACTGCACTCAAATTACAGAATTTCAGTTGTTTTGTAAACGATGCAAGCATGCAGGAACAGGCTGAGAAACCAGGCTGCTGCAGATCACCAAAAACTTCAAAACCATCCAGCTTTTTTTATTGTGGCTGAAAACTGAACGCTGTGTCCTTAATAAAACGGACAGACGTTTTCCAGGCCGCTTTTCTTTTCACAACATGCACCACTGGCATCCGGCAGCTGGATAGAATGACGACTGATGGAACAGCTGGAATAAAGATTATCTCTAATTCTTTTACTTCTGAAAGCAGATGGATTATTTTGGGAAATGGCGAGTCTCACTAAGTGACATTTCATGCAAATTAGTGCGCTTGTTTCTAAGCTTTTCCTTATGCCTAAAATACAAAAAAGAAAAAGCAAGAAATTAAGCTTTTGGTAAACTAACCAGGAGGGCTGGTTTATAATTTGCCCTCTGTGACTTTCTCATGTTTTAAGTTAGAGCACACACTGTGGTTACTGTTTAGATAGAACTCTTTCACCTCACTGAAGTGTGTCCTCTGACCTTGGTGTGTTTATGCTGGAAGAGAAAAGCCTGTTTTTAAGCCAACTGTCAACCCAAACCAGTTTTCGTTCTGTAATTCGCTTCTTAAGGTGTGTTTATCTGCCCTGCTGTGGATCCGTAAAACAAATGAACAATAGTCAGAAGTCAGTTGAAACAATGTTTGCTGGTGACTCATTTGTTTTTGTTTTTTTTGGTTGGTTTTTTTTTTTGGTTTTTTTTGGGCTTGCCAAAAAAAACACTACACCTTTTTTTACAGCTGTTATGCTGCTGTAATTATGCAAATACCGAATTCTGTCCATTTACATTGCTTGCTACTGCTTTCTATTATTATTAGTTTCATTTGATTTAATTTAATGAGGTGTTTTCCAATACTACAGTGCAAAATTTAGTTAAAAAAACTGTCATGAATTATAATTTTTTTAATTGTCTAAGAAAATTAAATATTTGTAGAACATTTTTTAATACAAACTCTAAAGGAAGCTAATTTTGTTTCTTTAAAAAAGGCGACATTCATACTGTTAAATTCAACTATTCAATACCATAATAATGAGTTCATATCTCTTCCCTCGGTTTCCTTTTTGCTTTTACTGAACACTTAATATGCAGTAATTACTGCATATAAACAATTTAATCAATTTGAAAGCAAAACATAAAAATAATTGTTTTAAAAATGTTAACGTTAAACAAACCTTTAAGACATCTGTACAATGTACTGTTTGTAACATATTTATTCGGTTCTTTCGGTAGAGCGGAAATATTCAGTGAATATAAAATAAAGAGGAACGCAGTAGAAGTTCCTGGGTAGCTCGCTTAATTTAAATCGGTGCAGTGTTTTCCTCCCAAATGTCATGTGTGTCTCTGTTTTACTGCATGATGTCAGCGCGTGAAAAAGAAGTGCTATTGTTTAGTGCCTGACACATCAGGAACCACACGTCATCGTGTTCCCATAATGCATTGTAATCAATGCAAGTGCTTCAAGGCATTACACACTAGTGGCATTACAGTAAACCTTTTTTTTTCTTTTTCAGAATACACTGTGTAAACCCCGCCTCCAGACCGGACTACCTCCTTTACCTATTTTTGGGAAAATGGCGGCTAACAAACCCAAAACACAGAACTCTTTGGCCCTGCACAAAGTAATAATGGTGGGCAGCGGTGGAGTTGGCAAGTCTGCGCTCACACTCCAGTTTATGTATGATGAGGTAGGACCTTCCTAAATGTGGTACAATATCTTCTGAATTTTCAGTAAACAGTAATTAACAGTAATTAAAAAAAACATTACTCACAAATTCCTTGCTTAAAATCGTAATTTAATAAGTCTGGTAAACTAGTCATTTCATAACATCGTAAACCATTTGAAAAAGTTTTGTGCTGTTTTTACCGTTAGCTCAGTGTTCCTTAACTCTATTGTGGTTCTTCCTCACACTTTTAAACGAAATTATAAGTTACATTTCACTAGAAATAGTGAACTTTGTAGATTTTGATCAAAACTGAAGACTGTTAATAGACAGGACAAAACAGAAAGGGCAATAACCAAACTGTAATTGTTTAGCTCCCTGGTAGCAAAGTAATTCACCCTTTAATTGACAAAAAAAAATGTATGCATCTATGCTTTTGTATGCTTCTAGCTGTCCTTTAGTGTAAAAGGATGGCTGGAGAACAAGGTAGTTGCTTTCATTTATAGCCCCAATGGTGGACAAATATTTTAGATCCTCATCAAGATGTAAGGATAACCTTTCAGATCTTTACTGTTTAAATAGCTACAATACGAGTTTTCCTCTATATTTTCCATTGGTTTTTTTTTGTTTGACTACTGGCCCTCTGTCCGGATATTCCTAAATTACTCGAATCATGTGATTGCAAAGAAACATTTTTCCTTCAATTATGCCCAAACATTGTTCAAACATGACAATAACCCTGTGCACAAAGCCTTTATGAACTCCATGAAGGCATGCTGTGTTCTAATTGGAGTAGAAGAACTTGAGAGACTTGAGTCTGACTCAACTTATTTAAACACCAACTGCACCGCATCAGTGTCTGATCTTACTAATATTATTGTGACTGAATAAACACAAACCCCTCCAGCTTTGCTCCCACATCTGGTAAAGCTCAGAAAGGATAAATCAGGAGTGCAACATATTCATATGAGTGTAATAGACAAAAGGAAAAATTGATAGGGTTGTGCTGTTGTAGTTTGTGAATTTAAATGTGTGCATTTACCCACTTTGTCATGGTCTGTGGTTCTATCCAGTTTGTTGAAGACTACGAGCCCACTAAAGCCGACAGCTACAGGAAGAAAGTAGTACTGGACGGAGAGGAGGTGCAGATTGATATTCTGGACACGGCCGGGCAGGAAGACTACGCTGCCATTAGGGATAACTACTTCCGCAGTGGAGAGGGCTTCCTGTGTGTGTTCTCCATAACAGAATCAGAGTCCTTCGCTGCCACTGCCGACTTCAGGTTAGAAAAACTTTCCAAATTCGATAACTAAAATGAAAAATAAGCCTGGTTTAATTTTTTATTTTTTTGTCAACTTATGTAATTTGTGCATAATCAATGGCTAATAGATATCCGTGTGTCCTTTTTATAGAGAGCAGATCCTCAGAGTGAAGGAGGATGAGAACGTGCCCTTCCTGCTGGTCGGAAATAAGTCTGACCTGGAGGACCGGAGGCAGGTGGGAGCAGAGGAAGCCAAAGCGCGAGCCGATCAGTGGGGTGTCAGCTACGTGGAGACGTCGGCCAAAACCCGGGCCAATGTGGACAAGGTTCCCAGATTTCACTTAACTCCTCTTCTGCGTTATGCTCTTGAATCTGTCTGAACATTAATAATCTTAATGCTTTGTTTTAGGTGTTTTTTGACCTCATGCGAGGAATTAGAGCCAGGAAAATGGAGGAGGGCAAGGACAACGGGAAAAACAAACGGAAGAGCTTACTGAAAAGGATTCGGGAAAGATGTTGCATTTTATAATAACTGACTTTTTGGGCTACAGTGTCACTTCCTCTCTTTTTCAGTGTCTGTCTGATTACAGCTTCTTGTGTTTGACTTTTTTGAGCATAACAAGGGACAGAAAATCAGGTATGTACACTTGTACTTATCAGATATGAAGCGTTTTCATTTCATTATTTAATTGTACAAAGATGACACTACTGTTATTATCCTAAGCTCATTGAGGACCCAGTGCCATCTTAAAAAATATAACCTGGGCTGCTTTCACACTTGAAACATTTTTTTAATATTTTACTACGAGTTGCCCACTAAAAGACTAAGAAAACAAACCAAGTTCATGATTAGATAGACGCACTTAACGTCTGTGTGACTAACACAGAAGAAACACTTAAATAGAAATATCTTATCTTGTTTTGACTCGTTAGGATAAAAAGTCTATATGCACAAAGAGCGATGACGTACTTTTGCTAAAATCTCAGCCAGCTTAACCGCTTCCGATATCATACGGCACAGGTACAGTGGCAGATTTTTAGCTGCACAAATACACAAATGTGTTACAATGTAATAAATCTCAATTTTATGTATGGAAACAGTGAGGATGTTTTTTTTTTTATTATTATTGGCATAAAAAATATATGTGCTGTTTCTCTAAATCCCTATTGCTTAGCGTACATATTTAATTATTGATTAAATATTAAAAAGCGTGTTATTCACAGCATATGAAACAGAACATTTATTTAAAACAGCCTTTTGCAGGATTGCACACGATAATTGACGGAATCTGTCTTTTAAACCAGCCTGCTCCGAACAAGCTGGATAATTTCCTCTCATACTGTGAGGATGTTGGCCTTATTGTTTAGTAACAATAATGTTACCGAACAATTAGATTGACAATAATGGAATGCATGATAAGTGCATGTAAAGACACTACATGTCCAAATCATGTGTGGATGTCTATAATTTGATGTTAATATTGAAACGTATAGCTTGAAGTCCTTCTCCGTAGTTGCTATGAACACGCACGCATGCCAGAAGTAACTTAACTGGCTGACTTTAAATGCAGAAGTCTGAATATAGCCCATTCCAAAATTTTATTAGTTTGTGCTTTAAACGCATTTAAGAATTTTGAGTGTAAAAGCAGCCTTTGTTCACCTCACAGGTTTAAGGTTATTTGAACCGGATGTGTACTTTAGACATAAAAGTTTCGCTTTTAAAAAGTGAACAATAAATTAAGCGACACTTACAAGTTTAATCCGTAATAACATGAACGTTATAGGTTAAAATCTAAGTTTGGTACAGGGTTCGTAAACCTAATAATAAAACATATTATGCCTCAATATAACTGGTAAAACACTAAAACAAATGTGAGAAATAAAAGTGTCAGGCAGATTAACTGATACGAGTTTCTCATCTCACACACACACACACACACACACACTAGATCATGCTTCGGATGTTTATATGTACAGTGTGCAGCACCAAGCTAGTACCAAACTTACCTCAGTCCTCAGACTGAGATTAGTGGGGTAGGACTGCCTCATGTGTGTAAACAAACTCAACTCTTCATAGTGCATAACTACATATAGAGTGTATAAATAAAATAGGTCCTTTACGAACACTACATATCTGCTGGTCTCAGAGTGGCAGTGGGAAAAGATTTTACAGCTATTAATCTTTTAAATTAAAATGTTATTCTGAACCTAAGTAAATTCAATAGAATTGTGTGTTCGAATCTGTACTGTGAGGGGCAGTGGAAATAATATTGATGAGGGTTAGTTTTAATTCTCCACACCAGGCCTTCAGGGGAACTAAACATTAAGACAAACATTTCTACATACTACTCGTAAATATTTTATGCAGAAAATGGAAGCTCAGTGGTTGTGGTGTTGGACTGCTTATCACAAGCTCATGGGTTCAATTCCCAGCACCACCAATCTGCCTTTTCTGGGCCTCTGAGCAAAATCTTGGATACTCTGTGTTTAAATAACAGATATATGTATGTTTCTCTGGATAGCAGATCTGCCAAATACCATAAAAGTAAATGCGAGTAAAACTTACCTCAGAGTTTGTGCATTTATTGTGGTGATTTTACGGCTTTCATTATGTTCTTTGATTTTAAAGTGGAATTTTTTTATAAATTGTTCCTTATATTTTTGCAGTATAATAAATACTGAATTATTAATTCAGAGCTTTATAAAGAGTGGGTTCTGCATAGTGCTGTATGAACCATCTGACATGAGCCTTGCAACCAAAAACCAGTACAACTTACAAAAATGAACAGTACATACTGATGCAAGCTAACAGCCATTTTTAAATCACTTTTATGAACTCAACTTTTCTCTTAAAGTGAAATAGGAAAGAAAGAACAACTTACCCACCTTCAGACTGCTCTGTTTTTTGATAAAAGTTTCTGTGATAATATATATGTGGCTCTGTCGTTACACGACGTACAGCTCAGCTTTTATGTGGATGAATAATTGGCTTTTTTGCTTACTTTGATTCATCAACCATCCTGGACCACACGCACTTTCCGCACTTCAGCATGGATTATTCCTTGGGGCTTAAATCTTTTTACTATCTTAATAACTAACTACATTCTCTGATTACATGGGGATAATGAGGCTGAAACACAACAATCTGCTGAAGCCCTCAGGTCTTTTATGTTCTAAACAATGTGCTAGAATTGTAAATTGCCTAACCAAAATATATGAATATAACATATATGATTTTTATAATAAGGTGTGGCTGGAGTCGTTCTTGGGAATCCAGAAGGTTTTTTGGGGGAGGTAAATAGAGGTGGGACCGGAAGGGACCCGAGCCGGAATGGAATAATTTTATTTATTTATTCATTTTAATTATATAGAGAGGTGTAATTTACAGAAGGGGGGAAAACACCACACACACACATTTAAAGATATTGAAGAGTCAGCTGGTTTTACTGTAGAACATAAGACAGGTTTATCAAATCAGCAAACCACACTGAAGAAGAAGAAAAAAAAAGGATTTACACTAATTTCTTTTACAAATCATTTCCCCCTTAAATATTCCACTTTTAATAAAAGGAACCCAAGTATTTAGAAAATCCTGAGAAATGTAACAAAAAATACATTTGCTTACATTTTCTATAATTTAATGACTAGTTCGAAAAAACAAAACCAGTCAGGACAAAGAATATTTAATTAGATCTCTGTATGTGCACCAACAGTGCAACGGATTGCAGTTGGCTCCGTACAGATCACGACCCACAGTTCGGCTCACATTTGGCCGCAGATGAATTGCTCCTTTTTTTAACTTGCGGATTTGTATTTTTATTTTGAAAACTGCAGAATAAAGGGCAATCACACTGCCGGATATTGTTTAAGTGATTTTGTAAGTACACTGAGCATTCGCGTTTACATGACCGGGGGCATGTTAGTCAGAGAAGCGGAAAAGATTGAAAAGCCTCCCGCATCATTCAAATCGCATGGATGGGAGCATTTTGGTTTCACAGGCTAAATCGATCAGCTCATCTATAGGGAAGTTTATAAGTGGGAGATGCGAAGTCTGGTGCTACAGCCACACCCCCTCTGTGAGACTCAAACAAGAGTGGAAGTTAAAGAAGCACAATTTCTCAGTGACCACAGATAATGCCAGAAACCAAGTAAATGCAGTGACAGATGCTCATCTGGCCACTTCAGTTTCTAGCAAAAGGCTGTTATCCACCGCAGGTGACAGTGACTGCTAAGACATCCTCATCTTTAACATTAAAAAAGTGTCATTATAAGTTTAGGTCTGTTTTTAGGTCTCAGGTTGTTTTACACTTTAATGACTAAGGAGTGAGTATTTTATTTTAATTTTTTTGCTAAAATCACAGGTTTTTTTTTTTTTAAAGTTATTTGATACAAGTAATAAATGCAAACCGAATTATTTTGTCTTCCCCTTTTTTTCCCCAATAGGAAAATGATCCGATCCATGACTCAAAACTCTAAAAAAAGTGACGTGATCCGAACCGTGGAATTTGTGATCCGTTGCACCACTTATGTGCACATACTCGAACACTGTCTCACTCTCACACACACAGGTCAGCGCATCACAACAGTGGCGCTGATTATTTATCCTAAATAATCTTCTGATGAGAAAGGTCAGACGTGATCCAGTTTTTATGTCATGTTTTTCCCTGATTCAACACACATTTGAGTGTGAAGTAAAAAACAACCGGATTTAACATGATTAAAAAAACACAGCCTTTTCAGTGTATTTGTCTGGATCCTGTACTTAAAGTTAAATGTACAATAGAAAAGTGATGTCAAGGCTACAGAAAATAAGTCTTGGAAATATTTTGCTGCTGGTGAGTCCAGGTCAGTTTATGCATCCAAACTCCGAACAGATGCCGAGCTGCCAAAGGAAAAAGCTCCGTGTCTTAAGCAGTGTAGTTTTTGTTGTAGTACCTGCCAGTCCTGCCTGTGTGTGTGACCTGCTGGATACTGTACTTGGACGGGGTCTGGGTCACTGAAACGGGCTGGAGGTTAGCCCACGGGTCCTGAAGCATGGACGCTTTGTAATATTTATCCATATCATTTGTGCTTCTGTCCCTCCTGTACGGTGTGGATGTCCTTGGAGAACCCTTTAGAAGACAATGCACTGTTTTTATGGTTGGATATGTGCAATTATGAGCAGACTTAGTAGAAGTTAAACAACCTCTGGTTAACCGATACACTCCTACAGAAAGGCCACTTTGTCACTTAACACCTAAATATGTGACTGACCACAATCACAATTCAACTTATATACATTCAATTCACTGTGATATTTCTGGTGTAATTCTAACACAAAGCTAAAATAATAGACTGTTCTTGTACTTCCGATCTCTAAATAAAACTAAACCAAAAACTAATTAGTACTGTGACATTATGTGGACGTTAGCGAGAGTGTATGTGTAATGCAAGTGTAATGGCTCCGGATCTCTACCTGATACCCGCTGTGGGCTCCGGGACTCGGGTACCCGCCGTGGGCTCCGGGACTCTGATACGGCGAGGGTCTGAAAGCAGGACTTCCGCTCGGTCTGCGCGGTGTATGTCCCGGGGATTTGATGTTATACATCCCGCTACCACCGCTTCTATTACCGCCAAACTCACTAGGGGACGTGTGAGTCACTGGAGAGCCACCATGCGACCCGAACCTGGGACCATACGGCCCGTTCGGAAAACCATAGGGTGGCGAGGGGAACCTGCCACCGCCGGTCCTATCCAATGCGGTTGGAGGGGTCCGAAATCCTCCACCTGCCGGATGCGGAGGTCGGAATTGAGGTCGCTGCATTTTGTTGACCGAAATAGACTAAAGTCTAAGAATTGTTATCGATATTATAAATATGATCTAAAAATCGCGCGCGTTTACGCAACAAAAAAAACCCCTCCGCTATACTGACCCGGAAGAGGAAGTGGAAAGAAGAGCTTAGCTCTTTCTAAAATAATTTGTTCGCTTCTTAAAATGTATCAAAAAGTAAATTCAAGTACAGCAGTGCACTTTATTACTTAATGTTATTTATCTTTTCAAATTAAAACATCTTCATTCTTTCAGGTTGGTAGTAAACTTTGCTAACAGTACAGGAAAAAAAGATTCCGACTCAAACTCAGCCCGCGTTCAAATCAGTTCCGAGTACAAACCGCTGCATTCCTCTTCTTATTCTTTGGGTCACAACATTACTTTATGCGATCTTTATGCGTAACCAGAGTCCCATAATAATATACGTAATCTACACGTAAATGTCTAACAAAGAAATGTCCATGCTGGGTTACCATACGAACGCCGTCAGCCCGGATGCAGGTAGTGAACACACAAGAAACCGCTGAGCTTTGCTTTAAAAGACGAACCTAGAAAACGTGCGGCATTGTGGGTAATGGGGGATTTGTTATATTGTCTAAATTATCATGAGTAGAAATAGTTTGTTTTATTGTTTTACATCTTATTTTAAATAGAACCATAAATTATTCAACCGTTTGTATGGAGCAGACTTACTCTACAGAGTTTGTGTTCTAATTAGATTTTACATTAACCCCTCTTGCAGCAAAAATCCCCTTTTCACACTTTTAAACCCATCAGGATATCTATCTATCTATCTATCTATCTATCTATCTATCTATCTATCTATCTATCTATCTATACGTTATAGTGAATTATTTTAAATAATCTTTGAACTTTGATTTAACTATTTTATAATAATTAAACCAACAACTGGAAACTACAATTAAGATCAGGAAAATCAAATACATTGAAGAGAGAAAACCAAGAAAATGTGCGTCACTGTGGGTAATGGGGGGGGGGGATTTGCTATATTGTCCAAATCATCATATGATTAAAAATAGTTTTCTTTATTTTTTCCATATATTTTAAAATACAAGCATAAAATATCCAACAGTACTCCATCAGGACTGCAATCTATCTCTGAATATCTTTCAATATTTATTTATACTCTCGTATATCATGCATTCTCTATAAATATAAAATTCACACACACAGACACACCCACACGTACAATTCCATACAGAAAACCAGAATCATTGTTTAAAGAAAGCAATCAGTGACTGTTTAAAGGCCCGTTAACACCTCACAGGCAGAGAGAAACACCACACCTGTACTCCTGCCCCCACCTCAACTCATTCTTCTGTTTGTTACAAAATGCAGTGCAATCAAACAAGACACTGATTTATTTCCATAAAGAAAGATTTAATTAATCAAAACACCTACTAGACTATTGTAATAATGACGAACAAAATGCTTTGTTAAAAGTAGGCTATATGAACAGGTTAATGTAATACCGAACATTCACCAATAGATGCCGCTGTTGCATGTTTTAAAAAACATGACTCTTTCCAATGAGTCAAATCATTTAAATCAACTCACCTTTACGAGTCGTTCTTTTTCGTTCCAGCATTTTTTCTCTGTTTTTTTTAAGCCTGTTACTAATTTGAAACATATGGACATAAAACCCTATCAAAACAGACTTTAAAATATTTAAATAAAATAAAGTACATGTGTAAATGGTTATTAAAGTAAAACCACCTAAGGGCCACTGTTTATATTCATTTAGTTATTCATCTGCTTTGTCCTGGTCAATCCCCAACACACACACTTGGAAACTGTCAGTTGGAGAAAAGTTGGAGAAAACCCAGACAAGATGTTCTCATTTAGATGAGGGTCAGACTCAGCAGCTTTACTTCACTGTTCTCGTTAACAGACCGCATCTTAGTCATAAACGTGACCGATGCTACAAGGGCACATCTTAAATGATTACACCCAATAACAAAGTACTGGCACAGTTCAGCTGGAGCTTTTTTTGCTTCTTTGATGTAAAGTTAACATGGCGGTTTATGAGACAGAGAAGTAGGAAAACAATCACAGACTGATTAACAGCACGGACTAGCTATACTCTCTCATCGTTGTTCCAGACACTGACCTCTTTCCTGTTTTAATAGGGTTTTAAACAAACCAAGTTGGCAAACACAAGTATGACGATTCATCTGGCGCCAAAATTATAAGTGTATAATTTCCACTCGGAACCTTTTAGTAAGTTTAACCTAAATTTGCTTCTATAGCTGCTTGTTTGTATATCCAGAGTGTGACATTAAAGCCAAGGTTTCTTGGATAGGCTTCAGATTGGTATCCTGACCAGGATTTGGAAAAAAAATTAAATAAATAAAAATTTAAAAAAAGAGAATGAATAAAAGAGTGCATTAATGACCCACCAGTTTAAAAGTTTATGATTTAAGCGTTGACATTGATTTTTCCTAATGTTAATTTTCATTTGGGATTTTTTAAGGTAGAGATTAGATTTTATTTCGAAATACGCAGCACATTGATTCATGAAATTAAGCCTGAAGGTCTTGAGTTGAACCCAAATTGACTCACTTCCCAAAATCCAATTCAGAATAAACCTAATTCATGTTTTCTGTAATTTAAGTATTTTATAAGAACGTTCCGTTTCTTAATCTGATTCTCACGCTCTGCTAATTA
Source organism: Bagarius yarrelli (assembly GCA_005784505.1). Taxonomy (NCBI): domain Eukaryota; kingdom Metazoa; phylum Chordata; class Actinopteri; order Siluriformes; family Sisoridae; genus Bagarius; species Bagarius yarrelli. The sequence continues at coordinate 33,062 of VCAZ01000349.1, read as the reverse complement.
TATCATGCTTTTTTGTCACTTCTTTGTTTAATAGAACATAAAACTCTAACCTGAGCCAGTGTCTCATTAGTAAAACAGTGTGTGTGTGTCCAGAGCTGAGACTGTGTACAGTCATGCTCTAATAAATTATCAGCTCTTGTGACCAGGCTTCATGCTTTGCTGCTCTAATGCATTTCACACTCGGCGCCATGGTGTTTCACGCTTTTCTCCGCTGGGCAGTTTGAAGTGAGAATTACTCACTCTAACACATTTTTGTTGATTTCTTAAATTAAAACCTGCAGGGCTGATATTTCACGATGTGAGGAAGTGTTTTGTTAGGAAACATTTGTTGAAAGGAGTCTCCAGTGACAGCAGCCATTTGTGAAGCTGTATGTTTATAGCTGATATAACAGGAACTAACGTTCACCAGTGCTGAATGGAACTATACGTGTAAAAAATAATCTTTTTTTATTATTATTCTGTATGGTGAGATGATGAAATGAATAAACTTCATGCTGATAAATGGGACTTGGCTTTATTATGCCACTTTCTTCTATAATGCCAAACCCCTAAGTGTTTTTTTTTTCTTATCAATGCATAATAATTGTAATATCAAGGTATGCAATCAAAATTAAGAAAACCAAAAACTTTCTGCTTAAGAGCTCAGGCTGTGCATAGATATCTGATAAAGGGACTGGTGGTTTTAGTCTGTTAATACTCTGAAAGTGTGTCTCACTACTCCATATGTCTGGCACGATGAAGAACCATCTGTTTGCGGTTCAGACACCGGAATGTCATAATCTCATTTTAATGAAATCTTCATTTTTATCGGACAGATGTCAACGCCGCTCCAGTTGAGGATCTCAGGTGTGCGTCCCAAAACAGAGCCCTGATGGATGAGACGAACATAAAGCAAGTTTATGGATGCAGACATTATGCAAAACTACTCACGTGTGAGCTAAACGTGACACAGCACTGATTCAAGTCCTCTTAAGATGCAAAATATTTCCTTACCACACATCGTTTAGCCAGTCGATTGCACTTCAGCCGACGTTTAACTTACAGCTCTGTTGAGAGTTAAATGCTCAACTGGGGAATGTGAAGACGTCGAGGTTTTTTTTTTCACAGTGGAAAAGCAAAATAAAAAAATGACCATGTGATTCAAAGATGACTCACTTCAACTCTTCAACTCAGGAAAACAGTACAGCATGTCATAACATGAATATTCATCTCCGACGTGCCTTATCAATGACCTTTTCTGGGGATAATACAGGTCAGAATGTAAAGCAACACAATGCAGTTATTTGTTAATTATATTTGATTTTAAAAAATCATTGTAGCTTGGGATGTTATGATCAGTTCAGACAGTTTGTATGAATTTGACTACACTTTTTTATGTAAGAAATAAATCACTCCATTTCATGCTTTTCAAATCCACTCATGCTTAAACGCATGTCAACGCATTATTGGGACTCTGCTTCCTGCCATTGAGGATGTCTATAGGAAGCTGTGTCTGCGTAAGGGTCACAGCATTGTTAAGGACACCTCTCACCCCGCAATATATACTGCTTTCACTTCTACCCTCAGGAAAAGTCTAAATACCCAGAGCAGCAGGTTGAGAAACAGTTTTTACCCCAGAATGATCTTCCTAGTGAACTCAACTTTACTTATCCCCCCTAAATGGTAACATTTCCCACACACTGATTAACCCATCAGTACAGTAACACGTCTCTGTATACATTCACTGTACATTCATCTGTATAATCTGCATCTAGACTATAATAATATCTGTATATTCCAGTGGCTGGCGGTGCATTCGGTACCTAGGCCTTCAGTGAGGATTTACCCGACTGATACACCTCTTAAAATCACCACTATCAAAGCGCAATTATAGAAACCATCAATACTATACAAAAACACAATATAGCGCAGCGTGTAATTACAGAGAGAGAGACATTTCACGAGAGAGACATTTCATGCATTTTTATTAAAGCAAGAAACCCTGTTCCAGTCTCCAATCTCCAAACCTCTACACTACAACCACAACTGTACCACATACATCATCTGCAGCATCTTAATATTAATATAACATCACAAAAAAATTAAATTAAATATATAATACATTTAAAGGCTGTAAGTGAGTGTTACCATTCATCAGCAATGGTCTGGAAACTTCTTCCTGGGCTGAGACAAGCTCATCATCTGGCAGCGGATACCGATTGGTCAGCTAGGAAGCGGTTTACTAAGACTATTCTAAATAAGATAATATTTTTGAATGTTTTAATACATCAGAAGGAATAAACACTTAATGTGAAATTTTTTGAGAAGAACTTGTGTTTGAAAACTGTTTGAGATTTTAGTAAAATAACAGTAACAAGAAACATTTTTAAGGTAAAAAGAATCAGCATGCTCTGACCAATCAGATTCTAGAATTCATCAGCGCCGTGGTTATTGTTCTGGGTGTCCCTCATTGCTAAGGAAATGAAGTCAACCTCAAAGTATTAGGATAGATTTTAAATAATAGACACAAAAAGACATCACATTCTCGTAAACTCGCACACAGAATAGTAAAACAGATAAATGTATGTGCTCGCAATTCAAATTCAAGGACTCTATTGACTTTGACACATCTTTTGTTTTCAGTGTGAGCTCTAGGGAAGAAGGTTGGGCCAAAAAATCTACAAAACAAAAACAAAACAGCTAGAAATCTCTAGATCATCAAGGAGGAAAAAAATAAGAACATAACCAGCATTTTGTGGTTCTTAAAATGATTGTCATTCCTTTACATCATTACAGAACCTAATAATTCACTGGATTATGTTATGTCCAACATTTCGTCTCTTTTTGCCCATCAAACAACAGCGGTTCGTATTTTAGTTAATCACATGCTGATGACAACAAAACAATGGACACACTGTGCTTTACTCACAGAAAATCCTGTGGGTTACTAATTGTGTTTTATTGCTCTTGAGTATGTTTTTTTGCATGCTTGCGAATGCACGGATGATTAATGCGTTGGTGCAATGAAATACAAAAAAATACTTTCCAAAAACAAACCTCTTTGCTGTTTAAAGCAGAGAGAAAGCAGAGAGTGGGGAACCCTAAATGTTCTCAAAAACTCAAAAGCTAAAACTCACCAGAATTAAAGCGTCCACTGCACAGACATTTTGAGGGACAGAGGCCCAAAAGAAAATACAAGACCATTAAAGGAAGTGGGAGCTTTTATATAATTTACAAATTATCCAGGTGTTACAAATATACAATTGAAACAGTAGACAGCACACACTGTGAAATATTTTTAGACTTTATTGTAGATGTTTTGATAGACCAGCACAATTCCACATTGCTGATAAAAAAAGAAACGAGTTGCTGCTTTACATTTATTTGATACTTTGGTAATGTAACAGAGTCACCAACACCGGCCGATCCTCTCGACTTTCTTGCATGCACTCAAACGCCACAATTTTAATCAACTGCACCTGTTTTCACTTTAGTTCGTTCTCACAAGCAACCTATTTCCCACTTGCTCCCTCAGTCAGCGTCTGGTCTACATTCTCCCAACAGACTTTATAGCGGTGTTCTTCGTCAGCACTCTAAATCCACCTACTTTAATTCACTTTCAGTCTGTCGTCTTTCTAGTTTCTCTCACTTTGTCCGGTCTTCAGTCCTACCGTCTTCTAGCGTGCTTATAGTCACACCATTTATTGTCTTTCAGGCTAATTGGGTGAATAAATCTGCTAAAACTCTTCAACCATCTCTGTGTCTCGTCCCTGACAGGGGTACCATGTCCTGAAATATCATTTTAATCTTATATTTTATGATTCGCAATTATCCATTGTTGATATCATAAAAAAGCATTGGCACTTTTGTTTGATCACACTCTAGCATATTCCCTTGCTGTCGGCCAGTTTTCCATTCTCACCTTGTACCTGTTTGATTTGACTGATGTTCAATAGGCTCTCGCTCTCTTTTTCTCCCTCTCTGAAACTGCTTCAGCTTCTTTTTTTAATAGGTTTAAGTGTTAGACATTTAATTCTATAAATTTACTTTACAAATTTTATTTGAAATTAGTTTTAAAAGTTTTTTTATTATTATACACTAATAAACTATTATACTAATAAACTATTTAACCTTTTTACTATTAAAAGGCCTTCGATTAATACGTTTTAACTGAATATGATGTGTTATAATACCAGTATTAACTAAGACAAGAGCTAAACTGCTTAATATTCTATTTGATGATTTTATCTGCTGGCTTGCCAGAGCTTTGAATCCATCAATCTACTGGTAAATACAACTAACTCTGGGAACTGGAAAAAGTGGACATACAGATTGTGAGGGATGTCCATCTATTAGATCTTTAGAGAAGAGGTAACAGAACACTTTCAGCCAGGGTTCAGTAGGGCAGTGGCTCTAGCCAGCAGGTCAATACCACCCCACCCACACCCCTGTGCAGCAGCCATTACAAATATTGTGGTTTTAAAAGTAGCTCTGCTTTATGTAGCAAACTGAAACATTTCATTTTACCATGTACTGCACTAACGTCAAAATGAAATATAAAGCTTTCTGACATGATTTGACCTGCATAGCTAACCAGAAGCACCAGAAAACTGGTCCAGTTTATGCTAGTATTCAATAATCTTCTAAAAATCAAGTAGTTGTTAATAATAAATGTCTAGATTTATACATTCACCCATCCATCCTTTCATCCTTCTGTTCATCCATCCATCAACCCATCTGTCCTTCTGTTTATCCCTCCACCCGTCTATTCATCCATCCGTCCTTCCATTTATCCCTCCATTTATTTATCCTGCCCTCCATCCATCTCTACCTTTTTAGTACAAAAAAATCATGTTTAAAATTAGCACTTTAAAAGTTTTGAAGCTTTGAGTTTTAGTGTTAGCAAAGGGTATTAGTTAAGATCTGGAAATAATCCCAGACGGGTGAAAACCAGGTTCCCAGGAACTCAGGTTTAGAGGTTCAGCACCTTTCTTGTAACATCTGGAGTGACTACAGTCCTTATCTGCCTCTGATTTGATGGGTTTTTGAATTGAGATTATAAAACCTGTGTGAAACATCTTGTGATAGTACATAATTACACCAAGCATTTCTTTGCCTTACTCTATTTCCAAAAAAGCATCCATGTCTTTTTACCTCATTTTTCCTTTATAATTTACCACATCTGGTTTTCATTGCTGAATAAAAAATAGTTCTGATGTTCAAATGATTGATGAAAAGACTGATCAGCACAAGATCAGGACACAAAACAGCCCCAAAACATCCACTTTGCCAGTATTCCTCTGTTTTCTGTGACGGTTTGATTAAGTCTGACCATGAGTCAAACCTGACCTCACAAAGACCTCAGATTGATACTAATGACTGACGGCGGATTTGTTGGCCTAAGGAAATGCTCTGATGTGCTGTCCTCAACTTTTCAAAATAAATTTGCTTGTGCAATTTGTTTCCTACACACAGCAGCAGCAGCAGCTGCAGGGTCATTCTATGTGTTCTGAAGACAGGAAATGTAGTGCTGGTGTACCCCAGCTTTCAACTAATGACAGTTGGGATAGACTCCAGCAGATCCCCATGACCCTGATCAAGAATATGCGAGTATAGACAATCAGTGAATGGATGAACATAGTAATATACTAGTAATACAAAACTACTAGTCCCTAAGGATATTTCTTTTTGTTTAGCAAACAGATAATTGTAAAGTAATAATTATTGCCCCAACCAAATTCTGTTATAATTCAGTATTTTCTACAGTGATTTTTTCTTTCTTGCACTGCTTTTTTTACCATAGTGTAAACATAGAGCTTAAAGGTGTAATAGAACATTTTGGACAATGCAGGTTTAAACCCACACCTTCTGAATGTATGAACGTGCACAGACTAGACGACCAGAAACAACACCACAAAACATCAGAAAACATATAGTACACTCAGTAACAGTTGTACTACTACTTTAGTCAACTTCAGCATGGAAACACAACACCAACACCAATTTTCGCTTTGTTTTTAACTAGCCTTTTACGTTTTTCGCCATCTATCTATCTATCTATCTATCTATCTATCTATCTATCTATCTATCTTTTTCCCCCCACGGTACGTTAAGATGCTGCTTACAAGGTGTCAAATAGGGTTAAAACTGTCCATTCCATAAACTTGAAAAACCAGCAGTCCTATTTTATTTCTGGTTTTAACCTTTCACACTTGGGTTTTGTTAAATAATTAACCTATAAAAAAATGTTTCAAAACCACCGAATTGATTCCAAATTTTGTACCAGAGAAAAAGAACAGGTTAATTCCCAATCGGGCAACCACAGCTGATCACATCTCCTGTCTGCTTGAACAGGGAGCACAATGGTACAGAAATAAATATGTTGACAGGCATGTTGACAGGCATGCCTATCCTAATATTCAGACTAAATGTTTTGATTGGACTGGGTTTTTTTTGGCCACAGACTTTTCACAGAATATATAAATACATTTTATAACACTTGAGTTAATAAGTATTATCGAGATGTGAAGAGACGCTTGATCATCAGAACAAAAATTGTTTTCTAACCAATTAACTTACCTTTAATAGCTGCCTTTAACCTATAGCTATTACAAAACTCTGTCTTCTCCTTGCATGATGTATAAACAGATAATGTATTGTGATATGTGAAAACAGAAATCAGATGTGGTACTGAGGAGTTTTGAGAAATATAAAAAAAAGTTTGAATGTAATTTAACAATATTATTTTATAACATCTTGTTTATCATCTCTAAAATCATTTCTTGGTAAAATACACACCTGGCAGAGGTGCAAATATCACCTAAAGCTTTCATTCTCAGTCTAACAATAAACCACATAACATGTAGAATCAGTGTGTATCAATGCACATATTCCATCTGTACACAATATTAGGATGAGATAAATTGTTTGTGCTGCATAATAGCTACATTTTGCAGAGTTGTATTTCACTTTTTAAGCCTGTTGTAACAAACCAGACGAAGTTGAATGAAGTTAACACAGAAGCAGAATCGTAAACAGAAGACAGGCAGGGGGGACAGAGAACACTGATAAACATGGCAGACTAATTTTAATCGTTAGGATGTAATCGCGAACAGGAAAATGCATTGATCATAACCAGAAAGATAATAACAAACCAAACGCTTAGTAAGTAGATGGGGGCTAACAATACATCGCAATGTGGTGGTTAGCGCTAGCTTATAAAGTCTAACCACCGGAAGTGGCACAGGAAGTGACTGCTAGAATTCTGGCAAGGGGGCCCTCCTGTGGTCGCCAGCTGAAAGCGTTACAGCTGTAATGAACTATTAGTTTTAAATACAGCTGTACAGTTACAGTATATTATTTCATTCTGTAATTGCACTTTGTGTTATTCAGCTTAGATAAACCCGTATAAATACACACACACAAAGCTGAACAAATCCATGACACACACAAACACACCAAAACAGCAATTAAAAAAATTATCCAAAGAACAACAATAAAGTGTGGGCCGTTCAGGCCGTTCCAGCTCTAATTAACCGAGTCGGAGATGTGGCCCAATTCTGCCACATCTCCACCGTGTGATCTCAGGCTTCACAGCAGCTCTTTTGTTTCTATATTTTCGGAAGCTACATGTTAGTCTTTTTTTAATATGTAATAAACAAACCCAGCAGAAGGCTAGATCCTTTACTCTATTGGTGAAAATCTGTGAATTAGGTGAAATTAGGTTGTAAGGGAAATTGGAAAAATTAAACTATGACAACAAAATAATAGAAATCACAAGCGAGACTATATGGATCACAAGCAAATCTATAGCGACGACTGAAAAACATAGTGTTATAAAATGGAGAAATGTAAAGCAGAGGTCGGAAGAGAAGAGAAGAACCTAGGAGAATAGAAGAAAACCTTAACAAGCAATTTTGGACCAGCACTTGGAAGTGTTAGACACTAAATTGTGAGGTAAACATTTTAGCCCTATCAGGGTGTGCAGTGCGCTGCGGTGAGAGACCTTTTTTCGAAATTTGATCAATCAGAGAAGCTTATTTAATATACTAAGGAGAAATAGTGTTTTAGCTCGAGTAAACCAGACTTCACGTTTTTTGTTAACCGTTCAACCGTTCAGGATATCTATTTATCTATTTGTCTATCTATCTATCTGTATATCTGTCTGTCTAGCTATTTGCTGTTAATTAAGGATATCCATTTCAGGAGCTTTCATTTAAAGATCGATTTTGAGAGATCGATGAAACAAGAAGACTTAAGGTTTATGAAAACGAGAGAAGAAAACCAGAGATATCATGAGCAGGAATAAGGCAATGCTTGTCACAGGCTGACATAGAAAAAAAATATCAATTACCTTAGTAGCTCCTATTAAACATAGTTCATAACTTCTTTTGTTCATCCCAGATAGACTAAAGATTAGACTTTTACACATCTATGATTTTAATGAGCTACAGTGTAAAGTATTGTGGTAGAGGGTGCAAAAATTAAAAGATAGCTATCAGAAAGTTCATACTGGAGACAAAGGCTTGGGTTGTTAATCAGTGCTGAAATATAAAAGCAAAGTCAAAAAACACGTGCAGGAGATTATGAATTAGCGTGCGCTTCAAGACTAGCTAGGAACACAAAACTGTAGTTGCATTGCAGTAATCTAATCTCCAGAATAAATTAAACATATTATCTAAAGAAACAACATATAATTTTTAAAAAGGTTGCTATAACATACAAAGGCAAGCCAATGCGATTACTTGATACAAGACAAGATTACTTGATATGTTTCTAATGTTAAACATTTCAGTGAAATTTTTTAATCATGAATTTATTATTTAAGTAATAAACGCATCTGAATAAATTAAATTTAACTCTACACTAAGCCCAACTCTACCTGCAGTAGCTGCAGTAAGTAATGAGCCCTGTTCTTATTACATACCAGGTCTCTGTCTGGTCCCATGGGGGATTTTTCCAAGACCATGTTTTTCAAGGTCAAGTTTTTCTTTTTAGCATTTTTAAGCTGCCGAACCTGCACTGTTGGACCAAACGAATTCGGATGCGAGCCAGAGACAAAGATTTATAGATCTGGCTATGATTCGTTGGGAGCTGCTTTTGTTCTTAACGTCATCCCACAGGTGTGTGTGGGATCTGTGGAGGGAAATGTGAGGGAAAAAAAAAAAAATAGTTTTTAAACATTTTTAATATTTTAAAAAAATGCTTTGGTCAGACAGTATTTTTGTCAGGATTAAAATCTGAATCTGAAAAAAGTGAAGAATATTACCTTGTGGGCTTGGGAAAACTTTAGAAATCCACTGTCCTGTCAGTTAACACAGTTCATCGCAACTAGTGGTAAAGTTAAAACTGTACCACGCAAAGCGCAAAAGTCATACGTCAACAACACCAACAGAAACAGAAAGAAACACACTTACGGCTAAATTTTTTTTTTCAGGTTGGAGCTGGAACTCTTGTTCGCTGTGATGTCAGTTCGTTTTGGTCACACAGCATGCATCACATTCTGAAACTATTATTTTTGACATCTTGAAATGAAAACACAGACTAAACTTGAGGTCACTGGTGACAGCGTCTTCCTCTACTTCAGCCATTATCTTCCAGCGAAACGTTGGCAGTTGACCTTGCAGTTATTTTGTTGCACGTGCAGTTACACTCAAGCGGGAGATTCGTAGCAGATTCGAGACTTGTGAACGATTCAATCTTTTATTTATCACCGTTTGACAGTAACAGAGGAAAGACGCCAAATGTAGCAAAGTAAAAGTAAGGTTTTTTCATTAAAATGTACTTGAGTAACAGTAAAAGTACACATCAATAAATCTACTCTAAAAGTAAAAGTTATCCAAAAAATGTACTCAATTAATGTAAGGAAAAATAAATATAAATATAATATAATTCATTACTACACACATCTGCCTTTAGGGAAAAATTTTCAATAAAATAAAACTTAAACTTGATTGATATCAATTTTAGTGGGAATCTTTTATTGCATATTTGCTTACATTTTTGCATTTGTTAGATTTCTGTAGCGTTTGTAAAATCTGTAGCTTTGACTGTAGAAGTTCGGCGGTCAATTTATATACGCAGATTTTTTTTTTTTTCTTACATTTCCATAGACCTCACACACTTTTAATAAGGAAACAGACAATAACAATAACATTACTGTTATTTCCTGTACATGGAACTGAATATCAAGTATAACAAAGAAAACCACTGATAACTTTCTAGGCAGTTTTTCAATAGTTTTTTTAATGTCCTTTCACTTGTTCTCTGTGGAGGGGATTTGGTTTTGCAGGAAGAGGAATCTGGCTTTGGCTTTAAAGAGGAAAGAGAAATCCCCCTCTCACATCCTAACATCCTGTCAGCTCTGACTTTCTCATCATGACCACTTTGCTGGCACTGACTGCGTTCATTATTCTACAAAAAGATCAACGGCTCGAGCAGCGTAAACAAGGTAGTGTAGTGAAGCGGCTAATACACAGCGGTGACGGCTGGTTCGTGTTACTCAAAAAAACCATGGCATGGATGGATATGTTTCCCTTATTGGAAATATATATATATATATAAATTATTTTTTTAAAAAGAAAATCTTTTTTGCAACAATTATTATTTGGAAAGATAAAATTTAAAATGTAAACAATTATTTCTGGGGTTTTTTTTTTTTTCAATCATTTATTCAATCAGTACTGGAAAAAAACACTGGTGTGTGTGTGTGTGTGCGAGGGGTTGTGCGAGGTTTTCGGCAGATGTTTTGGATATGACAAGCCCTCAAACTTCATCCAACTGCTTTGGTGGTGAAGCTGCCAAACGCCTTGGATCAGAAGGATGCATGTCATATTCCAGACACACACAGACACACAGACACACACACACACACACAAACACTTATTTCTTCCACTATCGGATTAGACGTTTTCTGTCCTCCCTCGCGCTTAGCCCGCCCACATTGTGATATATTTAGCCCCTCTAATACAGGCTGTTTTTATTTCAGCAGTTATGATAAATGAAAAACATTTGTCATGTTATATCACCGAACCCGGGCTGTTTTTTTTTTTAATCATTGAGAAGTAATAGAAGACAGGGTGGTGTGCTGTTGAAGGAAATGAAGGAAAAATAACAAATGGTAAGTTTATGGAATGAAGCTGAAGTTGCTGCTAACACCCCTTATGTTTTTGAAGTTTTTTATTTCCTTCAAACAGACATCTTTATCCATTTATAGTTAGTTGACGAAATCTTTCTTTCTCACTCAAAATCTTAAACTCCTGGGAAAATATTTTCTCATATTTATCTAGTGGCGTGTATTGAATTAGGAAGCTAGGGAATTTTTTATATTATCTTAAAAACTTAGCTAGTTATAGTCGGAGTTATAGTCGGTATAATTGTTAATTAGTTTATTACAATTGCTGGCTAGTTATATTTTGTTTAAATAGTTAGCTAGAAAAGATTTTGTTAACTTAACCATAGGTAATTTGTATTTTTTTATATATATATATTACGAAAGGTTATTATATTAGAATAATTATTAGAAAAAAAAAATGGCTAACTCTTCAGTTAGCATGTATTTCATATAACTGAATTAGCCCCCCCTAAACCCCCCCAAAAAAAATAGTCATGCAGGTCCAAAGGGGGATAAACTTTGACTTTTATTATTTATGACTTTTTACATAGCACATCTCTTTGTTTTTGACATTGTTTAAATGTTTTGCTGATTTACCCCTCTTTACTTTGAAAGATTTGGCACGCGCTACCCGAAACCTTTTTGTTTGAATGTCAGATAAAAGTCATCTCACCACCCTGCTAAAATCAGTGCCTTGTTTTAACCACAAGATGGCATTCTTATTTGTTTTTTGTTTTTTAAATTTTTTTTTTTTTTAAAACCCCTCACATGCTTTATTTTCAACATACACACACCAGATTTTATTCAGCGATGCGCTGGAAAACATTGTTGTTAGAAAGTTAAGTTCAGAGAGTTGTTAGACGCTCACTAGTTTTCAGGAATGCTATTTTGTTTACGCACACAGATGTTCAGATGCGTTTACGGTTCCCTTAAGCTCTGGACTTTTAAAGACATTGTTGAGCTCTTCAGGAAACAAAAACATTTACCCTGAGATCTGACAGTGTGTGTGTGTGTGTGTGTGTGTGTTATGGCCTAACAGAAAAGCAATGAATATTACAATTGTGAAAAATTGTGTAATGTAATGGTTATGTTTGTGATACTTTACATTTTCTTTACACATTTCGCATGTTAGTCGTTTTTTATTTTAAGGCCCCCCCCCCATACCATGCACATGGTTTTCTTTTGGACATAACTCAATAATATTTTAAATTGTCATGCTTTTATTTTTCCTATATTTTGAAATGTTGACATGCTTTTATTTCTTTTGGTTTAGTTTTTTTAAACAAGATTTTTTTTTTTTATACACATGGTTTACTTTTAGCATTAATTTTTTTTTCTGCTTTTTAATTTTGTGATTTTTGTTACATCGATTTATTTTTGCATTTGATTGATTAATTGTCACATGATAATATTAGATAGCACCGCATGCTGAAATGCACTTCCATGTTTTATTTTTTTCCGAATGTTTGTGACTTTTTTTAAACATTGAACAGATAAAAAACAAACAATTTGGAAATGTTTTTTTAAGTGTTATAAATCAGTGTTATAAAAAGTGTTGATTTATAAAAACTCTTTAGGAGACATTACGGTGTGTGTTTAGACTTGGAAGGTTTCTAAATTAATGGCCATGTTGGCTCACACCTGACATCTATTATTACTGTACAAACAAAGTAGTTAAAGCTTAAAAAACATGTTTCGTTCTGATTACAGACTGCTGCGAACGTCCACTTTCGGTGTCCGGTTAAATAGTAAACCGATATGTCCAGAGGTACTACATTACACAGTGTAACATCACACACTGCACCTTTAAGCTTAAAAAAACCCAAAATGCATTAAGGTATTTTGCTCAAATGGGAAATTGAAATATACAAGCTGAAGAATTTTATTGTTCTGTAAAAGATGGAATGGTGGAGGGATTTTTGGGCTGGAAATGACATTTCCTGAGAACAAAAGCACTCAGGATAGCGCGCTTACTTAACAAAAAAGGGAGGGAGAAAAATGGACAATGCGCATACTTTGGCCTGACTGAAAACCACATGTCAGAATCGACTGTTTTCACATATGCTGTAGAAAAGGCCATAGAAAATTAGCACCCGTTGCAAATTTCCAGGTGAAGTCAGATACGAAAAAGTAGAATCTTGAGCTTTACGATCCTTAAGCTTTAGTTTAGGCGATTAATTAACACAGTCAAAAATTAGTACCTGAAAAGACATTATAGTTTATGTGCTCGGTTTATTTTTTTTTTTTTTTTTTTAAACTGCCCTGTTTGTCTTTTATGATGGGCTTTTTAGGACTTAGCATGTTTGTTTTACATTTATTTCATGTTTTGGCTGTTTTTTTCCAATTATATGATTTGTGTCTTGATGTCTGGGATTTATTTTATTTTACACTTTTTTAATCATCTTTTACACAATAAATCAATTTATATTACATATTTGTACATATTATCATTTGTAATTTGTAAAAAACAATTCTATTTTATCATCTTTTACAGATGATTCATTTTTATTACCACATGTGAGTTTTACATGATTCATTTATAATTTATTTACTTCCCCATGTGATTTTATATAATGTGATTTTCACTGCAGTTTTTGTTTTGTTTTTTATTTAGGTATTTTTATAGAAAGGTCAGTTACATTTAAACATCATTCCCTTCAATGGTTTTGCATTTGCATCTGTTACACTATTCATTCACTTTTATGTATTTTTTTACACATTAATTGTTTCATTTTAATATGTCTGCTATGTGCAGAAAGGTCATATATACTTATAAATACAGATATTGCATTAAAATACACACTTTCACCTGTTATTACAAGATTCAGCATTTTGGGTTGGATTATTTTCCTAATATATTCTAACACCTGTATATAAACACCTTAAAGGTAGCAGTTTGCTCATGGTCCTAATTCAACCCTGCTGAAGTGAACATGATGATGAAGCAAGAACCATTAAACAAGGGGTTCGTTTTCTAGAGGTCACCTTGATGTCGCAGTCAGCATGTTGCCGGTCAGACGTCAGCATTTCACAACATGAAAAAGCCTCTTAAGCCAAATAACTGCCTCTGATGCCTCTCTGACTCACTCCAGCAAGGAGGAGAGCAACAGGAGTCATACCAGATCAAGGAGAATACAAACACGCCATCAAACCCATGGCCACAGGGCCGTCTTTAGTTGTGGAAGCCTAATTAGAGTGACCGTTAAAGAGGCGCTAAGCAACAAAAACTAAACAGAAGTTCATAATTCAAATGCATAAAATTTGGTCCAGCTGTGTGAAGCTGTATATTTCCAACATAGTGTGGGGTACCACCAGCACAAAGAGTCACTACTTTGTAATTAAACTAGGTTTTTTTTACATATTAGTATTTTATATAAATTAAGGCAAATTGTGTGCCAGTCTGAGAAAAAAATAAAAAAAAACCTTTTGGTCATTTTGTAAATATTTTTGGAAAAATACAGACTTTCCTAAACCTGAAATCAAAAGTCTCCTAACCACAAGGAACAGTTGGGTTCCATGAGAAAAATAAGCAACAACAGGTTGGTGTGTCAAGGTGGAGTTACTGGTACTATCCCAAAGTTATTTTCTATTAACCGAATATCCCACATTCATTATTTCTCATTTACCATAGCGCAACATATTCAGTTTGTACTATATTAATAATTGACATTACACTTTTTATCTGTTTTAAGTTACAATTAATCTTGTGGAATGTTTGTGGGCTAAATAAAAAGTAAGTGTTATTTCCTAATTACCCTTCATCTTATTTTATTCTTGGACTGTTCTAAAAGATGTTGGTATGTCAAAACAGCTTATCAGTTTGCACTAAAACGGGAAATTCCTTCTATGATTTGTACATTGACATCTAGTTACTAAGAAAACTATACAAAGCTGTTACTAAACAAACATTACAGTATATAAACATTCATTTAACCCTAACTGGCTTATGCACTATTATTAAAGTTGCTGTTATAAAATAAATAAATAAATAAATAAATATTTAGCAAACTTCTGACCAATCAGATCAGAGAGTTCAACAATGACTTCATCTTGTCACACCCAAACAGGAAAGAAAAGAAAAAAAAGAAAAAGTTGGATTTAATTTTGAATACACTGATTGTAAACAAAATTAATTAATCTTTGTTAAATAAATTTGTCAAATGTAATATTTAATGTGTTACATTATCATAACATTCTATTGATTAGTATCTTTTATGTATAGCCTACAATGTGATAGGAGTTCTTCAGAAGCCCCGCCCCTTCAACGGACTTCTGCAGGTTTCATGATAATATTTCCTTTAATGTAAAAGGGCAAATTATTTAAATTATTACAAATCATTACTATGATACAGTTGAGGATTTGAGAACAAAGAAGAAACAGATGGTGATGGTTGTAATAGCGCTTAATAATGCCTGTTATTATCAGAATTATCTTCATCTGATAGAATATTATAAAGAACAAAACAGTAACCCTGCCTTCATACTTGTTCTAACCAACTTATGGAAACATGCCAAATTTGACAAATGTTTCTGATGTTCTAATGAGGTCACGCTTTGATCTGTGACGGTTTTTACCTCATCAGCATTAAAGCAAGAGCCTCATCATCATACACGCAAATCAGCCATTTTCTAGTTATTAACATATTTGTTGTCTTTAACACATTTTAATACTCTTGTCTCTATAGTGTCTAAACGCTCCTCTGGGTTTTAATGATGACGTGACAACAAGTTTTGATCTAAGTTTTTTTTTTTTTTTTTATGTACCCATTCAGACTGAATGGTTTTATCTTTGTGTTTATTTTTAAACTGGCTTCTTACTGATCTTTACAATGCCAGGGCATAAATAGAACTAAATAAAACCTTTCATTTCATTTGGGTAAAATATATTTATAGCAGAATGGTTGGATTCTTTTTGTCATTTTGGCTGTTTAAAAATGAAAAAAAAAACCCCACCACATTAATATTGAACAGGTTTTTGTAGACAGACACACAAATAACTATTACTGGAAGTTGATTTTCATACTATGGAAAGACTAAGTAGCAGTTTCTAGTCAAAGAGTTATCATCAATTTGTACTGGATTGCCAGCTGTTGTGCCTTTGGTCTCAAAAACTTGCGTATGATCGATATATAATTCAAGCCCTTTGTTTGATTCTTACGTGTCTCTTTTTGAGAAATGTAAGAGACAGCAAGCTAAAACAGTTTTTAGACAGTTGAGCTAGTTAGGTAACACAAATTGCACTTGTTGACCAGCTAATAACCAAATTTAGCTGCAAAAATGTATAACTCGTTTTATATCTTGTATTTTTAATAGCTTGTACCCACCTGTAATCCTTTCTCACTTTACGTCAGGGATGTCATTGGCTAAATGCTAGAGATTGTTTATTTTGGAATTGGAGTTTTTTCGTGTGATCTCCTGTGAACAACTGTATGAACTCTGTATGGTAACTCTGTTATGGTAATATTTGTCATTCAGTCGTGTTTAATAATGGGGCTTAAAATTAAAAATTAAACCCTTACTTCAAAAAGAAAAAAAAGAAAAAAGTAAAATGTAAATGTATAAAATAGACCACCATTTTTTGTTGTTGTTGAATAACTGTGACATATTTAATATATTCAGATACATTTGTGATCCTGACTGGTTTGTCTGGGGCTTGAACAAGACATCGACACTACAGAGTGTCACACAAGTTTACATCACATTTACATTTACAGCATTTAGCAGACGCACTTGTCCAGCACGATGTACAAAAGTGCTTTGAGCCACATAATTAAACAGCTCAATACTGATACAATGGTTCACAAATCGATGTAACAACAACAAAAAACGGTTGAAAGGTTGAAAGAGTAGCTTTTTTTATGTAAGTTTCCATTTTTTTATATGAAAAAACCATTTTTATTAATATGGAAACTTATGGGACACCCAGTGTAAAACAGCTGTGTAAGGAATTATTAATTATACATTATAGATAATGGCATTAAGTAGTTAAATTAGGAGCATTTAACCAGTTAATACCAGTTTATTGAAGTATGTAAATAAATACACTGGATACTAGTTTGCTGTCAGATTTAGCTGGTAGTTCATTTTATAAGCATTGTAATGAAGTTTTGAACAATAAACAGCATTAAGAAATTAGGAAGGTAGCATGTCTTTAAAAGCTTTGAATCTATCACACATTTTTAGTCAAACATTGTACCACATCTTGAAGGCTTCTGCCAACAGCTCCAGATGGGTTTCATAGAATTATCAAAGAACTATGTTCATGGAGTGAATACAGCTCCCAGATGCCTCCTAAACTGGCTGATGTCAGTGATCAATCATGTCACTGGGACCGTTTCATAGCTCAATGCAGCAATTGTTGTGTTTGTCTCTGATAAATATTTCAGAAAATATGTGCTATTGTGCTATTTAAAAAATGCAAACTTTTGTTTTAATAGTACATTTTTGCCAACATAACCAGGTTCCAGATCAGTCCAGACCCTCCCAGCTGTTTCTCATATTAGTTAAGGTTATATAGATGATTGATATGAAGGTAATATAAACATTTATAGAGAACAGGTGTACATTGCCTTATAGAATTTTATAGAAGCCTTATAGAAGTCTAAGCATGAAATTTCATCAAATTCATTTTTCCTATATTATCATATCTGAAAAAAAAAAAAAAAAAATAAACAAATAGAACACGTGGAGATATATCAGTTTGCATGACAAGTGTATTGAAAAGCTGTTCTCTAAGTTCTGGTTCATATCTTAAAGTTTCCTTGTTCTTAGTGTTCTATATTTCAGGTATATGTCAGTTTTATGATCTTTGACATCTGTATTAATTTTCAGTACCTGCTTTATCTTGGTCAGGGTCATGGAGAATTCAGCAGCATTTTAGAGAACGAGTAAGAAATTCACTCAGGAGGCAAAGGAAACAGGAGGAAACAGGTCTTAAACATGGCACCGTGTGATGATGCACACCAAAGACATGAGCAGTCCTATACAAACTGTAACTAAAACATAGGATCATACCAAGGGACTCTAAAGGTGTGTGTGAAGCATCAACACTCCCAGCATAGTGTCGAGTACACAGGACAAGATGTGCAACATCTTGATGCACTAAATGCCCCTCCCTAAAAAATTTTGTCTATCAGATACATGCTGGGCAGCTCCTCATGTTGCAGCTGGTGAGCCAACACGATGCCATTTTATCAGTGGGATTGACGTCAAGGTTAATACACAGAAACCTTAGCATGTCTTAGCATGGTGCATGGAAAATGATTCAAGTATTTGAGTTCCAGTGAAGTGAATTGTAGTACCGCAGCAGCATATGAAAGTAACTTTGTGGCAACAGCCTAAAGAAGAACCACATTTGGGTGTGAAGGTAAGGTAACTATGGTATATTTATCAAGGTTCTCCAGAAAACCAGCATGAAACTGTTCAAGAGATATTTTGATCTAGAAGTTTGGTATAATCTACTGAGGCGGTCACTGAGTACAGTGCTACAGGTATGTTAGAAGCCGGATGACCGCAGAAATGTTGACTATCCGGAGAAACGGGGGGGGACGGGAAGGGAGGGGGGGAGGGAAAAAAAGGGGGGGGGAAGGGGAAACGAAGAAAGAGAAAGAGAAGAAAGAGGAGAAAACAAGTTTGAGTTTATTTTTACACAGAAATTTTTATCCAAAAAAAAGGAAAGTTTGCATTTTTCAAACTCAGCTTAAAGTAAAAAAGAGCCAATGTCTGATCCAACTACCCCTAAACCGTCTTTCTTTATTTTCCTTTAAATAAACTTGAATGTTGACAGCACCATCTGCAAGTGTGATCTGCCCCAGGACTGTCGGCGCTTGAATAACATAAAACTGGATGATCGTATCACTCAACATCCTGTTTCAGGCTTTAAAACACAAAGAAAACTGTGTTGTGGTCAGTGGGGGAGATGGAAAGCATTTTAAATACTGAGAAGATATCTTAGCAAATTAAATAGTATCTTTAATATAGTTAGATTTATATATTTAATATAATTAAAGTTGAATTATCAAAAATATAAACGGAACTTTTTATTATTTAATTACATTCAAAACAGACCAAACAGTAACCTTTACTGAGAATATTGCACCTAATTCAGAGGTGTCTAATCTCAGTCCTGGACTCTGGTGTCCTGCAGAGTTTAGCTCCAATTTGCCTTTCTTCCTTAACACACCTACCTTTAAGATTCAAGTATACCTAGCAACACCTTGATCAGTTTGTGCAGGTGTGTTTGATTAGGGTTGGAGCTAAACTCTGACACCGGCCCTCCAGGACCAAGTGTGGACACCCCTGGCCTGGCCTAATTAAAACACACTTGCTTCTTAAAGTTCTTGTGCTGTACGCAGGTAGACACATTTTCTCATTTTAAGCATTTATTTCTTGAAATAAAACTATTTGAATCATTAATATTAATACTGTACAGAATAATAACATAGATAGAAAAGGGTTTAAGTATTTAGGGATTTGGAGCACGCCTAAAAATCGTATATGCCATAACTCACTGTGTTCTCTTCTGTTTTAGTAACTTGGAGGTTCAAGTTCTTCCAAGCCCCTTCAAAATTGCCACTGTTGGTCCCCTAAACAAAAGCAATCAAACCCTTATGGATCCTGGGTTCATTACCGTTCAAGGAATGTGGACTGCTGTGCTGTTATGTGCATGTGACACATAAATGTTTTTTTTCTTTTTTTAAAATAATAGACCTAATTGTAAGAGATATGATTAATTGCAACCTCGAGACTTCAACTTATCATTTGTACATACGCGTTTTAATCAAGACAAACATCTATCAAGCAACCAAAACATTTTGGCTCATGTATGGAAACATTTCTGCAATGCAATGATGGATGTTGGATATGGAACTGAAACTGAAAAATGGCAACCAGACAACAAAAGAAAAAAAGAAATCTCTTTCTTTTTCAGGACACAGTTTTTATCAGGAACATAATGTGCTGTTGCCATTTTCAAGCATTTGCACCAGTTTTTAAAATGAAATAATAAATGTTACATTTTGTGCTACACGTTTATCATATCAAAGAGGAAGAGGAAACAATAAGAAGGTGTTTAAAATTCTGACAGTTGGAAGTAAAGCTTGGATCAAAAAGACATAAAAAAGGAGACATTCCCTGATGCCGCTCCTCAGTTTCAGATTAATGACAATGATTGTTAAAGAGTAAAGTTAGACAGTTGTGTGTGTGTGTGTGTGTGTGTGGTGTGTGTGTGAGAAAGAGAGAAAGAGGGCGAAGAGAAAGAGAGAGAGAGGCGAGAAAGAGAGAAAGTAAACGGGGTGAATGAAAGAGAGAGAGAGAGACAGACTATATAAGAGAAAATCTGCAAGTCACTTCTATATCTGGTTTAATGTTATGCATAAAATATTCCTGACCACTCTAAGTGGGCATCATCATCATCCTCTGCGAGTGAGTGATGGAATAGACCACGGGGGGGTGTAGGTACACACAGTGTGAGAGCCACTAATATGAGAATGACACCTCTGCGCCCACACATGGCCTGTTCCTCACCAATCAGAGTCACTCACCGAGGCCTGGCAGGTGGGCGGACGCATCACGCAGGCAAAGTAATGAAGGTGTTGATGGAGAACACCACCGTTTTTCACACGTCATCATACTGGGACGGGAAGATTGGTCATAATGTTGAAAAAACTGAAGGAAGAAAAGAAACAAAGAAAAAAAAGCAAAGAGGAGAAAACAAGAAATAAAAATGTTGAAGAAAAAGGGAAAAAAAAAAGAAGAAGAAAACACAGTAAATACAGACAGAAATAGAAATAGTAATGATTCTGAGAGACCCCCCTTGAAATTGATTCGCCTGAGACACATTTTAATTAACGAAACATGTTCCCCCTCAGATTTGATGCCCACATCTTTTTAAAGTCCTTGTGGCCTTTGTGAGGACCAATTCTCTGTTTCTAGTGATTCATCAGTTCCATGAACACCACACAAACATACACGCTGGCTCACAGAGGAACCACATCCTCAAAAGGAATCTGCATTTGCAGTTCCTTAGAAACTAAGTCCGAGCTTCAATACATGGAGTACATGGATCGAAAATGAAGTATTTTCATAGTCACTGAAATTGAAAAAAATTATCTGGTGTTTTTTATCTTTGGCTAAAGAAAGTAACTTGGTGGAAAAAATGGAAAGAGAAGCCCGCTGTAGCTTTAAATTCCTATTAGCAGAGGTTGGTATTGTTGTTGTCGAAGCCTATTCTCCTTGATGTTTTGCAAGTGTGTAAGAAGCTTTTCTACACAACATGGTTGTAAAGCGTGTGGTCTTCAGTTTAGTTAGCTATTTTTTTTGCTTACAATTTTCCAGCAGTTTACCCATTTTTAGGCATATAAAAAAAATCCAAGAAATTGGGATATTAAACTTTTTCCCTATATTATCTAATGTAAAATTAGGAGAAGTGGTAGCTTAGTGGGGTTAAGGTGTTGGATTGCTGTTTAGAGGATCATAGGTTTAATTAATCCCAAGTACCACCAACCTGCTAATGTTGAGCCCCATGATCCAGGCCCTTAACCTTTAAACTACTCAGCCGAAGAGTAAAAAATAGAAACATCTGTAATGTAATCTTTAATGTGTAGACGAACTGAATCTGGTTTTAAACATTTTCCCAAACCAGCAGGTTGTTTTTAATAAACGTGTATCTTCAGTGCACTGGTTATTAACTGGGTTATTAACTGGTTATTAACTGGCAAGGATCTGTGTTAACTTGCTGAAATAACAGATTCAGACACATATTAAAGACGATCACTAAAGTGATCAATAAACGTTTGAAGTTTTCCGGTTTTCCTCACTTAAAATACAATGCTCCATTATAGTGTTTGTAGATATTAATTGAAATTGATTACCTTCCCTTACCAGCTGGTCTACCAGCCTGACCAGCTTGGCCTGTGTTTTTTGGCAGCTTCTCAGAGAAAGTTGTATATTTCAGAGAGGTAATCAATTTGAACAAGATGTTAGTACCTTATAATCATGTTATAGTTATCGACATTATCACTAAATAAACAGCTAAAAATTGTAAAAGGAATTTAAAAAGTCATATTAATAAATTCCTTAATTTAATTCCTAACAGTTGACATCAGCTGATTTGAAAGGTTTTTTTCTTGAAAACCTTACCTTTCTGACAACATCAGTTTAGTTAAACCACTTTTGAGGGCTGGGCGCTACCCAGAAATATTTGAAGGGTGAGTTTTGGAGGTAAGGTTTAGAACACGCCCCCCCCCCCCCCCCTCCCCACCAGATTGTAGACACTCCTTGAGCAAATGAGGGCAAAGAGCAAAAGAATTTTAATTTAAATATCATATAAAACACCTAAAAAGGTGGTTTGTTTTGTTTTTTTGTGAATTGTCTCCTCCCAAGAGTTCTTCCTCAGGGAGTTTTCAGTTGCTAATGCTGATGATAAATGCAGTTTGATCTGCCCTGCTAAAAAAAAAAAAAAAAAAAGAGGAAGGCTGAGGTGGTAGCCGATAGAGAATAAAAAACAGTTTTGTTATTGTACTACAAATTATTTCAAAAAAGAAGAAATGCAATTTAAATAAAGAATACTTGAAAATAAACTGAATTTAAACAGCTAATTCCATTTTAACAAACCTGCTCCAAAAAACATTAATGACATTAAAGAAACAACGATCTACGTGCAAGCTATACTACAGCTTATTTGATACAGTTATAGTGTGTTGCAATTGGGGTTTAAATCTCCTTTAGAAACCTGTCTAATTAAATTTTGTCTCGTTGAAACAAAATCATTGATATAGTGAGATTTTTATGATGACAATTTTTTGTTATAATAATAAAAAATAGTTTTTTTTCAATCTCAGAAAACTTTTCAGTGTCTCTCATATTTATCATAATAACATGTTATTTTTATTACTATAACAACTATAAAAAAAAATAATATAAGCTGATGAGAAAACAAATAAAGCTTCTATTATTAGCCACCACAATGAGCATTCCACCACAACCAATAACTAGAAACAAATTAAAAAGAACTATATTATTCATATATTTAAAAAATAGCTAATTACTTGGGTATAACAGGAATGAAACAAAACAGGACTTGCTCTTGCATTTTTGTTCCTGGTTCTTTAATAGTTTTTCAATAAGACCACTCCCTGGCATATAAGAACTTCACAGCATCGGGACATACTGTATGTCTGTATAATCACCTATACATGTGTCTTCTTGTTTTCCTGTTTCCTGGTTTCTTTCTCAGCTTCTAACAAAATAAAATGATTCACTAAATAACATTAAACGAATGGCCGGTCACGTATCGTATCTTTTGCACACTTAATTAACTTATTTCAAATTTAGACGCACGCCAAACTGGCGCTGACAGAGAGTAACACGCGTTTGACAGGCTCGTCTACAAAGCAAGCGCACAGCAAGCACACAGTTGGTCATGTGACAAAAACCAACCAATCAGCTTCTTCACCTTTTCCATTACAATGAATGATGGAGCAGTTAGTCGTTTAGTTTTTTATTCTTTTCTATGTAAATCATTTTTTTTAGCAGAGCAGAGTTACAGCAAAGTGAAAATCCATTGATGAAATTTCCTTGTTGTAATTTTCCTGTTTCCAATGACATACGCTACCGGAGCACAAGCAACTGAGTGGTTCGAGTTTCTGTTGCGTTTTTAGCCGCGATATGTAAACGACTCCTAACGCATCACATGTCGGACAAAAGACAGCTAAGTGACAGATGAAACTGACAGCCAAAATTTGCAGAATCTACAGCAATTTCTGAGTTTTATTTACCCAATTTTAATAGCAACAGCTTGTCAGCACTTACACATATATGATTTTGTAATATTTCGACATTTAATATTAAAATTAGCCCCGGGTCCTTTATTGGTCTGGTTCGTTTTAAGAGATATTACCTGAGGGGTATTACCTTTACAGATATTTCCCTAAAGCTTCCTTGCTGAAGAGTATGGCTCAAGGCTAGTGCATTTAAATATATACGTCCTGGAGAAAAGAATGTCCCTTGATAACATTCAGTCCACAAAACTACTTGCCACATTTTTTTTTCGTCAGATTATTGGCGAACATTCAAGTACTGCCTTGTTTTGTCCTTTTATCCATGTTTCCACCAAACTCTCATCAAGAATACCTGGTGTCTGAGATCTTCTTCCATAGAAGCGTTTTGAGGTTATTTAACACAAGTGAGTGATGTACCTCCATTTGCGAGGCCAGACCGCTCAATGTCATGCAGGTGCGCAGTTGCTTGTCCAAGTCATCCTTTAAATCAGACGGTGCCCCAAAAAACAGGAAATCCTTCAGAAGGGCACAAACTTTAGCCAAGTTTGGTCGTACCACCTCCGTGTTGCACTGTTTGGCCAGCCGGTCACACGTAGCAGTGCAGTCGCTTCCAAATGTGCAGTCTGTGTTAACCTGACAAGCTCGTCCTTTCAAAAATGCCTGAACAGCTGCTTCTGGTACCACACTTTCCAAGTCCGGCATCTTGCAGTCATAACTGGTGCTGTAGCCTACTCGCTGGGGTGAAGCGTCACACATGTAAAAAGTGCCATAAGCACCATGGAAGAGTTCCTCAACCATCTCCAACAATCCAATGGCGACTCGGGCACGGCGCGGCCAGGCAGGAGCCAGCCAGTGGTTTAAAGAGCTGCTCAGAGCTACAGGCACCAGATGGTGGAGCCAAGACGGTATGTTTACGCTGAAGAGTGTGTTGTGAGCCACATGCTCGGTGGTGTAAAGTTGGCCACAGAACCCTAATAAACGGGGCGCATGCTCTTTGTCCTGTAGCACCAGAGTCAAGACAAACTCATTGATGTGCAGCAGAGACCACACCGACTTCGCTTCAGCTAGGGACACTTTACCATCGCCGTTGACATCAGCCAGTGAGACAACACGCGAGACAAGCGAGCCGAGAGATGACTGTTCACCCAGACTGTTCTACAGGAAGAGAAAAACATAGAATGAGACTGTTATCACTTTTAGTTGGAGCGATGGAGGCATGTATACAAACATTTACATTTATTTATCCAAATTTTCAACAATGACTTTTACATATTGACTTCTCACGATCATTGGCCAAACCAAAGATGTTTTTTACCCTGCAGTAGTTACTGCATCATCAGCGAGAATTTAGTTAGCAGGTCTAACTCCAGGCAGCTGCAATGTATAAATTCGAGTTTATTAAGAAATCGCTTAAGAGTGAAACATTTTCAGGGTTCGGGTTATAAAAAATGTACACAACGTAAACTGCGCTGTTCGACGAAAACGTTTTATTTTTAAACTGGATACAACGGCCATCAAAGCAGTGAAGTTGCACACACACAGATCAGGAAGCACTGGGAGTATAAGAGAGCCCACGAGAACCAATGGGAACAAGACACATAGACAAGGGGAAGGATGTGACAGGAATACATGAGGAACAAAGATCACATGACACAGAAGAAGACAGGAAGTGAACAAAAGCATGAACGGAAACATGAACTCAAAACATAAACATGAAATACACACTAAATCTTAAAAAGTAGACTCATTTTGCAGCTCTAGGGTTTTTGTGTGAATGTGAAATATGACACCATTAAACAGTGTAGTTACCTTGAGAAAAGAGAGTGCAGCATCTCTTTAAATTCATCCATAGATGTGCCCGGCGTGGGTTTATTTGTGGGTTTATCATACAGACTAGCATCACGCTGAGCATCATTTAATCCACACTTCACAACAGCAGCTTTTCCTTTCCAAACAGCACT
This sequence comes from Bagarius yarrelli, assembly GCA_005784505.1. Lineage (NCBI taxonomy): Eukaryota > Metazoa > Chordata > Actinopteri > Siluriformes > Sisoridae > Bagarius > Bagarius yarrelli. Next base: position 7,230 of record VCAZ01000349.1, on the reverse strand, counting down.
GTATACCTGCAGCACACACACCACACACACAACAAAACACACACGTCCTGTCATACTGAGAATATCCAGTTAGGAAATATTAATTTGAGTACAAGTAGAAATACTGATAAATAACATGATTCAAGTAAGAGTAATAAATATTTTGTTTTTTTTGGAGTTTTGGTTCTTTGCTATTGTCGCCTCTGTCCTGTTTATTTAATAGTTAATAGTAAATGTAATAGTTTTAGTGAGTGTTCACTGTATTGTCTTATTTAATTCTGTAAAGAAGGCCTAGTGTTTAGCACTGTTGCCTCACAGCAAGAAGGAACCGGGTTTAATTCCCAGGCAGAGGCCGTTCTGTGTGGAGTTTGCATGTTCTCTCCCTGTGTTTGTGTGGGTTTCCTCCGGGTTCTCCGGTTTCTTCACACAGTCCAAAAAACATGTATGTTAGATTGATTGGTGATTCTAAATTGCCCATAGGAGTGAGTGTGAGTGTGTGTGTGTCCCTGTGATGGACTGGCGACCTGTCCAGGGTGTCCCCCTCCTGCCTTTTACCCTTTCAGAGACGGCTGGGATAGACTCCAGCAGATCCCCGTGACCCCGAATCAGGGAATAAGCAGCAGGTATAGAAGATGAAATGAATGAATGAATGAATTCTGAATGAATGAATTAAGGGGTCTTGACTAATTTTTGATTTTTGTCTTTAATAATGTTTAAAATGTGTAATATTCAATAAATTGTTGTTTTTGCTGTGGTATTTTTGGTAAAATTATAAGCTGAAATAACTCATTGTGTTTGTTAGCTACTAATTTTTGTTTCTGTTATTCAGCTTCAACAGAATAATTGTGTTATATGACATATAAAGTGTTTTTGGCTTTATTTAAATCAAAAACTGGCCCATGAATTTTACAAAAGATTTTTTTTTTTTCCTTTTTGTAAAAAAGTAGAAAAAACTAATAATAATCTACTTAAGTACTGTAACGAAAAGTGTTTGTAATTATTTCCTTTCCATTACTGCTGTATGACTGATAACACCAACATAAATACGGTAGCACCAAACCGACACTATTATATCTCAAACTTTCACTTATTTCCCCCCCAAATGTGCACTTCCTCCATATACAGGGGTGCACTGACTTTTATTCGTCCCGTGACGGAGCTCGTAACTCAAATTACTCGTATATGTCAAATCTATTTTCCTCATTGAAATAAATTGAAATGCCATTAATTCATTCCGGATCCCACAGAAAAAACCACACAATTTTTATTGTTACGTGTTTTTTTAAATAAGAAAAATAAATGTATAAATAACGAATATTGTATAAAAACAATCTAATAGGATGTACTGGAATAAACTGGTTTTATTAAGTATAATGTACAGCATTTACCCTGGAGATCAGACGACTCCACTTGCTAACGCGCATGTCTGACTAGCTATCGAGTGACACACGGGATGCTGGCCGGATGTTACGGCGTTTACTGTGGCGTTTCGCTACGCTAACTAGCGGTTGGATGTCTAAAGCTGCCTTGTAACCCGAATTTTAGCTCACAACTCAAAGCAAAAAATCGTCCGAGAGACGACTCGTATCTCGAAAAACTGGTTAGTTGGGACACTCGTAAGTCAAAGTACCGCTGTATTTTCCTGCTATATATTAAAATAAGGAATTGGGAATTGAAATGAATATTATGGGTTGGGGATGTGTTTTTACCTGATGTGTAGGTGATGTGGATCTGGAGAGGCAGCGCTGCAGAGTTAGAGTTTTCTCCTCACACAAAGACTTACACACCGAGCCAGAGATAATCCCTTTACGGTAATGCTCGCACTGATACACACACACACACACACACATGACAAACAAAATTTTCATATTGTAATGAATACTTAATTCTATGCAAATAAAATTCGCACATAAAAATGTTTTTTAACAGTTATCCAACAATTTAAACGTGAAAATTTAAATTTAATAACATCCAACAGTAAATTTGCGCTACTGTGATGTCACATGTCATGTGACAATATCAAAATGGCGGATGTAGTACGTCCCAATTTCATTTATACTCCCCATAATCATACTAAAAGAAAATACTTTTTTAATGGTGTAGCTGGAGCAGGAGGGGTTTAAAGGGTCTTGCTCAAGGACCCAACAATGGCAGACTGATGGTGGTGGAGCTTGAACCCCGGTCTTCCCAGTCATTTACATTTACAACATTTTGGCAGACGTCCTTATCCAGTGTGACTTACATTAATCTTCTTTATACAACTAAGCAATTAGAGGGTTAGGGGCCTTGCTCAGGGGCCCAACAGTGGTAACTAACTGGTGCTGTGAATCGAACACCGTTCTTCCAATTATCAGTCCAACACCTTAACCACTGCCCCAGTCATCCAAACAACAACTTATTTGCCCCATCACTGCCCATTAAATGTAATTATCAGATTATGAGATAATTATGAGATCGTTTTACTGCAGGTACTACGACTCGTTTAAATATGCTTACTGCTCTATAATAATTATGTTCTTTAGCCTATAAAATATTTAATAAAGTTTCATAAAACTATTGAAAACCAGGTAAAATGTGTCATGTATTAGCATGTCATTTCCTTTAGTAACATAAAGCATAGTGGTGCAGTAGCTTACAATGAGCATAGTACAGACATGACCCCTGCACAGTTCAGAATAGGAGGAATATTGTATGTAGACCACCCAGCTAGTCACCAAAACACCCAACCAGGCCACCATCAGGTACTTCACCTTCACCGCAGGCAAACGGGACTGCAAACACATCCGGAAAGTAACAGAAAAAGACAGGAATTATGGATTAAAGGCAGAAAAAGCTGTCAACCGTCAACAAATTTTTCAGACTAAGCGAAATAGCATCTAACAAATATACTGTCGCTTTGTCAAACGTTCATTTGTGATATTTCTTGTCATCGCAATGTGCTTTGGACCATCACTGCGTTTAAAATCGCATACTTCCGTAATATATAGTATAGAGCTGCACAATATTGGAAAATACTGACATTGCGATATTTAGTTGTTCTGTGATTTATGTTTCGCGATTTCGTAATAAATTCATTATTTTTGTCTGATTGTGTTGATTTTGTAAGCGAGTGAATCTGTGTAAAATCTAACACACATTATAATGATAGATAAATACAATAGAATAAAGACGTAACTGAGATAATCAGTGTTTGATGTTTTTCTGGAGATTCAGATACAGAAATTCAATAATTAACTGTAAAATCACACGGTATCGACTTCACTGTATAAATTAACTATAATTAATCCTACAGTTATTGTTCTTTGTATTGCTGAGATTGTTTTAGAAACGTCACTGTATGGAAAACGTCTGGAGTAGGTGGGGAAGGGGGTGCTATTGAAAAAGCATCCTTTGGTCCTAAAGGAACCCAGAAATAAAAAAAATTCTGATATTAATTCCTCCTCCTGGTGTTTCAAACGTGGCAGACCTCGTTTGTTTTTTTTCCTCGGAACAACTTAAGATATTTTTGATGAAATCTGAGCTCTATCTGTCCCTCCAATGGACAGGATAAGATATGGATATATTCGTCCCAAATTAGCGAAATTTCTTAAGCCTGATAAAAATACTAAGACGATCGACAAATTAGTCTATGTGATCAGTGGTATAACTGTATTATTACAAAGTTACGAGAATTTTTTTTGTGCAAGGAAAGCACAAAAATAACGACTTCTTCTACGTTTTCTACATTTCCGTCTCTACGCGTGGACACGCCTTTACAAGAAGAACGTAATGCGTGTTGCGGCACCGTCGCTGAACCAGATCCGGTGGGGGGACATGTGTACAACAGTGTTGCCAGATTGGATATTGATTGAAGATAATAAAACCCGCGTATGAAAATAAATACCAGCCCAAAATTCGTAGAGAAACACGCATGCGTCAAGCTAAATGCTAAATGCGAGAAAGACAAAAATGTGGAATAAGGTTGTAGCTTCGTAACATTACAGTTGAACCACTGATGTCACATGGACTACTTTGTTTTCTTAGCACTTTTCTTAATACTTTTAAGGTAATGGTAGTTACCTTACTGTCTTTGGGGGGGGACAGAGAACCCACAGATTTCATCATAAATATCTTACATCGTGTTCCGAAGATAAAAAAAAGGTCCTACACTTTTAGAACAACACCAGGGGGAGGCATTAATGACAGAATCTTTATTACTTTTTTTTTTATTTTTTTTTAAGTAGTCTTCATTATATTAGCAATAAAAAAAGAAGAAAAAGACCAAAACAAAAGAAAAAAAGAAGGAGAAAAGAGCACACTAGTATGTTTTCAATAGTATGTTAAAGTACTGTGTTTATAGGAACACAAAAACAAGTGCAGGTTCCTATGACAATTTTAGTCCTGTGTTTGCAATAATCCATTGATTATATAATTATATGATATGATTAAATATCCAATGAGGATATGAACAATTTAACACTGCAGAAAAACAGATACAACCGAACTCTAAGCTCCACTTTATTAGGCTCATAGGTAAATAAACTGTACAATCGAAAAGGTTAATCACGTTTAAGAGAATAAATATCTAATGAAATTAGATTAGACTTTGATATTCCAGTTAGATGTTCAGCCGAGTGTTTTGAGGCTGTTATGACTGAGACTGAGTCTCATTTACATTTACAGCATTTTACAGACTTACATTTATCTATTTTATACAACTGAGCAATTGGGGGTTAAGGACCTTGCTCAGGGGCCCCCAGCAGGGGTAACTTGGTGGTGCTGGGGATCGAACCCACAATTGAAACAAAACAATTTAAAAAAAAAAGTTATATATATACTGTATATGTCGCTGTTGGTGTCTACCTGAGTTAACATCACGCACCACCGTCATTTATCCAATGACATTCGACAAGTGTGAAAGTCCGATCTGTCTGTTTACACGACAGACGCTTACGGACGAATCCGATTCATATCCCATTTATTACTACATTATTACTATATGGATGAATCCGATTCATATCCCATTTATTACTACATATGGATGAATCCGATTCATATCCAATTTATTACTAACATATGGATGAATCCGATTCATATCCAATTTATTACTACATATCGATGAATCCGATTCCGATTCATATCCCAATTTATTACTACATATGGATGAATCCGATTCATATCCGCCAATTTATTACTGCTTATTGCTACATATGAATCCGATTCATATCCATTTATTACTACATATCGATGAATCCGCTTCATATCCATTTATTACTACATGAATCTATCCATTATTTATTACTACATATGGATGAAATCCGATCTATCATTATCTCATATATGCCGATATCCCATTATTTATGAATATTCTACATATGATGATGAATCCGATTCATATCCAATTTATTACTACATATGGATGGAATCCGATCATACCCATTTATTACATATCCAATTTATTACGTTTCATATGGATGAATCCGATTCATATCAAACAATTTATTTACTACATATGATGATGAATCCGATTCATATCCCATTTATTACTACATATGGATGAATCTACGATTCATATCCAATTTATTACTACATATAGAATGAATCCAATTCATATCCCATTTATTACTACATATGATGATGATGAATCCGATTCATATCCAATTTATTACTACATATGGATGAATCCGATTCATATCCAATTTATTACTACATATGGATGAATCCGATTCATATCCAATTTATTACTACATATGGATGAATCCGATTCATATCCCATTTATTACTACATATGGATGAATCCGATTCATATCCAATTTTATTATACATATGGATGAATCCGATTCATATCCCATTTATTACTACATATGGATGAATCCGATTCATATCCATTTATTTTTACTACATATGTATGGTGATGAATCCGATTCATATCCAATTTTATTACTACATATGGATGAATCCGTTCATATCATTATTATTACATTACTACATATGTATGAATCCGATTCATATCCCATTTATTACTACATATGGATGAATCCGATTCATATCCAATTTTTATTACTATGGATGAATCCGATTCATATCCATTTATTACTACATATGGATGCTATTTATTATCCGAATTCATTATCCATTTATTACTACATATGGATGAATCCCGATTCCCATTTATTATCCCCAATTTATTACTACATATGGATGGAATCCGATTCATATCCAATTTATTACTACTTATCTGGATGAATCCGATTCATATCCAATTTATTACTACATATGGATGAATCCGATTCATATCCAATTTATTACTACATATGGATGAATCCGATTCATTATCCAATTTATTCTACCCTATGGATGAATCCGATTCATATCCAATTTATTACTACATATGGATGAATCCGATTCATATCCAATTTATTACTACATATGGATGAATCCGATTCATATCCAATTTATTACTACATATGGATGAATCCGATTCATATCCATTAGTACAACCTATGATGATCCGATCATATCCCATTTATTACTACATATGGATGAATCCGATTCATATCCCATTTATTACTACATATGGATGAATCCGATCATATCCATTTATTACTACATATCGATGATATCAATCCATTTATTATTCATATCCAATTTATTATACATGGATGAATCCGATCATTCCCATTTATTTACATATATCCATTTCCCATTTATTACTACATATGGATTCATATCATATTAATCCGATTCATATCCCATTTATTACACATATGGATGAATCCGATTCATTCATCCATTTAGTAGCACATATGGATGAGAACTGAAACCGACTAAAAATATCAGATTCCATGTGCTTTTTTCCTGCTTACACAGTCATCCATCATATCCCATCTGTACCACAATAGAGGAAAAAAATCGGAATTGGGTCACATGATGCATTCAGTGTAAACGGGGCCTTTGAGTTTCACCTGTTATTACATGTGTTTCTTCACGTCTGTTTGTGAATAGAAGTTATCATTATTGTAATGTGTCTCTAATTATGATAGATTAATTTTTTATGAAATTATCAATTAACAGTAGCCCAACAGTCTGTAATAATAATAATAATAATAATAATAATAATAATAATATTAATAATAATAATAATAATAATATTAATATGAAGTGTGGCGCAGTGCTCATAGGGTAATTAACTGCTGATTGAAAAATCGGGGTTAGATTCCCACACCACCAAGTTCTACTGTTGGGCCCCTGAGCAAGGCCCCTAACCCAATT
>VCAZ01000351.1:0-145500 GCA_005784505.1 Bagarius yarrelli | reverse complement strand
TTTTTCATGCATGCGTATGTTTAAAACAGCTGCTGGCATGCACCCTCAAAAAGGGGGTTTTCACATGCTTTTCGACTCAAGATGATGGGACACATGCATTTTTTTCATGAAAAAATCCCAAAATTAATATTTTTACAGTACCCATTTTATGAAAAAATATGAAAATTATGATTATTTTTCATAATTTTTCATAAAAAAGTCATAATTTGCTGATATCAAGTCATAAAAGTCGAAATTCATGTGTGGAATGACTATTTTCATCATATAAGCACTTATACTTTGTGTTTTCATGTGTGTTCTCTATGTGCGCTGCAGAAAAGCACTGCTTTTCGTGGTCTAACTAAGCGTTTCCGCAAGTCTCTCAGCTCTCTAGGACGTCAGGAAAGTGGTTTTTCATGCATGCGTATGTTTAAAACAGCTCTGGCATGCCACTCAAAAGGGGTTTTCACATGCTTTTCGACTCAAGATGATGGGACACATGCATTTTTTCATGAAAAAATCCCAAAATTAATATTTTTACAGTAATTTTTATGAAAAAATATGAAAATTATGATTTTTCATTTTTGAAAAAAAAGGTGCATATTTTTTCATAAAAAAAGTTTCATAATTTGCTGATATCAAGTCATAAAAGTCGAAATTCATGTGTGGAATGACTATTTTCATCATATAAGCACTTATACTTTGTGTTTTCATGTGTTCTCTATGTGCGTGCAGAAAAGCACTGCTTTTCGTGGTCTAACTAAGCGTTTCCGCAAGTCTCAGCTCTCTAGGACGTCAGGAAAGTGGTTTTTCATGCATGCGTATGTTTAAACAGCTCTGGCATGCCACTCAAAAGGGGTTTTCACATGCTTTTCGACTCAAGATGATGGGACACATGCATTTTTTCATGAAAAAATCCCAAAATTAATATTTTTACAGTAATTTTATGAAAAAAATATGAAAATTATGATTTTTCATAATTTTTTTTCATAAAAAAAAGTCATAATTTGCTGATATCAAGTCATAAAAGTCGAAATTCATGTGTGGAATGACTATTTTCATCATATAAGCACTTATACTTTGTGTTTTCATGTGTTTCTCTATGTGCGCTGCAGAAAAAGCACTGCTTTTCGTGGTCTAACTAAGCGTTTCCGCAAGTCTCAGCTCTCTAGGACGTAGGACGTCAGGAAAGTGGTTTTTTCATGCATGCGTATGTTTAAACAGCTGCTCTGGCATGCCACTCAAAAGGGGTTTTCACATGCTTTTCGACTCAAGATGATGGGACACATGCATTTTTCATGAAAAAAAAATCCCAAAATTAATATTTTTACAGTAATTTTATGCATTTTATGAAAAAAAAATATGAAAATTATGATTTTTCATAATTTTTTTCATAAAAAAAATTTTTTCAGTCATAATTTGCTGATATCAAGTCATAAAAGTCGAAATTCATGTGTGGAATGACTATTTTCATCATATAAGCACTTATACTTTGTGTTTTCATGTGTTCTCTATGTGCGTGCAGAAAAGCACTGCTCGTTTCATGGTCTAACTAAGCGTTTCCGCAAGTCTCAGCTCTCTAGGACGTCAGGAAAGTGGTTTTTCATGCATGCGTATGTTTTAAACACTGCTCTGGCATGCCACTCAAAAGGGGGTTTTCACATGCTTTTCGACTCAAGATGATGGGACACATGCATTTTTTCATGAAAAAATCCCAAAATTAATATTTTTACAGTAATTTTATGAAAAAATGAAATTATGAAAATTATGATTTTTCATAATTTTTCATAAAAAAGTCATAATTGCTGAAATCAAGTCATAAAAGTCGAAATTCATGTGTGGAATGACTATTTTCATCATATAAGCACTTATACTTTGTGTTTTCATGTGTTCTCTATGTGCGTGCAGAAAAGCAGTGCTGCTCGTGGTCTAACTAAGCGTTTCCGCCCCCGCAAGTCTCAGCTCTCTAGGACGTCAGGAAAGTGGTTTTTTCATGCATGCGTATGTTTAAACAGTGCTCTGGCATGCCCACTCAAAAGGGGTTTTCACATGCTTTTCGACTCAAGATGATGGGACACATGCATTTTTTCATGAAAAAAATCCCAAAATTAATATTTTTACAGTAATTTTATGAAAAAATATGAAAATTATGATTTTTTCATAATTTTTTTTTCATAAAAAAGTTTTTCATAATTTGCTGATATCAAGTCATCATAAAAGTCGAAATTCATGTGTGGAATGACTATTTTCATCATATAAGCACTTATACTTTGTGTTTTCATGTGTTCTCTATGTGCGTGCAGAAAAGCACTGCTTTGCTCGTGGTCTAACTAAGCGTTTCCGCAAGTCTCAGCTCTCTAGGACGTCAGGAAAGTGTGGTTTTTCATGCATGCGTATGTTTAAACAGCTGCTCTGGCATGCCACTCAAAAGGGGTTTTCACATGCTTTCGACTCAAGATGATGGGACACATGCATTTTTCATGAAAAAAACCCAAAATTAATATTTTTACAGTAATTTTATGAAAAAATATGAAAATTATGATTTTTCATAATTTTTTCATAAAAAAGTCATAATTTGCTGATATCAAGTCATAAAAGTCGAAATTCATGTGTGGAATGACTATTTTCATCATATAAGCACTTATACTTTGTGTTTTCATGTGTTCTCTATGTGCGTGCAGAAAAGCAGTGCTGCTTTTCGTGGTCTAACTAAGCGTTTCCGCAAGTCTCAGCTCTCTAGGACGTCAGGAAAGTGGTTTTTCATGCATGCGTATGTTTTTAAACACTGCTCTGGCATGCCACTCAAAAGGGGTTTTCACATGCTTTCGACTCAAGATGATGGGACACATGCATTTTTTCATGAAAAAATCCCAAAATTAATATTTTTACAGTAATTTTATGAAAAAATATGAAAATTATGATTTTTCATAATTTTTTTCATAAAAAAGTCATAATTTCTGATATCAAGTCATAAAAGTCGAAATTCATGTGTGGAATGACTATTTTCATCATATAAGCACTTATACTTTGTGTTTTTTCATGTGTTTCTCTATGTGCGTGCAGAAAAGCACTGCTCGTGGATCTAACTAAGCGTTTCCGCAAGTCTCAGCTCTCTAGGACGTCAGGAAAGTGGTTTTTTTTCATGCATGCGTATGTTTAAACAGCTGCTCTGGCATGCCACTCAAAAAAGGGGGGTTTTCACATGCTTTCGACACTCAAGATGATGGGACACATGCATTTTTCATGAAAAAATCCCAAAATTAATATTTTTTACAGTAATTTTATGAAAAAATATGAAAATTATGATTTTTCATAATTTTTTTTCATAAAAAAGTCATAATTTCTGATATCAAGTCATAAAAGTCGAAATTCATGTGTGGAATGACTATTTTCATCATATAAGCACTTATACTTTGTGTTTTCATGTGTTCTCTATGTGCGTGCAGAAAAGCACTGCTTTTCGTGGTCTAACTAAGCGTTTCCGCAAGTCTCAGCTCTCTAGGACGTCAGGAAAGTGGTTTTTCATGCATGCGTATGTTTTTAAACAGCTGCTCTGGCATGCCACTCAAAAGGGGGTTTTCACATGCTTTTCGACTCACAAGATGATGGGACACATGCATTTTTCATGAAAAAAATCCCAAAATTAATATTTTTACAGTAATTTTATGAAAAAATATGAAAATTATGATTTTTCATAATTTTTTTTCATAAAAAAGTCATAATTTGCTGATATCAAGTCATAAAAGTCGAAATTCATGTGTGTGGAATGACTATTTTCATCATATAAGCACTTATACTTTGTGTTTTCATGTGTTCTCTATGTGCGTGCAGAAAAGCACTGCTTTTCGTGGTCTAACTAAGCGTTTCCGCAAGTCTCAGCTCTCTAGGACGTCAGGAAAGTGGTTTTTTCATGCATGCGTATGCGTATGTTTAAACAGCTGCTCTGGCATGCCACTCAAAAGGGGTTTTTCACATGCTTTCGACACTCAAGATGATGGGACACATGCATTTTTCATGAAAAAATCCCAAAATTAATATTTTTTACAGTAATTTTATGAAAAAATATGAAAATTATGATTTTTCATAATTTTTTCATAAAAAAAGTCATAATTTGCTGATATCAAGTCATAAAAGTCGAAATTCATGTGTGGAATGACTATTTTCATCATATAAGCACTTATACTTTGTGTTTTCATGTGTTCTCTATGTGCGTGCAGAAAAGCAGTGCTTTTGCTCGTGGTCTAACTAAGCGTTTCCGCAAGTCTCAGCTCTCTAGGACGTCAGGAAAGTGGTTTTTCATGCATGCGTATGTTTTTTTTTTAAACACTGCTCTGGCATGCACCCTCAAAAAGGGGGGGGTTTTCACATGCTTTCGACTCAAGATGATGGGACACACATGCATTTTTTCATGAAAAAATCCCAAAATTAATATTTTTACAGTAATTTTATGAAAAAAAATATGAAAATTATGATTTTTCATAATTTTTTTCATAAAAAAAGTTTTTCATAATTTCTGATATCAAGTCATAAAAGTCGAAATTCATGTGTGGAATGACTATTTTCATCATATAAGCACTTATACTTTGTGTTTTCATGTGTTCTCTATGTGCGTGCAGAAAAAAGTGCACTGCTCGTGGTTCATGATCTAACTAAGCGTTTCCGCAAGTCTCAGCTCTCTAGGACGTCAGGAAAGTGGTTTTTCATGCATGCGTATGTTTAAACAGCTGCTCTGGCATGCCACTCAAAAGGGGTTTTCACATGCTTTTCGACTCAAGATGATGGGACACATGCATTTTTCATGAAAAAAATCCCAAAAATTAATATTTTTACAGTAATTTTATGAAAAAATATGAAAAAATTATGATTTTTCATAATTTTTTCATAAAAAAGTCATAATTTGCTGATATCAAGTCATAAAAGTCGAAATTCATGTGTGGAATGACTATTTTCATCATATAAGCACTTATACTTTGTGTTTTCATGTGTTCTCTATGTGCGTGCAGAAAAGCACTGCTGCTCGTGGTCTAACTGATCTAACTAAGCGTTTCCGCAAGTCTCAGCTCTCTAGGACGTCAGGAAAGTGGTTTTTTTTTTCATGCATGCGTATGTTTAAACACTGCTCTGGCATGCCACTCAAAAGGGGTTTTCACATGCTTTTCGACTCAAGATGATGGGACACATGCATTTTTCATGAAAAAATCCCAAAATTAATATTTTTACAGTAATTTTATGAAAAAATATGAAAAAATTATGATTTTTCATAATTTTTTTCATAAAAAAAAATTGTCATAATTTGCTGATATCAAGTCATAAAAGTCGAAATTCATGTGTGGAATGACTATTTTCATCATATAAGCACTTATACTTTGTGTTTTCATGTGTTCTCTATGTGGCGTGCAGAAAAGCAGTGCTGCTCGTGGATCTAACTAAGCGTTTCCGCAAGTCTCAGCTCTCTAGGACGTCAGGAAAGTGGTTTTTCATGCATGCGTATGTTTAAACAGCTGCTCTGGCATGCCACTCAAAAGGGGGGTTTTCACATGCTTTTCGACTCAAGATGATGGGACACATGCATTTTTCATGAAAAAAAATCCCAAAATTAATATTTTTACAGTAATTTTATGAAAAAATATGAAAAATTATGATTTTTCATAATTTTTTTCATAAAAAAAGTTTCATAATTTGCTGATATCAAGTCATAAAAGTCGAAATTCATGTGTGGAATGACTATTTTCATCATATAAGCACTTATACTTTGTGTTTTCATGTGTTTCTCTATGTGCGTGCAGAAAAGCAGTGCTGCTTTTCGTGGTCTAACTAAGCGTTTCCGCAAGTCTCAGCTCTCTAGGACGTCAGGAAAGTGGTTTTTCATGCATGCGTATGTTTAAACACTGCTCTGGCATGCATCCCTCAAAAGGGGTTTTCACATGCTTTCGACTCAAGATGATGGGACACATGCATTTTTTCATGAAAAAAAATCCCAAAATTAATATTTTTACAGTAATTTTATGAAAAAAAATATGAAAATTATGATTTTTCATAATTTTTTCATAAAAAAGTTTCATAATTTCTGATATCAAGTCATAAAAGTCGAAATTCATGTGTGGAATGACTATTTTCATCATATAAGCACTTATACTTTGTGTTTTCATGTGTTCTCTATGTGGCGTGCAGAAAAGCACTGCTTTTCGTGGTCTAACTAAGCGTTTCCGCAAGTCTCAGCTCTCTAGGACGTCAGGAAAGTGGTTTTTCATGCATGCGTATGTTTAAACATGCTCTGGCATGCCACTCAAAAGGGGTTTTCACATGCGATTTTTCGACTCAAGATGATGGGACACACATGCATTTTTCATTTTATGAATGAAAAATCCCAAAATTAATATTTTTACAGTAATTTTATGAAAAAATATGAAAATTATGATTTTTCATAATTTTTTTTCATAAAAAAGTTTTCATAATTTGCTGATATCAAGTCATAAAAGTCGAAATTCATGTGTGGAATGACTATTTTCATCATATAAGCACTTATACTTTGTGTTTTCATGTGTTTCTCTATGTGCGTGCAGAAGAAAAGCAGTGCTGCTCGTGGTCTAACTAAGCGTTTCCGCAAGTCTCAGCTCTCTAGGACGTCAGGAAAGTGGTTTTTCATGCATGCGTATGTTTAAACAGCTGCTCTGGCATGCACCCTCAAAAGGGGTTTTTCACATGCTTTTCGACTCAAGATGATGGGACACATGCATTTTTCATGAAAAAAATCCCAAAATTAATATTTTTACAGTAATTTTATGAAAAAATATGAAAATTATGATTTTTCATAATTTTTTTCATAATAAAAAAGCATTTTTTCATAATTTTTGCTGATATCAAGTCATAAAAGTCGAAATTCATGTGTGGAATGACTATTTTCATCATATAAGCACTTATACTTTGTGTTTTCATGTGTTCTCTATGTGCGTGCAGAAAAGCACACTGCTTTTCGTGGATCTAACTAAGCGTTTCCGCAAGTCTCAGCTCTCTAGGACGTCAGGAAAGTGGTTTTTCATGCATGCGTATGTTTAAACACTGCTCTGGCATGCCACTCAAAAGGGGGTTTTTTTTCACATGCTTTTCGACTCAACAAGATGATGGGACACATGCATTTTTCATGAAAAAAATCCCAAAATTAATATTTTTTACAGTAATTTTATGAAAAAATATGAAAAAAAATTATGATTTTTTCATATTTTTTCATATTTTTTCATAAAAAAATTTTGTCATAATTTGCTGATATCAAGTCATAAAAGTCGAAATTCATGTGTGGAATGACTATTTTCATCATATAAGCACTTATACTTTGTGTTTTCATGTGTGTTCTCTATGTGCGTGCAGAAAAGTGCACTGCTCGTGGATCTAACTAAGCGTTTCCGCAAGTCTCAGCTCTCTAGGACGTCAGGAAAGTGGTTTTTCATGCATGCGTATGTTTAAACAGCTGCTCTGGCATGCCACTCAAAAGGGGGTTTTCACATGCTTTTCGACTCAAGATGATGGGACACATGCATTTTTCATGAAAAAATCCCAAAATTAATATATTTTTACAGTAATTTTATGAAAAAAAATATGAAAAATTATGATTTTTCATAATTTTTTTCATAAAAAAAGTTTCATAATTTGCTGATATCAAGTCATAAAAGTCGAAATTCATGTGTGGAATGACTATTTTCATCATATAAGCACTTATACTTTGTGTTTTTCATGTGTTCTCTATGTGCGCTGCAGAAAAGCAGTGCTGCTTTTCGTGATCTAACTAAGCGTTTCCGCAAGTCTCAGCTCTCTAGGACGTCAGGAAAGTGGTTTTTCATGCATGCGTATGTTTAAACAGTGCTCTGGCATGCCACTCAAAAGGGGGTTTTCACATGCTTTTCGACACTCAAGATGATGGGACACATGCATTTTTCATGAAAAAATCCCAAAATTAATATTTTTACAGTAATTTTATGAAAAAATATGAAAATTATGATTTTTCATATATTTTTTCATAAAAAAGTCATTTTTCATAATTTGCTGATATCAAGTCATAAAAGTCGAAATTCATGTGTGGAATGACTATTTTCATCATATAAGCACTTATACTTTGTGTTTTCATGTGTTCTCTATGTGCGTGCAGAAAAGCACTGCTTTTCGTGGATCTAACTAAGCGTTTCCCGCAAGTCTCAGCTCTCTAGGACGTCAGGAAAGTGGTTTTTCATGCATGCGTATGTTTTAAACACTGCTCTGGCATGCCACTCAAAAAGGGGTTTTCACATGCTTTTCGACTCAAGATGATGGGACACATGCATTTTTTCATGAAAAAATCCCAAAATTAATATTTTTACAGTCAGTAATTTTATGAAAAAAAATATGAAAATTATGATTTTTCATAATTTTTTTTTCATAAAAAAATTTTTCATAATTTTCATAATCATTTTGCTGATATCAAGTCATAAAAGTCGAAATTCATGTGTGGAATGACTATTTTCATCATATAAGCACTTATACTTTTGTGTTTTCATGTGTTCTCTATGTGTGCGTGCAGAAAAGAAAAAGTGCACTGCTCGTGGATCTAACTAAGCGTTTCCGCAAGTCTCAGCTCTCTAGGACGTCAGGAAAGTGGTTTTTCATGCATGCGTATGTTTAAAACACTGCTCTGGCATGCCACTCAAAAGGGGTTTTCACATGCTTTTCGACACTCAAGATGATGGGACACATGCATTTTTCATGAAAAAATCCCAAAATTAATATTTTTACAGTAATTTTATGAAAAAATATGAAAATTATGATTTTCATCATTTTCATAATTTTTCATAAAAAAGTCATTTTTTCATAATTTGCTGATATCAAGTCATAAAAGTCGAAATTCATGTGTGGAATGACTATTTTTCATCATCATATAAGCACTTATACTTTGTGTTTTCATGTGTGTTCTCTATGTGCGTGCAGAAAAAAAGCACTGCTTTTCGTGGATCTAACTAAGCGTTTCCGCAAGTCTCAGCTCTCTAGGACGTCAGGAAAGTGGTTTTTCATGCATGCGTATGTTTAAACACTGCTCTGGCATGCCACTCAAAAGGGGTTTTCACATGCTTTTCGACACAAGATGATGGGACACATGCATTTTTCATGAAAAAAATCCCAAAATTAATATTTTTACAGTAATTTTATGAAAAAATATGAAAATTATGATTTTTCATATTTTTTTCATAAAAAAGTTTTCATAATTTGCTGATATCAAGTCATAAAAGTCGAAATTCATGTGTGGAATGACTATTTTCATCATATAAGCACTTATACTTTGTGTGTTTTCATGTGTTCTCTATGTGCGTGCAGAAAAGCATGCTGCTGCTCGTGGATCTAACTAAGCGTTTCCGCAAGTCTCAGCTCTCTAGGACGTCAGGAAAGTGGTTTTTCATCATGCATGCGTATGTTTAAACAGTGCTCTGGCATGCCACTCAAAAGGGGGTTTTTCACATGCTTTTCGACACAAGATGATGGGACACATGCATTTTTCATGAAAAAAAAATCCCAAAAATTAATATTTTTACAGTAATTTTATGAAAAAATATGAAAAATTATGATTTTTCATATTTTTTTCATAAAAAAAAATTTCATAATTTGCTGATATCAAGTCATAAAAGTCGAAATTCATGTGTGGAATGACTATTTTCATCATATAAGCACTTATACTTTGTGTTTTCATGTGTTCTCTATGTGCGTGCAGAAAAAGCAGTGCTGCTCGTTGTCATGATCTAACTAAGCGTTTCCGCAAGTCTCAGCTCTCTAGGACGTCAGGAAAGTGGTTTTTTCATGCATGCGTATGTTTTAAACAGCTGCTCTGGCATGCCACTCAAAAGGGGGTTTTCACATGCTTTTCGACACAAGATGATGGGACACATGCATTTTTCATGAAAAAATCCCACCCAAAATTAATATTTTTACAGTAATTTTATGAAAAAATATGAAAATTATGATTTTTCATAATTTTTTTCATAAAAAAGTTTCATAATTTGCTGATATCAAGTCATAAAAGTCGAAATTCATGTGTGGAATGACTATTTTCATCATATAAGCACTTATACTTTGTGTTTTCATGTGTTCTCTATGTGCGTGCAGAAAAGCAGTGCTTTTGCTCGTGGATCTAACTAAGCGTTTCCGCAAGTCTCAGCTCTCTAGGACGTCAGGAAAGTGGTTTTTCATGCATGCGTATGTTTAAACACTGCTCTGGCATGCCACTCAAAAGGGGGTTTTCACATGCTTTTCGACACTCAAGATGATGGGACACATGCATTTTTCATGAAAAAATCCCAAAATTAATATTTTTACAGTACATTTTATGAAAAAATATGAAAATTATGATTTTTCATATTTTTTTCATAAAAAAAGTTTTTCATAATTTGCTGATATCAAGTCATAAAAGTCGAAATTCATGTGTGGAATGACTATTTTCATCATATAAGCACTTATACTTTGTGTTTTCATGTGTTCTCTATGTGCGTTTGCAGAAAAGCAAGTGCTTTTGCTCATGGATCTAACTAAGCGTTTCCGCAAGTCTCAGCTCTCTAGGACGTCAGGAAGGAAAGTGGTTTTTCATGCATGCGTATGTTTAATGTTTAAACAGTGCTCTGGCATGCCACTCAAAAGGGGGTTTTCACATGCTTTTCGACACTCAAGATGATGGGACACATGCATTTTTCATGAAAAAAAATCCCAAAATTAATATTTTTACAGTAATTTTATGAAAAAATATGAAAAATTATGATTTTTCATATTTTTTTCATAAAAAAAGTTTCATAATTTGCTGATATCAAGTCATAAAAGTCGAAATTCATGTGTGGAATGACTATTTTCATCATATAAGCACTTATACTTTGTGTTTTCATGTGTTCTCTATGTGCGTGCAGAAAAGCACTGCTTTTCATGGATCTAACTAAGCGTTTCCGCAAGTCTCAGCTCTCTAGGACGTCAGGAAAGTGGTTTTTCATGCATGCGTATGTTTAAACAGTGCTCTGGCATGCCCTCAAAAGGGGTTTTCACATGCTTTTCGACACAAGATGATGGGACACATGCATTTTTCATGAAAAAAAAAATCCCAAAATTAATATTTTTACAGTAATTTTATGAAAAAAAAATATGAAAAAAAATTATTTTTATGATTTTTCATATTTTTTCATAAAAAAGCTTTTTCATAATTTGCTGATATCAAGTCATAAAAGTCGAAATTCATGTGTGGAATGACTATTTTCATCATATAAGCACTTATACTTTGTGTTTTCATGTGTTCTCTATGTGCGTTTCTGCAGAAAAGCACTGCTTTTCATGGATCTAACTAAGCGTTTCCGCAAGTCTCAGCTCTCTAGGACGTCAGGAAAGTGGTTTTTCATGCATGCGTATGTTTAAACAGTGCTCTGCACTGGCATGCCACTCAAAAGGGGGTTTTCACATGCTTTTCGACACAAGATGATGGGACACATGCATTTTTTCATGAAAAAACCCAAAATTAATATTTTTACAGTAATTTTATGAAAAAATATGAAAATTATGATTTTTCATATTTTTTTTCATAAAAAAAAAATTTTTCATAATTTTTTGCTGATATCAAGTCATAAAAGTCGAAATTCATGTGTGGAATGACTATTTTCATCATATAAGCACTTATACTTTGTGTTTTTCATGTGTTCTCTATGTGCGCTGCAGAAAAGCAGTGCTGCTTTTCATGATCTAACTAAGCGTTTCCGCAAGTCTCAGCTCTCTCTAGGACGTCAGGAAAGTGGTTTTTCATGCATGCGTATGTTTAAACAGTGCTCTGGCATGCCCCTCAAAAGGGGTTTTCACATGCTTTTCGACACAAGATGATGGGACACATGCATTTTTCATGAAAAAATCCCAAAATTAATATTTTTACAGTAATTTTATGAAAAAATATGAAAATTATGATTTTTCATATTTTTTCATAAAAAAGTTTCATAATTTGCTGATATCAAGTCATAAAAGTCGAAATTCATGTGTGGAATGACTATTTTCATCATATAAGCACTTATACTTTGTGTTTTCATGTGTTTCTCTATGTGTGCGACTGCAGAAAAAGTGCTTTGCTCATGAGCTCTAACTAAGCGTTTCCCGCAAGTCTCAGCTCTCTAGGACGTCAGGAAAGTGGTTTTTTCATGCATGCGTATGTTTTAAACAGTGCTCTGGCATGCCCTCAAAAGGGGTTTTCACATGCTTTTCGACACAAGATGATGGGACACATGCATTTTTTCATGAAAAAATCCCAAAATTAATATTTTTACAGTACCATTTTATGAAAAAATATGAAAATTATGATTTTTCATTTCATAATTTTTCATAAAAAAGTTTTCATAATTTGCTGATATCAAGTCATCATAAAAGTCGAAATTCATGTGTGTGGAATGACTATTTTCATCATATAAGCACTTATACTTTGTGTTTTCATGTGTTCTCTATGTGCGTTCTGCAGAAAAGTGCACTGCTCGTGTTCATCTCATGATCTAACTAAGCGTTTCCGCAAGTCTCAGCTCTCTAGGACGTCAGGAAAGTGGTTTTTCATGCATGCGTATGTTTAAACAGTGCTCTGGCATGCCCTCAAAAGGGGGTTTTCACATGCTTTTCGACACAAGATGATGGGACACATGCATTTTTCATGAAAAAATCCCAAAATTAATATTTTTACAGTCATTTTATGAAAAAAATATGAAAATTATGATTTTTCATATCATAATTTTTCATAAAAAAATTTTTTCATAATTTTAAAAATTCATAATTTGCTGATATCAAGTCATAAAAGTCGAAATTCATGTGTGGAATGACTATTTTCATCATATAAGCACTTATACTTTGTGTTTTCATGTGTGTTCTCTATGTGCTTTCTGCAGAAAAAGCAGCTGCTTTTCATGAGATCTAACTAAGCGTTTCCGCAAGTCTCAGCTCTCTAGGACGTCAGGAAAGTGGTTTTTCATGCATGCGTATGTTTAAAAACAGTGCTCTGGCATGCATGCCCTCAAAAGGGGGTTTTCACATGCTTTTCGACACAAGATGATGGGACACATGCATTTTTTCATGAAAAAATCCCAAAAATTAATATATTTTTACAGTACCATTTTATGAAAAAATATGAAAATTATGATTTTTCATATTTTTTTTCATAAAAAAAATTTTCATAATTTTGCTGATATCAAGTCATATAAAAGTCGAAATTCATGTGTGGAATGACTATTTTCATCATATAAGCACTTATACTTTGTGTTTTCATGTGTGTTCTCTATGTGCGTTTACTGCAGAAAAAGCACTGCTTTTCATGAGATCTAACTAAGCGCGTTTCCGCAAGTCTCAGCTCTCTAGGACGTCAGGAAAGTGGTTTTTTTCATGCATGCGTATGTTTAAACAGTGCTCTGGCATGCCCTCAAAAGGGGGGTTTTCACATGCTTTTCGACACAAGATGATGGGACACATGCATTTTTCATGATGAAAAATCCCAAAAATTAATATTTTTACAGTCATTTTATGAAAAAATATGAAAATTATGATTTTTCATATTTTTTCATAAAAAAATTTTTCATAATTTTTGCTGATATCAAGTCATAAAAGTCGAAATTCATGTGTGGAATGACTATTTTCATCATATAAGCACTTATACTTTGTGTTTTCATGTGTTTCTCTATGTGCTTTGCTGCAGAAAAGCAGCTGCTTTTCATGATCTAACTAAGCGTTTCCGCAAGTCTCAGCTCTCTAGGACGTCAGGAAGGAAAGTGGTTTTTTCATGCATGCGTATGTTTAAAACAGTGCTCTGGCATGCCCTCAAAAGGGGGTTTTCACATGCTTTTCGACACAAGATGATGGGACACATGCATTTTTCATGAAAAAAATCCCAAAATTAATATTTTTACAGTCATTTTATGAAAAAATATGAAAATTATGATTTTTCATATTTTTTTTCATAAAAAAATTTTCATAATTTTGCTGATATCAAGTCATAAAAGTCGAAATTCATGTGTGGAATGACTATTTTCATCATATAAGCACTTATACTTTGTGTTTTCATGTGTTTCTCTATGTGCGTTTCTGCAGAAAAGCAGTGCTGCTTTTCATGAGCTCTAACTAAGCGTTTTCCGCAAGTCTCAGCTCTCTAGGACGTCAGGAAAGTGGTTTTTCATGCATGCGTATGTTTAAACTGCTGCACTGGCATGCCCTCAAAAGGGGGTTTTCACATGCTTTTCGACACAAGATGATGGGACACATGCATTTTTCATGAAAAAATCCCAAAAATTAATATTTTTACAGTCATTTTATGAAAAAATATGAAAATTATGATTTTTCATATTTTTTCATAAAAAAGTTCATTTTTCATAATTTTGCTGATATCAAGTCATAAAAGTCGAAATTCATGTGTGGAATGACTATTTTCATCATATAAGCACTTATACTTTGTGTTTTCATGTGTTCTCTATGTGCGCTGCAGAAAAAGCAGTGCTGCTTTTCATGAGATCTAACTAAGCGTTTCCGCAAGTCTCAGCTCTCTAGGACGTCAGGAAAGTGGTTTTTCATGCATGCGTATGTGTTTAAAACTGCTCTGGCATGCCCTCAAAAGGGGGGGTTTTCACATGCTTTTTCGACACAAGATGATGGGACACATGCATTTTTTCATGAAAAAACCCAAAATTAATATTTTTTACAGTATCATTTTATGAAAAAATATGAAAATTATGATTTTTCATATTTTTTCATAAAAAATTCATAATTTTGCTGATATCAAGTCATAAAAGTCGAAATTCATGTGTGGAATGACTATTTTCATCATATAAGCACTTATACTTTGTGTTTTCATGTGTTCTCTATGTGCGTTTTTCTGCAGAAAAGCAGTGCTGCTTTTCATGAGCTCTGAGCCAACTAAGCGTTTCCGCAAGTCTCAGCTCTCTAGGACGTCAGGAAAGTGGTTTTTCATGCATGCGTATGTTTAAACAGTGCTCTGGCATGCCCTCAAAAAGGGGGGTTTTCACATGCTTTTCGACACAAGATGATGGGACACATGCATTTTTCATGAAAAAATCCCAAAATTAATATTTTTACAGTCATTTTATGAAAAAATATGAAAATTATGATTTTTCATATTTTTTCATAAAAAAAGTTTTCATAATTTTGCTGATATCAAGTCATAAAAGTCGAAATTCATGTGTGGAATGACTATTTTCATCATATAAGCACTTATACTTTGTGTTTTCATGTGTTTCTCTATGTGCGTTTTCTGCAGAAAAAGCAGCTGCTTTTCATGATCTAACTAAGCGTTTCCGCAAGTCTCAGCTCTCTAGGACGTCAGGAAAGTGGTTTTTCATGCATGCGTATGTTTAAACAGTGCTCTGGCATGCCCTCCTCAAAAGGGGGTTTTCACATGCTTTTCGACACAAGATGATGGGACACATGCATTTTTTCATGAAAAAATCCCAAAATTAATATTTTTACAGTCATTTTATGAAAAAAATATGAAAATTATGATTTTTCATATTTTTTCATAAAAAATTTCATAATTTTGCTGATATCAAGTCATAAAAGTCGAAATTCATGTGTGGAATGACTATTTTCATCATATAAGCACTTATACTTTGTGTTTTCATGTGTTCTTTCTATGTGCTTTCTGCAGAAAAGCGCATTGCTGCTTTTCATGAGCTCTAACTAAGCGTTTCCGCAAGTCTCAGCTCTCTAGGACGTCAGGAAAGTGGTTTTTTTCATGCATGCGTATGTTTAAAACAGTGCTCTGGCATGCCCTCAAAAGGGGGTTTTCACATGCTTTTCGACACAAGATGATGGGACACATGCATTTTTCATGAAAAATCCAAAACCCAAAATTAATATTTTTACAGTCATTTTATGAAAAAATATGAAAATTATGATTTTTCATATATTTTTTCATAAAAAAAATTTTCATAATTTTTTTGCTGATATCAAGTCATAAAAGTCGAAATTCATGTGTGGAATGACTATTTTCATCATATAAGCACTTATACTTTGTGTTTTCATGTGTTTCTCTATGTGGCTTTGCATGCGAAAAAAGTGCTGCTTTCGCTCATGAGATCTAACTAAGCGTTTCCGCAAGTCTCAGCTCTCTAGGACGTCAGGAAAGTGGTTTTTCATGCATGCGTATGTTTTTAAACTGCTCTGGCATGCCCTCAAAAGGGGGTTTTCACATGCTTTTCGACACGCAAGATGATGGGACACATGCATTTTTTCATGAAAAAACCCAAAATTAATATTTTTACAGTCATTTTATGAAAAAATATGAAAATTATGATTTTTCATATTTTTTCATAAAAAATTCATATTTTTTGATATCAAGTCATAAAAGTCGAAATTCATGTGTGGAATGACTATTTTCATCATATAAGCACTTATACTTTGTGTTTTCATGTGTTTCTCTATGTGCTTTGCTGCGAAAAAGCGTGCTGCTTTCATGAGATCTAACTAAGCGTTTCCGCAAGTCTCAGCTCTCTAGGACGTCAGGAAAGTGGTTTTTCATGCATGCGTATGTTTAAACTGCTCTGGCATGTGATCCATGCCCTCAAAAGGGGGTTTTTCACATGCTTTTCACGCGAGATGATGGGACATATGCATTTTTCATGAAAAAACACAAAATTAATATTTTTACAGTCATTTTATGAAAAAATATGAAAATTATGATTTTTCATATTTTTTCATAAAAAATTCATAATTTTGCTGATATCAAGTCATAAAAGTCGAAATTCATGTGTGGAATGACTATTTTCATCATATAAGCACTTATACTTTGTGTTTTCATGTGTTCTTTCTATGTGCTTTGCAGCAAAAAAGCGTGCTGCTTTCATGAGATCTAACTAAGCGTTTCCGCAAGTCTCAGCTCTCTAGGACGTCAGGAAAGTGGTTTTTCATGCATGCGTATGTTTAAACTGCTCTGGCATGCCCTCCAAAAAGGGGGTTTTCACATGCTTTTCGACACACAAGATGATGGGACACATGCATTTTTCATGAAAAAACACAAAATTAATATTTTTACAGTCATTTTATGAAAAAATATTAAAATTATGATTTTTTCATATTTTTTCATAAAAAAATTCATAATTTTGCTGATATCAAGTCATAAAAGTCGAAATTCATGTGTGGAATGACTATTTTCATCATATAAGCACTTATACTTTGTGTTTTCATGTGTTCTCTATGTGCTTTCTGCAGCAAAAAAGCGTGCTGCTTTTCATGAGATCTAACTAAGCGTTTTTCCGCAAGTCTCAGCTCTCTAGGACGTCAGGAAAGTGGTTTTTCATGCATGCGTATGTTTAAAACTGCTCTGGCATGCCCTCAAAAAGGGGGTTTTCACATGCTTTTCGACACAAGATGATGGGACACATGCATTTTTTCATGAAAAAAAAATCCCAAAATTAATATTTTTACAGTCATTTTATGAAAAAAATATGAAAATTATGATTTTTTCATATTTTTTCATAAAAAATTCATAATTTTTGCTGATATCAAGTCATAAAAGTCGAAATTCATGTGTGGAATGACTATTTTCATCATATAAGCACTTATACTTTGTGTTTTCATGTGTGTTCTCTATGTGTGCGATTTTCTGCAGAAAAGCAGTGCGTTGCTCATGAGATCTAACTAAGCGTTTCCGCAAGTCTCAGCTCTCTAGGACGTCAGGAACGTCAGTGGAAAGTGGTTTTTCATGCATGCGTATGTTTAAAACTGCTCTGGCATGCCCTCAAAAAGGGGGTTTTCACATGCTTTTCGACACAAGATGATGGGACACATGCATTTTTCATGAAAAAAAATCCCAAAATTAATATTTTTACAGTCATTTTATGAAAAAAATATGAAAATTATGATTTTTCATATTTTTTCATAAAAAAAATTTTTTTCATAATTTTTTTGCTGATATCAAGTCATAAAAGTCGAAATTCATGTGTGGAATGACTATTTTCATCATATAAGCACTTATACTTTGTGTTTTCATGTGTTTCTCTATGTGCTTTGCAGCAAAAAGCTGCTGCTTTTCATGAGATCTAACTAAGCGTTTCCGCAAGTCTCAGCTCTCTAGGACGTCAGGAAAGTGGTTTTTCATGCATGCGTATGTTTAAACTGCTCTGGCATGCCCTCAAAAGGGGGGTTTTCACATGCTTTTCGACACACAAGATGATGGGACACATGCATTTTTCATGAAAAAATCCCAAAAATTAATATTTTTACAGTCATTTTATGAAAAAATATGAAAATTATGATTTTTCATATTTTTTCATAAAAAATTTCATAATTTTGCTGATATCAAGTCATAAAAGTCGAAATTCATGTGTGGAATGACTATTTTCATCATATAAGCACTTATACTTTGTGTTTTCATGTGTGTTCTCTATGTGCTTTGCAGCAAAAAGCGCTGCTTTTCATGAGCATGATCTAACTAAGCGTTTCCGCAAGTCTCAGCTCTCTAGGACGTCAGGAAAGTGGTTTTTTCATGCATGCGTATGTTTAAAAAACTGCTCTGGCATGCCCTCAAAAGGGGGTTTTCACATGCTTTTCGACACAAGATGATGGGACACATGCATTTTTCATGAAAAAACCCAAAAATTAATATTTTTACAGTCATTTTATGAAAAAAAAATATGAAAATTATGATTTTTCATATTTTTTCATAAAAAATTCATAATTTTGCTGATATCAAGTCATAAAAGTCGAAATTCATGTGTGGAATGACTATTTTCATCATATAAGCACTTATACTTTGTGTTTTCATGTGTGTTCTCTATGTGCTTTCTGCAGCGAAAAAGCGTGCTTTTCATGAGATCTAACTAAGCGTTTCCGCAAGTCTCAGCTCTCTAGGACGTCAGGAAAGTGGTTTTTCATGCATGCGTATGTTTAAACTGCTCTGGCATGCCCTCAAAAAGGGGGGGGGGTTTTTCACATGCTTTTCGACACAAGATGATGGGACACATGCATTTTTCATGAAAAAAACCCAAAATTAATATTTTTACAGTCATTTTATGAAAAAATATGAAAATTATGATTTTTCATATATTTTTTCATAAAAAAATTCATAATTTTTGCTGATATCAAGTCATAAAAGTCGAAATTCATGTGTGTGGAATGACTATTTTCATCATATAAGCACTTATACTTTGTGTGTTTTCATGTGTTTCTCTATGTGCTTTCTGCAGCAAAAAGCGTGCTGCTTTCATGAGATCTAACTAAGCGTTTCCGCAAGTCTCAGCTCTCTAGGACGTCAGGAAAGTGGTTTTTCATGCATGCGTATGTTTAAACTGCATCTCTGGCATGCCCTCAAAAAAGGGGGTTTTTCACATGCTTTTCGACACAAGATGATGGGACACATGCATTTTTCATGAAAAAACACAAAATTAATATTTTTACAGTCATTTTATGAAAAAATATGAAAATTATGATTTTTCATATTTTTTCATAAAAAAATTTCATAATTTTTGATATCAAGTCATAAAAGTCGAAATTCATGTGTGGAATGACTATTTTCATCATATAAGCACTTATACTTTGTGTTTTCATCATGTGTTCTCTATGTGCTTTGCAGAAAAGCTGCAAGTGCTGCTTTTCATGAGATCTAACTAAGCGTTTCCGCAAGTCTCAGCTCTCTAGGACGTCAGGAAAGTGGTTTTTCATGCATGCGTATGTTTAAACTGCTCTGGCATGCCCTCAAAAAGGGGGTTTTCACATGCTTTTCACGCAAGATGATGGGACACATGCATTTTTCATGAAAAAACACAAAATTAATATTTTTACAGTCATTTTATGAAAAAATATGAAAATTATGATTTTTCATATTTTTTCATAAAAAATTCATATTTTTTGATATCAAGTCATAAAAGTCGAAATTCATGTGTGGAATGACTATTTTCATCATATAAGCACTTATACTTTGTGTTTTCATGTGTTTCTCTATGTGCTGCTGCAGTTCTGAAAAGCGCTGCTTTTCATGATCTAACTAAGCGTTTCCGCAAGTCTCAGCTCTCTAGGACGTCAGGAAAGGAAAGTGGTTTTTCATGCATGCGTATGTTTAAACTGCTCTGGCATGCCCTCAAAAGGGGGTTTTCACATGCTTTTCACGCAAGATGATGGGACACATGCATTTTTCATGAAAAAACACAAAATTAATATTTTTACAGTCATTTTATGAAAAAATATGAAAATTATGATTTTTCATATTTTTTCATAAAAAATTCATAATTTTGCTGATATCAAGTCATAAAAGTCGAAATTCATGTGTGGAATGACTATTTTCATCATATAAGCACTTATACTTTGTGTTTTCATGTGTTTCTCTATGTGGCTTTCTGCAGAAAAGCGTGCTGCTTCTCATGAGATCTAACTAAGCGTTTCCGCAAGTCTCAGCTCTCTAGGACGTCAGGAAAGTGGTTTTTCATGCATGCGTATGTTTAAACTGCTCTGGCATGCCCTCAAAAGGGGGTTTTCACATGCTTTTCGACACAAGATGATGGGACACATGCATTTTTTCATGAAAAAACCCAAAATTAATATTTTTTTACAGTCATTTTATGAAAAAATATGAAAAATTATGATTTTTCATATTTTTTCATAAAAAATTCATAATTTTGCTGATATCAAGTCATAAAAGTCGAAATTCATGTGTGGAATGACTATTTTCATCATATAAGCACTTATACTTTGTGTTTTCATGTGTTTCTCTATGTGCTTTGCAGCAAAAAGCGTGCTTTTCATGATCTAACTAAGCGTTTCCGCAAGTCTCAGCTCTCTAGGACGTCAGGAAAGTGGTTTTTCATGCATGCGTATGTTTTAAACTGCTCTGGCATGCCCTCAAAAGGGGGTTTTTTTCACATGCTTTTCGACACGCAAGATGATGGGACACATGCATTTTTCATGAAAAAACCCAAAATTAATATTTTTACAGTCATTTTATGAAAAAATATGAAAAATTATGATTTTTCATATTTTTTCATAAAAAATTCATAATTTTGCTGATATCAAGTCATAAAAGTCGAAATTCATGTGTGGAATGACTATTTTCATCATATAAGCACTTATACTTTGTGTTTTCATCATGTGTTCTCTATGTGCTTTCTGCAGCAAAAAAAGCGCTGCTTTCATGAGATGATCTAACTAAGCGTTTCCGTTCCGCAAGTCTCAGCTCTCTAGGACGTCAGGACGTCAGGAAAGTGGTTTTTCATGCATGCGTATGTTTTAAACTGCTCTGGCATGCCCTCCAAAAAGGGGGTTTTTTCACATGCTTTTCGATTTCGACACGCAAGATGATGGGACAAATGCATTTTTCATGAAAAAAACCCAAAATTAATATTTTTACAGTCATTTTATGAAAAAATATGAAAATTATGATTTTTCATATTTTTTCATAAAAAATTCATAATTTTGCTGATATCAAGTCATAAAAGTCGAAATTCATGTGTGGAATGACTATTTTCATCATATAAGCACTTATACTTTGTGTTTTCATGTGTTTCTCTATGTGCTGCAGCAAAAAGCTTTGTGCTGCTTTCATGATCTAACTAAGCGCGTTTCCGCAAGTCTCAGCTCTCTAGGACGTCAGGAAAGTGGTTTTTCATGCATGCGTATATGTTTAAAACTGCTCTGGCATGCCCTCAAAAAAGGGGGGTTTTTCACATGCTTTTCGACACAAGATGATGGGACACATGCATTTTTCATGAAAAAACCCAAAATTAATATTTTTACAGTCATTTTATTTTATGAAAAAATATGAAAATTATGATTTTTCATATTTTTTCATAAAAAAATTCATATTTTTTGATATCAAGTCATAAAAGTCGAAATTCATGTGTGGAATGACTATTTTCATCATATAAGCACTTATACTTTGTGTTTTCATCATGTGTTCTCTATGTGCTTTCTGCAGCAAAAAGCGTGCTTTCATGAGTGATCTAACTAAGCGTTTCCGCAAGTCTCAGCTCTCTAGGACGTCAGGAAAGTGGTTTTTCATGCATGCGTATGTTTAAAACTGCTCTGGCATGCCCTCAAAAAGGGGGGGTTTTCACATGCTTTTCGACACAAGATGATGATGGGACACATGCATTTTTCATGAAAAAACACAAAATTAATATTTTTACAGTCATTTTATGAAAAAAATATGAAAATTATGATTTTTCATATTTTTTCATAAAAAATTCATAATTTTGCTGATATCAAGTCATAAAAGTCGAAATTCATGTGTGGAATGACTATTTTCATCATATAAGCACTTATACTTTGTGTTTTCATGTGTTCTCTATGTGCTTTGCTGCAGCAAAAAAGCTGCTGCTTTCATGAGATCTAACTAAGCGTTTCCGCAAGTCTCAGCTCTCTAGGACGTCAGGAAAGTGGTTTTTCATGCATGCGTATGTTTAAACTGCTCTGGCATGCCCTCAAAAAGGGGGTTTTCACATGCTTTTCGACACAAGATGATGGGACACATGCATTTTTCATGAAAAAAAAACCCCAAAATTAATATTTTTACAGTCATTTTATGAAAAAATATGAAAAATTATGATTTTTCATATTTTTTCATAAAAAAATTCATAATTTGCTGATATCAAGTCATAAAAAGTCGAAATTCATGTGTGGAATGACTATTTTCATCATATAAGCACTTATACTTTGTGTTTTCATCATGTTCTCTATGCAGTAATTTTTTCACATAAATATAAAAGTCGAAATTCATGTGTGGAATGACTATTTTCATCATATAAGCACACTTATACTTTGTGTTTTCATGTGTTCTCTATGTGGCGTGCAGAAAAGCGCTGCTCGCATTGGTCATGAGCTCTAACTAAGCGTTTCCGCAAGTCTCAGCTCTCTAGGACGTCAGGAAAGTGGTTTTTTCATGCATGCGTATGTTTAAACTGCTCTGGCATGCCCTCAAAAGGGGGTTTTCACATGCTTTTCGACACTCAAGATGATGGGACACATGCATTTTTTCATGAATGAAAAAACCCAAAATTAATATTTTTACAGTAATTTTATGAAAAAATATGAAAATTATGATTTTTTTCATATTTTTTCATAAAAAATTCATAATTTCTGATATCAAGTCATAAAAGTCGAAATTCATGTGTGGAATGACTATTTTCATCATATATAAGCACTTATACTTTGTGTTTTCATGTGTTCTCTATGTGCACTGCATGCAAAGAAAAAAAAAAAAAAGCTGCTGCTCGTGTGCTTCATGGTCTAACTAAGCGTTTCCGCAAGTCTCAGCTCTCTAGGACGTCAGGAAAGTGGTTTTTCATGCATGCGTATGTTTAAAACTGCTCTGGCATGCCCTCAAAAAGGGGTTTTTCACATGCTTTTGACGACTCAAGATGATGGGACACATGCATTTTTCATGAAAAAAAACCCAAAAATTAATATTTTTACAGTCATTTTATGAAAAAATATGAAAATTATGATTTTTCATATTTTTTCATAAAAATTCATATTTTCTGATATCAAGTCATAAAACGTCGAAATTCATGTGTGGAATGACTATTTTCATCATATAAGCACTTATACTTTGTGTTTTCATGTGTTCTCTATGTGGCCTGCAGCAAAGTGCAAGATGATGGGACACGCATCCGCATTTTCATGAAAAAAACCCCAAAATTTATATTTTACAGTCATTTTACGAAAAAATATGAAATATATATTTTTTCTTATTCTATCATACAATTTTTCATTTTTATCTGATATCAAATCACTATTCATGAATTTTTCTTTAAAAAATATTTGATTATAAAACAATTAATATTCATCCAATATAATGTCATAAAAGTCAAAATTCATGGGTGGATTGACTGTTTTTCTTATATAAGCAATTACACATTGTGTTTTTATATGTTCTGTACACTGTAAGAAATAATCTATATCTACTCATTAAAATTTGGCAACAGATTACAAGCAATATTAATTATATTCCACAACAGTTATGTATTAGGTTTAAATTATTTAAATAAGCTCTTTGAAAAACATTAAAATTAAGTAAATGCAAGTAGTGCACACAAAAAATAAAGTAATATTGAAAATATTTGTTTCATTGGAGTAACAAACAAAATGTATCTTATTTTAAATAAATTAAATCTGATTTCATGTCTGAATAATAGTTCCAGTTTTCAAGGATGAATGACAATCGCCAGCTTTAATATTAACAGCAAAAGACAAAAAAATTTCCAGACAGTGTGCGAATTTACTATTCTTTGTCACTGCATCTGTTTTAGTTCTACTGTAATGGTATGGCAATTAACACAGTTTGCAGAACAACTTTTTGGTGTTTCTTTCTAGGCACAAAATGTTTAAAAATGATTACTTAAAAAATGAAGTCTTTGTTTGGCAACAAGGAACCAACAAGGTCAAACCGAGGAGGCAACAGCAAGCCCTGGAAACCCATTCAAGGCCTGTAAGAACTTTCACTTCCTTGATAACGATTTCACTGTCCTTTGAACTGCCACTTGTAGCTCCTGTCCTAGGCACAATTACCCTCGTCACAATTTGTGCAATTCCTGTATGTTCTTTGTTGTTCTGCAACATTAAACAGCAGTGAGACGGAAAAGCTATTAAAAGTCTAAAACAACATTTTGTTTGATCACTGATGTAAGATAAAGTTATTATGGCTTATTTGGGAAGTAACCAACAGTAACTTTAATTCAAATTCACACATCTTCTATAGTGAATTTAAGATTGCATACACCATATTCTTTGATGAGGTCTCCTGCAGGTTTCCCAAAAAATTCAATAATGATAACCACCTCTCTGGTCAAATCAACGAAACACTGCTCATCCTAAAAGAAAAAAATGATTAGTAGTGGTGAAATTTATTTGTTAACAGTTGAGCAACATGACTGTCTAAGTCTGGTTTCATCAACTAACCTCAAGTCAAGTTCAAGTTCAAGTTGCTTTATTGTCATTTCAACCATATATACAGATGCAGTACACAGTGAAATAAGATAACGTTTCTCCAGGACCCCCTGGTGCTACACAGAAAATAGAATTTACAAAACAACAAAGAGCCCCTGAACAGAATAGACATAAAGTGCATGTGTGCAACCTAGTGCAGACAGTGCAAAAACAGACAGTGCAATAAACAATACAAACATTACAAGGACAGTGCAAATCAGACAGTAGAGAACATAACAGAACATAACGTAACGCTGGACAGAACATTCATTAGCGCCAACCAGATTAGAAAATGAGGTAAGACATGTAATGTGCAATTTAACAGTATTGTGCAAATAGCATTATAGCATAATAAAGTGACTGTGCTTATATTTTTTTTCCAGTTTACTGTGTGTGTGTGTGTGTGTGTGTGTGTGTGTGTGTGTGTGTGTGTGTGTGTGTGTGTGTGTGTGTGTGTGTGTGTGTGTGTGTGTGTGGATGTAGTTTCAGTTCTGTTGAGCAGCCTGATGGCTTGAGGGTTGAGTGTGTGTGTGCATACATGTGGGTTGAGGTAGAGGTAGTTCAGATCAGTGTGTTGAGCAGCCTGATGGCTTGAGGGAAGTAACTGTTACACATTCGGGTTGTGAGGGCCCGAATGTTATGGTATCTTTTTCCAGAGGGCAGGAGTGTGAAGAGTGAGTGTGAGGGGTGTGTGGGGTCGTCCACAAAGCTTTGCGGATGCAGAGTGTGGTGTAGATGTCCGTTATAGAAGGAAGAGAGACTTCTCAGCTGTTCTCACTATTCTCTGCAGGGTCTTGCGATCCGAAACGGTGCAGTTCCCAAACCAGGCACTGATGCAGCTGCTCAGAATGCTCTCGATGGTCCCTCTGTAAACCTGTGCTTAAAACTACCACTAGAGGTAGCTGATCAAAAACATAAGCTTTATTATCTTCTGTATCGATGATTCACAGTTTAAATTGAATTGTTAGTTGAGATTCTTTGTGATTTAGTACTTTAAAATGCTTTGAAGTTTAGTGTCTTTTATAAAGTGCTAAATAAATAAGGATGACTTATTTACTAATAAATGTTGTCTGTGAAATTCCATTAAATCAACAAAAGGAAGCACAACATATACTTAAAGAATTGTACTTACAAAACTAATTTGTAATTGTGAGCTTCAGTGTTTGAGTACTTAAATGTAACCATGTTTCCAATTCAATTCTTTAAAAATGGGAAGTGCTATAAGTGATCCCTCTCATATTCCCAAAAGTTACTTGTAACCAATTGGCTTGCATGCTTTATAATAAACTGTACCTTTAGCAATTCCATTTTAGTTTTCGAATATATGTACTGAAGACTGATATCATATGTAATATTTAAAGCCTGTTTGACGGCAAAGTATAACTCCTCCTCCAGATGGCAGTATTACCTTTCCTATCCTCTGGTCAAAGATTACCCTAAAAACGGCTAAATCCATATACCTGTAAAACAAGAAACGAGAAAACAAAATTCACTGACACTGGTAAAAAAAAACTGTGTTGGTGATTACTATTGCAAACTGTGGTACTTTGATCATTTAAATGCTATAACGGTACTTACTGTTACGGTAAACTGCAAAAAATCTGTCTTTTAAATGTAACCATGCGCTTTTACTCTACAGAATAAGCTGCCAATAGAAAAATTATCTTGAAGGTTAGCTGGTTAGCTGAGGGAACAGTTTCTTAACAGACTCTTGGATTCTATCATCTAGTACGTCCAGAGGCACAGATGACACTTTGCTTAGATTAGTGCAGGAATACTGGCATTTTCAACTACAGGACCAAATGCTTCTATCAGAGCAGGATAGTGCTCCAGAAAATGGTGTTTTGGTGTCAGTTTCAGCTTGGGGAAAACATTGCAACCTCTGACGATGCTCTAAAATTTCAAGATCAAGATAAGCTACACTTTCACATGAGTATATAGGAGTCGAATCAGGTCACTTTTATTTGTATAGCACTTTACAATCGCAATTGTTTTAAAGCAGCTTCACAGAAATATATCAGAGGGACTTGGTCACCCTGGTGATGTAATTATCAACTGGAGCAGGTCACAGGGAAGGGGCCGACAGGTCCGGGGTGGAGATGGAGTCTGGATCACTGGCAGCTCTGTTGTGGCATATGTAGCTCGACAGTGAGAGAGAGAGAGAGAGAGAGAGAGAGAGAGAGAGAGGAAGGAAGACAAAAAAAAGAAGGAAAACAGTTAAGTGACATTGTAATCACAGTGTATGGAGTAATTAAGTACATAATGTAGAGTGCAAGCATGGACTAACTAGGACAGCATAACTAAAAGGAGAACCAAAGAGAAACACAGACATGAGGGTTCCCTGATATGTTAAGCAACCAGCCGCTCTCATGATCAACACCGTGATCAATAAGAGTGGAAGAGATAGCATCTAAACATACCAGATCACCATAATCCTCAACACCCATGAGTCCCCCAGATCTACTACTTTATCTAAGGTGAATCAATACAAAATGCTTGACTAAATAAATACATTTTTAGCCTGGACATAAACACTGAGAACATGTCTGATTCTCGAACATTCATAGGGAGGCTATTCCATAGCATTGGGGATCTGTAAGAAAAGGCTCTGCCCACTGCTGTAGTTTTTATAATGCGTGGTACTGACAGGCAGCCTGCATTCTTTGATCGAAGTAGGCGTGGCGGAACGTAAGACAGTAGAAGTTTACTTAGGTACTGTGGCGCAAAACCATTTAGAGCTTTATAGGTTATCTCACTAGGAGCCAATGCAGTGTGGATAAGACAGACGTAATGTGCTCATATCTTTTAGTTTTAGTGAGGACTCTTACTGCTGCGTTCTGGACTAACTGAAGTTAAATAATGCACCTAGTTAAACATCCAGACAGTAAAGCGTTAAAATAATTCAGCCTGGATGTAATAAACGCATCAGCTAATTTTTCTGCATCATTTCGTGACAAGATATTTTTTATTTTAGCAATATTTCTGAGATGATAGAATGCTATCCTGGTAATATTATTGACATGGACTTCAAATAAGAGATTGAAGTCTAAAATCACACCCAGATCTTTTACTGTTGCACTAGGTGAAACAGAAAGACTGTCTAGGGCTAAGGTGTGATCAGGAACCTTACTTTTAGCTACCTGCGGTCCTAGAACCAGAACCTCAGTCTTGTCAGGGTTAAGCAAGAGGAAATTGCTTAACATCCAATCCTTTATTTCTTTCACACATTGCTTAACTATATTAAACTGGGTGTCATCAGTGTAACTGTGAAAAATAAAACTTACAAATAATTTTTCCCAGAGGAAGCATGTAAAGAGAGAAAAGCCTTGTGGAACACCATACTTTACAAGGGAGCACGCAGAATAATCACCATTTAAATCTACTAACTGATAGCGATCGGTTAAATAGGACCTGAGCCACGCAAGAGCCGTTCCTTTAATTCCTACTAATTTTTTTAATCTGTGAAGAAGAATATTGTGATCTATGGTGTTGAAAGCCGGACTGAGGTCAAGCAATATAAGAAACGAGACACAGCCTGGATCGGATGCCAGTAGGAGGTCATTTGCTACTTTGATACAGTTTGTGTATGTTATCTGTGTAAGTCAAGGTCAGGTTTCTTAATTAAAGGTTTAATAACTGCTAATTTAAAATATTTCATTACATACCCACTGCTGAGTGAAGAGTTAACTATATTCAACAGGGGTTCTGATACTGCTGGCACTATCTGCTTAGGAAAGTGTGTTGGTATAGGATCTAATGAACAAGTTGATGATTTTGTGGAAGAGATGAATGTGATTATGTTGTTCTCTTCCAGAGGAGTAATATTTTCTAAGTTCTGATCTGATGCAGTTAGTTTATCATCAGAATCATTCGAAAAGTCTGGTTTTAAGGCCTGAATTTTCTGCCTATTGTTTGTAATTTTATTATCAAAAAAGTTCATGAAGTCCTCGCTGCTGCATGCAATTATGGTGCAGATTTCTGAAGTCGTCTTATTCCTAGTTAATTTTGCGATGGTGTCAAATAGAAATCTAGGATTATTTTTATTATTTTTAATAAGGTTGGAGAGATACGTTGATCTAGTTACATTGAGAGCTTTTTTTAGGATTCTCTCTTTCCATGCTGCCTGGAAAATGAACAATCTAGTTTGGTGCCATTTACGTTCTAGTTTACCTGAGCTCTGTTTTTCAGAGCATGTGTGTTCATTATACCAAGCAGCAGGTTTCTTATCTCTAATTTTTTTTTTAACTGGAGCTACGTTATCTGCTCGAGTTCTGTTGTCCCCAACTAAGCAAGCCAGAGGCGACGCCGGCGAGTAACAAAAACTCCATCTGTGACAGGATAGAGAAAAAAATCCTTGGGAGAATTCAGGTACCGTCGGGGCGTCAGTTCTCCTCTGACCAGATAAACCAGTAGGTTACTAATGCTGCAGCAAAGTTTCCATGGTCTTGTCCGGATGGCCATTTAGAAAACACTGAGAAACTGCCTTATTGTCTCCAAGTGATGCTGGCGATGGTGAGCTCAGAGTAACAAGGAACAGACATTTGACTTGTGATAAACAAATATATTGTGTGTTATTGGAGGTGTTCCCGGTTCCGGTTGAACTGATTAACAGCCTAACAATCCTTTAACGGATTTGAATAATGAAAATTTGTATATTATGTGTAGGCCATAAGATGTGTCTTCAATCTAGTTTTAAACTGGCAGTGTGTGTCTGCCTCCCAAACAGTGCAGAATAAATTACTCCAAAATTAATGCGTTGGATAAGAAAAGGATCTGCCACCTGCAGTTGATTTTGTTATTCTAGGTATTATCAGATTGCCTAAGTTCTGCGAGGGCAGCGGATATGGAGGACAATAATAGGATAGGAGCTCACTGAGGTGCTAAACCATTTAGGGCTTTATAAGTAATTAACAAGATTTTAAAATATATTCGATATTTAATAGAAAGCCAGTGCCGTTAAAATGAAAAAAATTTATTTGAACCATAGTTGATTCTGTTTTTTCGCAGTTCATAATGTATTTCTTTGTTAAGGTCAGTAAAAATAAAAATGAAAAATAAGCACCTCAAGGCTATGTATGTGTGTAGCTGCATATTTCACTTCTCCCTTCTCTACACAGTCTAATTGGGAAGATAATGGGGCACTCATCTCTGTGGAGGATCTCTTATTCCATAAGATAACTTCAGAAAAAACAGTATCCTGTGCCGGGGGGGTACCCACAACCTTATCGACATTTACCTCAAAGCGAAAACAGCAGCTGCATGAATTGTGCTGAAACTAGCGCACACACATAGCCTCTTAAAGATGCAATAAAAACTCAAAGTGAGTTAGAGAGGGTATGCCGTCCTCCTAACGAGCTCGACTCCTGGGCGGTGGTAATATTAAGCGCTCAATTAAGGACTTTTTTGATTTTTTGCTTCACTTTGCTGCCTTTGACTTATATTCTTTTTAAATCTCCTCAGGTTGGGCTAATAATTTTCATGACACAGTGTTGACAGAACCGGGGCTGATATGATTATACTTTTTGGTGCTAGTAATAACTCTAGCTGCTGCGTTTTGGACCAGTTGGAGTTTGTTTATTAGGCTTGCAAAACGATGAAGGGTTGACAGAGCAGCCATTAAGTGTTAGACAGTGATCTAGATTAATACAGAGGCTTTATATAAAGGCAGAGGCCGATAATTAACACCTCTGTTTTTTCAGTTTTTTATATCAACTATGCATTCAGTTAGTTTTTCTAATTGGTAAGTTTCGCCAGGTTGCGAAGAATGTTTCCTTATAATATCTATCAGGAGTAACGTGAGGT
The DNA here is from genome assembly GCA_005784505.1 of Bagarius yarrelli. Taxonomy (NCBI): domain Eukaryota; kingdom Metazoa; phylum Chordata; class Actinopteri; order Siluriformes; family Sisoridae; genus Bagarius; species Bagarius yarrelli. Next base: position 114,798 of record VCAZ01000351.1, on the reverse strand, counting down.
TTAAAAAGTAACAGTCCTAGAACTGAAACTGGAGTCTTGGGGTACTCCATACTTTACTTGTGGGCAATATGATACCTCTTCATGGCGGTCAGTTAAGTATGATTTAAATCTAACGCACTTCTTGCTGATGGCAACAAAGCCTTCTAATCTATTTAAAGAAGAATGTTGTGTCGACAGTGTCAAACGCAGAACTGAGGTCCACTAGCACTAAAAGGGAGAGACAGACCATTATCAGCTGATAGCAGCAGGTTATTTGTAAATTACAGCAGTCTCAGTACTATGATAGGATCTGAATCCTGACTGGAAATTCTCACAAATATCATTTGACAGAAATGAGAGGTTTGAGATCAGTCTGTAATTAACTAGATCTTTTGGATCAAGTTGTGTTTTTTTAATGAACATCTAGTTTAAATGTTTTGTGGACATATCCTAATGACAAAGATAAAGTAATTATATTGAAAAGTGGACTCATGATGTCAGGAATTACCGTTTAGGAGCTTAGACGAAAGAACTTTATAAACTCATCAAATCATCTAAACAAACAACATGTATGTTGTAACGAATAAGTGGAATTGTTCCTCGGGGGATCTGATGCGATACTGCAGCTGTTTGCTGCATGTTCACAATTTTATCTCTGATAGTATCGATCTTGAAATTAAAGTAATTTATAAATGCATCACTGCTGTGCTGATGGGAAATGTCAACATATGTTGATGCTTTGTTTTTAGTTAATTTAGCCACTGTATTAAATAAATACCTAGGGTTATGTTTGTTCTCTTCTAGAGGAGATAAAAACTACTCAGATTTAGCAGTTTTTAATGCATTTCTGTAGGATAGGCTACACCATGCAATATGAAATACCTCATAGAAAAAACAGTCTCCATATTTTTAATTACATCATTGAGTTTTTCCAAGTTATTGGATATGCTGGGAAATTGGGATATATCAGGAAGATTACTTACAAAACAGTCTTTTATGGTTCAAACATACTTACGTACATACGTAATAAGTTTAAGAATTTACAGTTCTAGTTATAGTAAGTTTACACAAGACTAGAAAATGATCTCAAGTTCATTACTTTGTTGCAGAAATGTAACATCATTAGCATCAATTCCATGTGACAGTATTAAATCCAGTGTATGATTTTTTTATTAGTAGGAACTGAAATGTGTTGTGTAACTTTATTAGAGTTCAAAGTTTCTAGAAACGCTGATCCCAGAACATTTTTTTCATTTTTGACATGAATATTAAAATCACCAACAATTAAGACTTTCTAAGTCTGTTAGAAAATCACTAAATTCTTTAATAAAGTCTGTATGGTGTCCTGGTGGCCTGTATACAGTAGCCATTACAAACATTACAGGAGATTTATAACTAGCATCTGTTTCTTTAGATAATGTTAGATGAAGCACCATTACTTCAAATAATTGATACCTGAAACCTGCTCTCTGAGAAGCACTGAAAATATTATTATATTATTATAAATTCATGCAACACCTCCACCTTTACCTTTTGGACGCGACTCATGTTTATAGCAGTAATTTTGGGGTGTAGACTCTAAAATAATGACTCTAAAATAAATTAAAATAATGTAATAATTTGGTTTTAGCCAGGTTTCTGTCAAACAGAGGACATCTAGGTTATAACTAGTGATCATATCATTTACGCTTTCACAGAAAGGGACCTGATATTTAGTAAACCAAACTTTATAGTTTGTTTCTCTGTGTTGCATGAATTTTTTATTTGTCGAAAGGAGTGACTCAAGGTTTAAGTTGCCAAAACCTTAATGACTTGGAGAGAATCTGCAAAGAGGAAGGAATATCTGATCTCTGTGATTGCCAACAAGGACGTAAGGGTGGTTTCGCCTACGGTGGTTCAAACTGTAGGATTGCTGAAGGACTAAAGACACGTTATTAGCACAATAGTATAAAACTGTACATTTCTTGTCTATTACTGTCACTTGTACCAACGACAGAAATAAGCACAGTTATAATAGCTGAATATTTGCTACGTTGCTATTGAGTGATTATATTGTATTGCTATGTTAAGGTTGAGTAAATGTTAAGGTAGAGTCAAGACTAGTTAGGACATCATTGATAACTGAAGTGGTTTAATTACAATATTTTGCTATGGTTACACTTAAATCTGTTACAAAAATAGATATAGAATAGTACAACATAGGCAGTTGTATCCAGCATGTATGTAAAATGTTACCCGAGAAGGAGAGAGAGGGAGAAATAAAGTGGGAAAAAGAAAGAGAGGAACAGAAGAAGCACAAAAGAGAAAGAGAAAACAGGAGAGAGAAAACAGGAAAAAAAGAGCTAGAGCACTAGTTACAATCCTCTTTTATCCCTTACTTGACCACGTGACTAAAAACAAAATGGGAGACATTCAAACTAACCCCTCAGCAAATTACATCTTCACCCAATGTATACACATGTTGTCCTAAAGGCCTTGATCACTATCAGAACTTCGGTGCCTTCAGGAATGCCAAATGGCCCTTTTATTACCAATAGTATTTTTGGGACAGGAAAGCAGAAGTCTGATCATACCTTTTTGGAATTGTGTTATTCTGGAGAAGAGAGAAAGAGAGAGAGAGAGAGAGAGAGAGAGAGAGAGAGAGAGAGAGAAAGTAAGCGAACAAATTCATGTATAAATAAATTCTAACACTTTGAAAGACTTTTAAGGTTTTCAGTCATACAGGTTATGTTATGTAAAACTCTACAAACATTTGTGAAGGAGACATGAAGGCATATATAATCTATCTATTTCAAACCAAGTACCAATCAGGAAACAATTTTTAGAAGCACATGTGTATGTATATTGACAGGTCTATTTGCAGAACAATCAAGAGAATCCCTGATGGTATAAACAGTTACATGTTTTTTCAACTGCTTAAATATATTATAATAAATATGTAGAAAACATGTATGCCAAAAGATAATGTAATTGCTCAGCTGGTTAGCAAACAGGTTAGTTGGAATGTTTTAGTAGATATGATGTCCAGACCTTCATAACTTCATAATTTAATACACATTCATTTATTTACTCTTACATGTAAAACTTGACAACAATTATATGTTAAAGAAAAGTCAAAAATTTTAAGCTGTGAGCTAGCAAATTGCACTGTAGGAAATTCTCAGAATGATGACTCAGAATGACGACTAGAGGTCGGTCGATTGTTCGGTTTTGCATATTAATCAACATTGATCAATGATTTCCAAATAGTTGAACTATCAGTTTTCAGTAAAAATCCACTCCAATAGTTTTTCCAGGTTAGGTATGTTGCAAGTGGTTGAAAAGAGTTTGTCATTATACAGTTCCACAAATGTTTAATGTTATGATTGTTACCACCAGTTTGCATTAGTTGACATCTGGTCACATTTTAAGGCAAGTGAAACTGTATTCTGTTCATACAGCTGACAAACAAAAATCAGAATTTAATTGGCAATTGTAGTTCTATTTACCATACATATTTTCCAGTTTTGATTACATAAACAAGTGTCCTAAATAAGAAGCAATTAAAGTGCGAGACTATACATATAATCCACATTTACGTAGTTATGTAACATTTAATACATTCAAAGTTTTATTAAAAGATAATAAATGCTTTAAAATTATTGTTTGTTATTTTTTAACATTTACTCATACATTTATAATTAAATTCATATTTATTTTATTTTTTTTGTCCATTTTGGAAACCGATAGCTGATCATTTAATCAGCTATCAGCAAGCACGGTTTAACTTAACCTTTGGTGTCGGTAAACTACAATATCGGTCAACCTAGCTATAACCTGGACATAAAGGATGAAGGGGCACTCTTCTGAGGATCATGTACACATTCTGGACAAACAAAAAAGGCGTAAAAGAGGTCAGCTTTGTCAAACTGAAATAATTTTAGAACTATACAGTATAAAAATACACCTTATTACATTTGGCACTTCCACCAAATGAAAAATGTCGCAAAATAGTTCTTATCGTTTGTGCTGTAAAAAACCTATTTTTGCTGCTTTTGTTTGTTAGATATAAAAAAAAGTATTTAAAGTTGTAGCGCAGTGGTTAAGATAACCTGCTGATTGAAATAACAGGGTTCTATTCCAGGCACCACAAAGTTACCACTGCTAGGCCCCTAAGCAAGGCCCTTAACCCTCAATTCTAATTCCATGCTCCAAACTCACACAAAAGAGGCTCATTTATTAGAGCTGCCTGGTTTTTAAAATATTAGACATTAATTTTATATTACAGACGATGATGTCATTACACACAAACTTTTTGGTTTTTTTACACACAAGCACAAACATTTACGACTGTTTTGTGATGTTTTGCATTGGGGGCAACTTTACAGAGGTTCAAAATACCATCTACTGTGAATAAATGAAAGTGTTTAAATAGTAGGGTTTTTACAAGTAGAATGGCTTTGTGACTAAAACACATGTGGTCAGTAATACTATTATTCAGAATAGCAAATGGGCAATAATTCACAAAGACTAAATAAACTTTCTGACTTTAAAATAAAATCACTCAACACATGACTAAAAAACAGTTGACTAAAGATGCAGTGTGTAAAGCTTAAAGTAAAAACATCCAGGTAATCCTTTAAATTCTATGAAATGTGTGTAATATTTCACATATATTGACTCCTTCATGAGTTAACTACATTGTGGTAGGACAAGGCTTGGTTTGCAGAAGTGCCAGTGGTAGGATTGTGCCCTACCAAGTGGGCATCATATCAGGAAACCAGACACGGCCCAAGTGCTTTGACACCTCCCAGTGGATGTCATCAAGGCCATATTTGTGATCGGGCACAAGCACCTCTTCCATAATTGAGAGCTGAGACAGGCGGCGGCCGCACATCTTTACAAACTCTACAAATGCGCTGCAGGAGACCTCACACTCCCCTAGGCCAATAGCGGATAGATGCTGACAGCGCTCTGCAATGCGAATAAGCTCTTCATCAAGAGGTCGCAGGCCATTAGCACACACTACTAGCTCAACCAAGCGAGGGCATGTCATCCCTACACGGCCCAGCACCTCCTTGCTCACCGAGCGGCCAAAGTAGAGGTGTGTTACAGGCAGCTCATCACAGAAGAATGGCCCAAACTCGTCTTCGTACAGAAAGAAGTACATAACAAGACTAAATTTAGGTGAATGGCGAACCATGGCTTCCCAGCTGCTGCGCTTAATGGTATGGAACTGCACCTGCCCTCGGTTTTCACTAACCACATCAATCCGTAGATGCTCTAGGTGCACGTGACGCTCAGTTGACAATGCCAGTAGCAGCTCATCAGTTAGCAGATGGTAGTTAAGTGCTAGTTCACATAGCCCATGGCACTGGTCAGCCACACAAAGAATGCCTGAAGAAATCAGGACAGAAAAAACAAGAAAAAGCAATATAGAGATCTTAGAAAGGCCCAAATATTTAGGATAACATTTGTTTACCTCCCCGCCCTACTGCATTTTGAGATTGTACATGCTTGGGACCGTTACCACTTCTTCAAACAACAGAATATTGTGCTAAATGGAGAGAAATCTGTCTGTCTGAATTATTTGTTCTTGCAGATAAATATCTAATCTAATAAACTGTTTATATGCATGTTAAACTGGACACTTTATTTATACGAGTGAGCTGTGCCATGTTACACAGCATAAGAAAATGCAATTGTCAGCCTCATGTGTTAACAAGCACAAATTTGCATTCTTGCAGTCACTCCCCACTAGTCGTTGTACGTAAGGTTAACTAAAGGCTAATAAGTAGGAACTGAAAGTTGACCAAATTAAGTAGAAAAGTAGAAATAATATCTACCTCCAAAATAAAAATGTATTTAAAAAAACCATTGAGACCAAGAGAATGGTATAACTTTAAACATCATGATAAATGTCTTGTTGAGGTGATAATTATCAACTCAATATAACTTTATATAACAATATAAAAATGTCCACTTTGCACCTACTGTTTCTGGTCCAGGATTTAGATCTAGAGAGACTCTAACTGACCTAAAGCAGTTTTTTAAATGAATGAATAAATGCATTCCATTTTCTTTCATTCAAAAAGACTATGGCATATTTCAGCAAGGAGTTGGTGGGGGGTTGGTGTCCTGCAGAGTTTAGCTCTAACTTGCCTCAACACACCTACCTGTAAGTTTCAAGTATATCTAGCAAGAGCTTGATAAGTTGGATCAGGTGTGTTTGAGTATGGTTGTAGCTAAACTCTGCAGGCCCCTCAGTTTAGACACCCCTGATCTAGTCCATTCCAGTCATTAAGATCTTTTAACTTAGTTAATATTAACCTATGTTTAAATCAGTATACATTATATAGGCTTACCAAACAAACTGTTCTTACCTGCAGGTGAGACATGAGGGCAGCTGCTCATCTTTAACAGCTTAACAGTCGCTGTTATTAGCCACAAGAACTTTAAGAGACGGGTCATCAACTGGCGTGTCATCGATCTTTAGTGAGGACAGGGACTTGGAGTTTACGAAAACTACAGTCAGGGCTGAGACGAAATGAGACTACAGCAACGAGAGACAGCGTATATTCATAGCATATATGAAAAACTATAAAATGTTTTAAAATAAAACAAAAGTAAATACCTAATTTATTTATGGAAGTATTGCAGCATTTTAAAGGTAAGAAATAATAAATAGCTTGTTACAGCAAAAGGGGAAATCAAATACATGCTCTTGTGCACTGCAGATCCTGCATCCAATTATTCATGTGAGAGCATGAAGCAAGTTTCTAATATGTTTATATAAACTTATGGGGCATGTCCTACCCAAATAGTTGCTCAAGAGTAAACAGTTGTAAATCTGTTTCAATTCCCAACTGATGGTTTGCATCATCCTCTTTGTATTAACCTCCTTCTTATAAATGTACAGGTGGTTACATTTACCTTAGGGAGCTCCATAAAGCTGGGTCTAGCTGTAGATATAAGCCCCAAAGTTTTCAGCGAGCAGTTGACCAGTTGAGACAAGATATCACAGGCTGCTTCTGCAGACTCAGTGCTACTGACCACCTGAGAGGTCCAGACATTTTACAGAATAATGGATCATATCTCAGTACGGGAAACTTCACCAGTTTAAACAAATGCCTAACGTGTCAGAAACTGCCAAGCACATGTTCTTACCTTAAAACTGACATACTGAAGATGGTTGGAGTGTCTTTTGATGATTTGTTTGATGAGATCTGGATGTGTGGCTTTTAAATATGAGCTAGCAGGCTGGTTCAGCTCAAACTCAAAGCACCTCCACAGCTCAGGCATGTGGAAAGTTTGATTCCAGCCTCTACACACCTGTGAGGCAAATGCCCTATCCAGCAACGGCAGGTACTGAAAAATCTGCAGCAGGATCTCCTGAGGCAGGCAACCCCAGTCTGCTCTGCTTTTTAAGTTAGAATGTCTCTGCTCCTGCAGTGGTTCATCTGAACCCTCTATACAAAGCTTTTTGCAGGTTTCATGGAAACCGAGTGTTGGGCCTCTTCCATCCTCCAGCTGATCTCTCTTCTGTGCTCTTTTCATCCTAAAAACAAAGAGCAGTTAAATGTTGAAAAAGCTGATTATATAAAGCAATATGATTGGCCAATTCCATTTGTGATTCTACTAACAGCATTCCAAGACATGATGAAGAGAAGGAAGGTAAATATATTGTGTGTACAGGAGACCAGGTGGAAGAGTAGCAAAGCTCATAGTATTGAAGATAGGAAGAGAAATGGGGTGGGGGTGATCCTGAAAGAGGAGTTGGTGAAGAATGTTCTGGGGGTGAAAAAGTGTCAGACAGGGTGATGAGTCTAAAGTTAGAAATTGAAGGGCTGATGGTGAATGTTATAAGTGGTTATGCCCCACAAGTAGGTTGTGAGGTAGACGACAAAGAGAATTTCTGGAGTGATTTAGATGAGTTAATTGTGTGTATTCCCAGAGGAGAAAGAGTAGTGATAGGTGCAGACTTTAATGTTAGTGTTAGGCAGGTTTGGAGTCAGAAAAGGTACAGTGAAGGACAGAAGGTAGTAGACTTTGCTAAGAGAATGAAGATGGCTGTGGAAGATGGCTTTTCAGAGCATATAGTGACTTATAAGAGCGGAGGAAGGAGCACACAGGTACATCTTATGTAGACAAAGCGATCTAAATGAGAGTAGTGACTGTAAAGTTGCCAGGGTTTGTCAAGTTGATATGTAAGATATGTAAGATGAAGATGGTGGTCTGGAAGAAGAAGAGATAAAAGGAACAGAAGAAAACGGTGGAAGCTGAAAAAGGAAGAAAAGGAAGAAAAGTGGTGAAAGCTGAAAAAGGGAAGGATACTGTAAAGAATTTAAACAGGCTCTGGGCAGTCAGTTAGTGTTTTTAGATAAATGGCAAACTACAGCAACCGTTTAGGAAGACAAGAAGAAAGGTGCTAGGTGTGTCATAATAGAAAGAGGAAAGAAGATAAGGAGACTTGGTGGTGAATTGAGGAAATTCAGGATAGTATACAGAGTTAGAGGTTAGCCAAGAAGAAGTGGGACATAAAAAGGACTAAAGAAAGTAGAAGGAAATATCAGGATTTGGGGCACAGAGTGAAAAGGGAAGTGGCTAAGGCCAAGCAGAAGGCATGTGATAAGTTGTACACTAGGTTAGAGACTAGAGAAGAGAGAAGGACTTAGCAGGTTAGTAGCAGGGATCGAGATGGGAAGGATGTGGCAGCAGGTTAGGGTTATTAAGGATCAAGATCGAAAGGTGCTCACAATGAGGAGAGTGTACAGAGAAGATGAAAAGAGTACTTTGATTGTGTTGATGAATGGGGAAAAAGACAGAGAGAAAAGGGTAGAAGTGGTAAACAACGTGGAGCAGGAAGTTAAAAAGATTAGTTCATACAAAGTTAGGATGGCTTTGAAAAGAATGAAAAGAGAAAAGGCGGTTGGTCCTGATGAGATACCGGTGGAGGTGTGGAAATGTCTAGAAGAGGCAGCAGTGAGAAAATGCCTGAGGAGGTAGAGAGGTAGAGGTTTGCTCTGGAGAGAAGAGAATAGAAAGTCAGTCAGAGCAAGACAGAATACATGTGTTTTAATAAAAGAGAGGGAAGTGGAAAAGTAAGATTACAGGTTGATGAGGTAAGTATGGTACACAAGTTTGAGTACTTGGGGTCATAAATTCAGAGCAATGGAGAGCGAAAAATAAATAAAGTTAAGTCTCCAGGCTGGTAACCTTGTAAGAAACAAAACATTAAAAGTTAAAAACATTAGTTGTGCTAAAAAACAAAAAATATAATATAAAGCACAAGTGGAGCTTTCTTCTTCCAGTCTTTCTGGAACCCATTCACACACGTTATCTTGTTACAATATTTCAACATAAAGCCAAAGAAGCAGTTATGTTTATACAATTGTTAAATCATGATTTTTTTTCAAAATAAACAGTCCCTTCACTATTTGATGATACTGCAATCACAGCTTTTACGGCAAATGCAACCAATAACCATGCCTTTCATTGTACCATGTCTTTTGCTAATTGTTTTTAATTTATCAAAAATAAATCACCAAAATTATTGCAACAGACTGTGCAAAGCCTTCAATTTTCTTTACAAAAACAGAAGTAAACTGTTTTACAACACGTGCAAAGATGCATTTTAAACAAATGCCACAATTTTATTGCAACAACACACCTACAAACACTGCAGATGCATCATTTTCTTTAGATGTTTATCAAATTCTAATCTGGCCTTTGTCTTTTGTTTTCATTTAATAACATGCAGACTACATGGTATAGCAGAGTTTGTGTCTTTATCATTGCTGCATACATCTAATTTATATGCAACATAACTATACTTTTGCCTATTGTATGTGCAACTGTTTATATATACGTTGACACATTAATTGTGACATAATCCAAATCCAATTGTAAATCGTATGCATTTTCATTTCGTTAGGCACCATTACAGACAAAACTCAAAGGGAATTACAAACCCCCACTGTCTTTACCAAAGCCTTACACTACAACCTGTCAATCAAAGTGGGTGTAGGACTATAGATAATAAAATTAACAAATTAAAAAAAATTATAATAAAATAAAAAAAAAGACAAACAGAGCATTTAGTGCAAATGCAATATGTTTTATTAAACAAACTACTGCATGAGTTGTTCTGGTTTATAATTCAGCACAATTGTTTCAATTTATTCACAACCATTACTGGGTATTTATATTGTACTTGGTATTTATAAATTACTGGGTATTTATAATTTACTAGGTTTTTATATATTATTGGGTTTTCATAATTTACTAGGTTTTTATTTATTTATAATTTACTATGTATTTATATGTTGCAGGGTATTTATAATTTATTGGGTATTTATATGTTACTGGGTATTTATAATTTATCGGGTATTTATATATTACCGAGTGTAGGAAATTTACTAGTCAATCCAAGCGCAGAAGACGACGGTATTTTTGATCACGCCATAGTTGCACTTCTCACCTGCAACAAATACCCGTGACTAATAACTTTCATATTCAAGTTAATTTTATTTTTAAAAAAACAGCGTTTACAAGCAGTGGTGGCGCAAAAACTCTGCTTTCTTCTTACCTGTTTAATATGAAAGTCGCAAATAACAAGGTAATTTTATTATCACATCAATAAGGGCCTGCAATTAAATACTTCATTTGAACGGGCCTTAATTTATACCAGGCAATCAAAGTCGTCGTTTTGATAGAGAGTGTTCCCTGATTTCGTTCTGTACTCTCCTGTAACATACATTTATTTTATTCCAGTCAGTAAAACTCACAAATCCTTGAAATGGCGATTTTGTTGTTATTTGCTAGAGTAATGCATTATGGGTAAATATGAGTATTCACTTTAGTGATTTTACGCTAGGGGGCAGACGCTCATCGTACAACGCTGTTTTTCTAAGGAATCGCCAGCAGAGAGGTTTAGTGAAAGCTCTGAGTATGTTAAACCCTCTTTTTTAAAAGTGAAACCGGTGTTCAACTACAATATTACACAGTCCGATATCAAAGATCGATACCTCGTGTGATGTTATTAACAAAACTTTCAGTTCACAAAGACCTCAGGTAGACCTTAACCACCCTGCAGATTTTCAGAACAACCATAAAGATATTATATGCAGCAATTTCATCTCAGTTAAATCAACCACCATCCCATACGGCCTACCACACATCTTACACGATGAATTGTACAGAATTAAACATTTACTAAACATTACTGAACTGTGTTCATCTGTGCAGCAGAATTTAATGGAACCTCCTGATTTTCTTACACACTCTGGGGGGCAGGGGAGAGATACAAATGCCTGTTTATTTTTGGATATAAACTTAGATTCTATAAGCCACTCCAAACAAAAATGTAAAAAAATGTGAATGTGTAGATTAATGTTTTTTATATAATAAGTGTTACAGTTACATTATTTAATAATTATTTACACCCAACACTGCTTAACAGTGATTAATTACTGTTACACAATCAACAGGACCCCAGGGGAGAGTGGACAGATTCTGATGTTTACATTACGCAGGAACTGTCACGTTTCTGTCACATGAACACCACAGTTAAGGAGGCCCGACAGTGTTTCTACCACCTCAGACGCTTATGAGACTCTAAACCGACGAAAAGCTTGGTTAGGGAACAGCACCCAGCAGGACAGACCAGCTCTTCAGAAAGTGGTGCAATCAGCTAAGTGTACTATCCACACTGAGCTCTCTGACCTGCACTCTGTCTACAACAAATGCTGTTTAACCAGGGCCATCATGAAGTACCTCAACCATCCCAGCAAAGGACTCTTTTAAGGAGGAACTTTTCTCCTAGGCTATGTGGACCCTTAATCAGTTAGAGCCTATGCTTAAAGCCTAAACTTGTCTCATCTGCTCGCTGATAAACACAACAACAGGACTATTTTTGTGCACCTACATGCATATTTACTAAGTCTAGAAAATATGAACACATAACTCCAATAATATCACCCCTGCAATGGCTACCTGTTAAATTTAGGATTGATTACAAAATATTGCCACTTACTTATAAGGCACTAAATGGTTTATCTCCAACGTACCTAACTAGTCTTCTAACACCCTACAATTTATAACATTCTTTGGGATCTTAATCTTTTGCATCTCTGGTAGTCCCCAGAATAGTAAAGTCTACAAAAGTTAGTGCCTGCTAATATTATGAACAGCAGCTACGTTAATGTCTCTTCACCTGTTCCCATTTTTATACTCATCTCGAGGTATCCACAGATTGTGCCAGCACTGGTACAAGGGTAGACCCTACAAGGATCCTGAGACACCAGTGAACAGGTCCCTGCCTCTTTCCTCAGTTTCAAGGAGCTTCGAGGATAGACCAGGACTCACTCTCACAATTTACGTTACATTTGATTGCAATAACATGCAGTGTCACCCAGATGAGGTTGGGTTCTTTATTGAGTCTGGTTTCTCTCAAGGTTTCTTCCTACTTCACCTTAGGGAGTTTTTTCTTGTAACAGCAGCCTCCAGCTTTTTCATTAGGGACGAACTTAGCTGCTTTGAAACAATGTCTGTTAAAAGTGCTATACAACTTGACGAGATATTCAGCGTTTTTGGAAAAAAAGTAAATGTTTGTGACCCTTCTTATAGTGAACAAAGCTTTTTCCCCTGGGCTCCAAAATTGTGTTTTCCATCAATAACCCAAAGCAGGAATCTGGTGAATATCAGACTTATACAACAGGAACACCATGCTATCATTCCAACAGCTGCAAGAAAAGTATGGCCTACCTTCCTCTAATTTTTTGGCTTTCTCCAAATTAGACATTTCATTGACAAAACTCTCACTTTCCCAACAGATCAAGAAATGTGTACTAAACCAGATCTGTTGAAACACATAAGGGAGGTGATTTTTACGGTTTACACCTTGTTAGCTTAACCACCGTGTAAATGTAGTCTGGGTACACACTCTCACGTGTTTTGGTTTGGCCCCTGATAAGACAATTTTGACATATGATTTAAAAAAACTTGACTGTATATTAAATTGTTGTACTGAGAAAAACCCTTTTTTGGTTATGAATAAAGAGGATGGTGGACTGTTGCACCTTCAGGTCAAGCTGACAAGAAAATTATTATTTGTGGCTCGTAAATGTATACTTGCTGTCTGGATAAAAGATAAGCCTCCAACTGTGGACCAGTGGTATAACAAAATTTTAATAATTCTTTTCTCAGAACATCTTGGGGTCATTAGCAGTGGAAATGAAACAAAATTTTAAAATTTAGAAATTTTTTAGTCACCATTCTTTTGTAGTAACCCTCAGAAGATATCACAAGTTCATAAAAAAGGACAGGCTTGTTTCAGTTGAAAATACTTATATTTTTATAGGCCTCTGGAAGGTACAATCTGTATATGTTAATTTTAGATAATGTTGTATGTAATGCTGTATGTAATGTTGTATATAATGCTCTCTTATGTTGTAGGGAGAGGGGGCTTTAGAATTTTTCAAATAATTTTCCCTTGTTTTGTTCTTGTTGTTTGTTAGTTTTGTTGTGCATTGTATTTGTGAACTATACACATAAAACTGAATTGAATTGACTTTTACACAGAGGTAAACAATTTGGAGAAGGAAGTTCAAAAGATTAATACATATGAAGTTAGGATGGTTTTGAAGAAAATGAAAAGAGGAAAAGCGGTTGGTCCTGCCTGATAAGATATTGGTGGAGGTAGCAGTGGAAATTCCTACCAGATTACTGAGTGAGAAGATGCCTCAGGAATGGATGAGAAATGTACTGGTGTCTATCTTTAAGAAGGAGGGTAATGTGCAGCGTTGCAACAACTACAGAGGCATAAGGCTGATAATTCATACAATGACGGTATGGGAAAGAGTAGTTGAAGCTAGGTTAAGGAGGGTAGTAGATATTTGTTAGCAGCAGTATGGCTTTATGCCCAGAACAGCACTACGGATGCAATCTTTGCTCTGAGAAAGCTGATTGAACAGTACAGAGATGGTTGTAAGGAGCTGCACTGCGTTTTTGTAGACCTCAAGAGAGCATTTAACAGGGGTACCAAGAGAAGAGCTGTGGTATTGTATGAGAAAGTCAGGAATAGCATGTCAGGACAGTAGTGAGGTGTGCAGTAAGTCAGATAGAGGAGTTCAAAGTGGAGGTGGGACTGCATCAGGGACATCCTTGGACAATGATGTTTGCAAATAACATTGCGATCTCTAGTGAGAGCAGGAAGCAGGTGGAGGATTAAGGTGGTTTGGAGGTGGGATAGTAAATGTATTGGTAGGAGGACATTAGAAATAAAGCTACCAGGTAGAAGGCAAAGAGGAAAAGCAAAAAGGAGGTATATGGATGCGATAAACGAGGACATGAAGTTGGTGTGAGTGAAGAGGACGTAGGGAATAGGGTTAGGTGGAGACAGATGATTCACTGTGCCGACCCCTAAAAAGGAACAGTCGAAAAGAGAAGACATGCATACATTACACAGCCCTTTCACTTTCATAGACTCATAGGACTTGTGCACCTATACATTGTCACATTATACATTGTACATTAAACAAATCCGCAGTATAAGTTCTTGATAATATTTGGAATCATGAATTGTGTCTTCCTCAAGTGATCTGAGTGGGTTTGATGAACTAAATGCAGCTTATCGGCAAAAGCGTCTTTCAGACATAAAAATGTCTTATGGTCAATCATAAAGTGGTTCTGTACAAATATTTCCGATGTGAACGCCTATGAAATCAGGCCGCGCCCCTTTTACTATCTGCAGCCTCGGTTTCCGTTTGCGCTCATATGACCGTCAGGCAGACAAACATGCTGCGCTTGTTGCCCATTTATTTGTTTGCTCTATCCGGTGTTTTTGCTGGACGCTTTTTTAACGAAAATGAACCGTGTTTTAAACCGTTACCAAGAAGAAGTCGATTAGGAATCAAGTAAGTACTTTTAACCGATTGTTAGTTATTAAAATATTAAAATAACCACTAGTGCCATGTTTTTCGCTATGTATTTGTTTTGCTAGGAAGCTTTGAATGTCTGCACACAATAGTAATGTGTCAACACGAAACTGAACTTAAAATTTAGTCGAACCTTCAGTTTTACTTCCTTTACTTACTTTCTTTTCTGGTGTTTAAATGTGGGCTATTGGCTGTTAAGATGTATTTGTTTATTTGTATGAGGTTGCAGCAACAATATTTTATAAAAATTAATATTTTTATAGGTCTGTGCCACGGTTTCATGAATATGTGAAAGTGGTTGAGCTGCCCAAAGTCTGGGACTGGAGAAATGTCAATGGCACCAACTTTGTTAGCACCACTCGCAATCAGCACATCCCCCAGTACTGCGGATCATGTTGGGCTCACGGTAGCACCAGTGCACTTGCAGGTAGACTTACATGATGATCTTTGTGTCAAAGATTAATTAGGAAATAGGCTTAGTTTCATATGGGGTGGAGATTTCTTTTAGTCATTCATCATATGACTTTCATCTGATCTGGCTGCACCACATTCTCTATAAAACAGGAAGAGGTAAAGAAGAGTTGGTCATGCTTTGCTATGATCATTTGACTATGTTAAACTTTTCTGCATAAGGCGAACAGGCTAGTTAATATTTTTTTGATTTTATAAAAGATTGTTTGTGCTGTTTAATACAGATCGCATTAACATCAAGCGGAAGGGAGCATGGCCTTCTGCGTATATCTCAGTCCAGAATGTTATTGACTGTGGGCAGGCTGGGTCCTGCCATGGGGGCGATCACGCAGGTGTTTGGGAGTATGCCAACCGCCATGGCATCCCTGATGAAACATGCAACAACTACCAGGCAAAAGACCAAAGTAAGACTTTACCTAGAAATGTGCCTCAATATATATGATGTAAACATACGAAATTGGGAAATGTATTACTGTTTTATTATGTAGACGTTCATCAGAAGAAAATCACACCAATATGTGTGGTAAATCAACCACAGAATTAATATCACCCTTATCAAGACTTTTCACAAAACATATTTTTAACGTAATGCACATTTTTAGCAGTGCAAATGGCCGTTTAGTCAGTTTGTTTTCGTAGACCAGGCGATTTTAGCATTTGTGTCATCCAATTTTTCATCCCTGTAAAAGAGGAAGCTAAAGATAAAATATTAACATACTTTATTCTATTAATATATAAAATATTAACATACTTTATTCCAGGATAGAAAAAATTCCTCTCTGAAAACAGAGTTAAATACACAAGATTTTAGTTTTTAGATATTTGAGGCTGCATAGTGACGCACAACTATGTACACCCATCAGCCATAACATTAAACCATTGTGTATTGTCAAATGTATACTGACTCATAATCTTCAACAGACTGAGTTGTGCTGAGGCATCAAGTCATTTGCATCAGATTTGTTATGGACTGGGCTGCACAATATTGAAGAAAGATGCAATATTCAATGTGATATATGATATTTTATATAACCTATAACATGTTTCTTCAAACACATGAAAACACGAAGATTTTTCTGCCTAGAATAGCTGTGCTTGTTTTTTTTTACCAAGTTGTCTGCAGCAGCTGCAGGTGCCTCTGACTAATCAAGATTAGCTCTCTATGAAAGCTTCACGGCTTGTTGATAGTCTTGCGCCAAGCATACACACTAGCATCTAAACTAACATCCGGGTGCCAGATATGTTTACGCATTAAACTAAAACATTGACGTATTAAATCACTCATTTATTGCAAATCATTGCAATATGCACATTTGCGATATTTCAATAATTTCGATATATTTTGCTGCCCTATTAAGAACATTTGTGTTACAGATTATTATTGCCATGTGTTGGTCTTTAGGTAGGCACATGTCAGTCAAAGTAATATGAACATGAATGAAACAACGCAGAATGTGTGCTTTGATTGGGACAGACAGGCAATCTTTTATACTCATCACTGTGCCTTGGGGTCCCATGCCACTATTGCTAGTTCACTAGTTGTACCTCCTTTAACCACTTTTGGTAAACATCATCCTTTCATTAGCCAAATTATTTCTATATAGCTGATGCGTATGAGAAATTAATTATTTTTTTTACATACAACTCTTTCATTACTTGATGTTAGGTTAATATAGGGCCGTGCAAGTTTTTTCTTTTAAATCGAACACAATATATATATGCCCTGCATTGCATCCCATCCCATCTCCTGCGATTTGACTATTGTGCATGCACATATTCGATGTTTATGCTGAAATTAGTTATCTTTTTTCATTTTTATAATGTTATGGTTAGTTGGCTTATGACTGAGTCAGAATAGCAATAAGAGACAATCGGAGAACAATAGCCCTCAAAATTATTAAATAGGGACAAATGACAATTTAACTCGTTAAAATAAATGTTCTCAAACATCCATACTTTCAGAATGCAAGCCGTTTAACGAGTGTGGCACGTGTACTACATTTGGCCAGTGTAACGTTGTGAAGAATTACACTCTTTGGAAGGTTGATGATTATGGGCCCATCAGTGGCCTGGAGAAGATGAAAGCAGAGATTTATTCTGGAGGACCTATCAGGTAAAAAAAAATGAAATATGACTAAGATTTGTTATTCTGTGTTTGGTTTCTTTTTACTTGTCATAACTTGTAGTTACTTTAGTAGAATTACATGATTATGTGCACATTTCCTTTTTAATTATGTTGGCTTGAAAAAGCCAACATTCTGTGATCTTATTTAAACTTAATAATAATAATAATAATAATATTATTATTATGTTGGCGTGAAAAGCCCAACATTCAAAAATGGTTATAACTCGCAAAGTTTTTAAACGTATTTACACCAAACTCGCTGGGCACATTAAGGGTGTCAATACTGACCAGGGGGCAAGTTTTGCAAACGGTTGGAATGTCGGTTTTGCCACAAGGGGCAATTAAGTTTCTGCCATAGACTTCCATTCAAAATTCGGGACAGTTATAACTCGCAAAGTTTTTAAGGGGGTCCAACTAACCAAGCCAGAGGTGACAGCGGCAAAAAAAAGAAAAAAACTATCAGTGACAAAATTAAGAAAAAACCTTAGGAGAAACCAGGCTCAGTCAGGGGGTCAGTTCTCCTCTGACTAGACAAACCAGCAGGTTATTCTATAATGCAGCAAAGTTTCAATGGTCTTATCTGGATGGCTGTCTTTAAGACAAGGTCATTTACATTTACGGCATTTGGCAGGTGCCCTTTTATACATCGGAGCAACTGGCAGTAGGGGCCTTGTTCAGGGGCCCAGCAGTGGTGGAACTGAACCCACAATCTTTGTGTTGATAGTCCAACACCTTAACCATGAGCCACCACATCCCACAGGTCGGCACTGGAAATCTGTCTCTGGGGCTTATTGACTCTCATTGCTGATCCACCAACTGGACTGGATAAGAGCGCACTCTAGTACTAAGGTGCTAAACCATTCAAGTCTTTATAAGTAACTAACCAAATTTAAAAATCTATGCAATGTTTAATAGGGAGCCAGTGCAGTGTTGACAGTAGTGGAATAATATGGGGATACTTCCTGGTTCTAGTAAAAGCTGCATTTTGGATCAGCTGGAGTTTGTTTATTAGGCATACAGAACAGCCAAGGTCATAAACACGTAAATTAACTAACTGCATTTGACATCGAGAGCATAGGTTTAATTTAAATGTAAATTGCTTTTAAATAGCACACATGGGTTTACCCACCCATACCTATTATATACAAATGACAAGGAGAGTTTTAAAAAACAAATATTGACACTTGTGATGGAGGACGTTACATCTAACATTCATTGTGTTCTACTTCTGCATTTATTAAACAGAGACTACTATCATTACGGAACTTCCTGCTTTATATATAATCACCATTGTAAAATGCGCTATACAAATAAAACTGAATTGGAAATTGAATATAAACTATAAATATCTGTAACCAGGCTGGTTAGAATGTAGTAAACAATTTTATGCAGTTACTTTGGATATTTTTTGTGATGGACCTTTACAACATGCTTCTAATCATATAGTAACAAATAGCTTAACATAACAGCCTAAGTTTTTATCAGGACAGTTAAAAATTAAATCAAGTAACACTAAGTAACTTTTTCAGCTGTGGAATAATGGCTACTGAAAAACTGGATGCATACACAGGAGGGGTGTTTTCTGAATACATAGCGGATCCGTATATTAACCACATTGTGTCTGTGGCTGGCTGGGGTGTTGATGGGGATGGAGTAGAGTACTGGATTGTCCGTAACTCCTGGGGTGAGCCATGGGTAAGTGTGAATCTATGGTGTACATAATACACACACACATACACACACAGAAACACACAACACAAACACAACACAATAACACACAGAAATATAATTTAAATCCAAGTGACTGTCCTGCTTTTCAGTTTCAAAAAGAAAAAAAAAATTTGCAATCCAACATTTTATACTTCTGCTTTACAAACAAATTACAATATGATATGAGAAAAAGAAATAAAACATATATATATATACAGTCAAGTGTCCGTTGGACTGTCTGCCTTGAGATTATTTCGGGCTTGACTGTATATGTGTGTGTGTGTGTGTGTATAATATATATATATATACACATACATACATATATAATATACATATACATATACATATATATATATACACACACACATACTTATATATATATATATATATATATATATATATATATATATATATATATATATATATATATATATATATATATATATATATATATATATATATATATATATATATATATATATTATACACACACACACACATACAGTCAAGCCCGAAATTATTCATAATATATATATGTTTTATTCTTTTTTCTCATATCATATTGTAATTTGTTTGTAAAGCAGCGGTATAAAATTTTGGATTGCAATTTTTTTTTCTTTTTGAACTGAAAAGCAGGACAGTCACTTGGATTTAAATTATATTTCTGTGTGTTAGTCATCATATTGTTATAGCAGAAACAAAGTCTAAGAATTAATAAATGAAAAATAATTACAGATTTTGCATAATAATAAGTGGGAAAACTAATCATTTATTTGAGAATATTAATTTTATCCTAAAAGCTACCATTAGTCCAAAGTGTCAAGCCAATGATTTTGAATAGGTTAATAAATATAACCCTAAACATGCACTATGATGCAGGTAGTTTATGTAAATGGTAAAATGTTTTACCAGGTACACAGGCGTAACTGTCTTTCTCAAAAATTAATGATAAAATATTAAAATATTGCTGCTTGGTTATTGTAGTTTTTTTGTAACTTGAATTTTTTAATTTAGTCATATAATGATTTTTAAGCCAGGATGCACAATTTCCTAATAACACAGTCAAGTTACTTAAAAAAAAAAAATCCATGCATGCAATTTGGCTTTCTTAAAAGATTGTTTTTCGCATCTGAATTTTGTACTAATTTGTGCATGTGTATTTCATAAACCACATTAATCTATAATTCAGTTGAATCACCACTCTGTAATTCCCCAAACAGCTTCCAATGAACTTGCTTGAATGAATTAATGTCTGATAGTCTGGCATTAATTTTGCTTACAGAACTAATGTGTTTATATTGTTCTCTGTTGTTCTTGTACAGGGTGAGAAGGGCTGGTTAAGGATAGTAACAAGTGCTTATAAAGGTGGCAGTGGGAGTCAGTATAACCTGGCACTCGAGAAAGACTGCATGTATGGCGACCCTGTTTTGCCAGAGGGCTATATATAATTATCTGAAGAACATATTGGAAAGATCCAAATTCACATGCAACCTAATTCAACTGACACTGTTATTTCTTCTAACAATTGTGCAAAATAATGGTTTTCCACATCAGATCCTCATAATGAATCCATATGATTGATGCTACTACTCATGACTATTTTCAATGACTGATTTTTTGAACACCATAGAAGATTGTTCAACAAAATAATTGATTTTAATAAAAATGCACTAAATATTTGACATTTACCCTGTATCTCAAAGCCTCAAATTATTTTGAGTTTAGGATTTGTTTCTATGTAACATTCAGCCTGTGCCAATAATGATCTCCTTGCTTCTTTTTGGCAACCAAAAAAAAATGTGATTTCTCTTTAATTTAAAATCGTCATACATAAATCAAAATAGTCACATGGGATTCTTGCCACAAAACACATTTGGGAAAAAAAATGTACATAACATTTTTTTTTAAATACAAATTACCTGGGTAACACCTGCTTTAACATTAGCTTTACTTTTTGTAAAAGTTGTCTAAAATTAGAACCAAAAAAGAAAATGATGACCATACGAAAAGTAACTGCGTGTCCACAGATCTTTTTTAAACTGCATGTTGATGCAAGTAAGATTTTCCTCTTTAACAGTGATGGATTCTGTAGGCTGGCCGAACTCAGTTTATCATGATGAAATTGGATTTGCAGTGTGCTAAAAAGAAACAGTATTAAGGCAGAAAATTACAGGAAACGTTTTTCAAAAAGTATCAAAATGTGGAAGTTAGTCAGATCAGAAATTGCTGTCAAATTAGATACAGAACTCATGTTTTAGGCTAATATCAGACTGTTCATTTTCCATGCAGTAGGAATTGATTCATATAAAAAACAGCAATTCCTTTACAATTGGGAAAATCAGGATGTTAAAAGACTTAATGTTTTCAAGGCTGAATTTTTAAGTACCTTATTGTAATAAGCTGTGCCGGTAAGATGCACATATTGAACGTATGCTAATTTTAGCAAACTGTAAAAAAGCCTTTACTATTTAAAAAACAAATTTAATATATTGATTTGTAATTTATAATTTATTATTAACAACTGCATATACTTTTAAAACATGACTGTCAATTTACTTACCAATAAATTCAGTCACAGGATCATGCTCCCCATCCGTGCGGATGGTTCCTGCTATACTGTCATTTTCCAGGATTGGTAAAAATAGCTGGACAAAGTCAGAGGTATACGGTGGAGCGATGACATCCAGAACCTCAAGAAACACAAAGATTAAAAAATAAAGTTAAATGCATTTTAAAATACAAATTTAATTTTAAACACTTTTGATACATTAAAAATACGCACTAAATATTCAAAACAATTAAATGCTAAACTGAAGAAATAAACAATCCTTACCTCTGTTACAAAATATCTGATGAGTGAGATGTCTGTATTGAGTTTTTCCAGGCATTTATGCATGTAGCTGACCACAGGCAAGACGTAGCCTCGACTTAAAAGGTGAACCATGCGGTCAAGCAGTGTCTTCTTTAATTCCAGCTGAGAGTAAATACACACAAACACTAACTGCAACATTTAAATCTAATCTCTGGAGGACAGGGTAAATGATATTCTGTTGTGCTGGTCATAACCCATCTAAATATAGTTTTTTTTATCTTAATGCCTTTATTGGATATTAAGTGTTCCATCAAATATGTTATCACTAATAACAGAGCACAATTACTTTAATTATCATATTGGACTTCCCAAAGTTAGCTAGCTTGCAATTAATTCAATTTAATTCATTTTTATTTGTATAGCGCTTTTTACAATGGTCATTGTCACAAAGCAGCTTTATACAATCGAAAAAATTATAAAATGAAAATAAAACAGAAATCAGTTTGTCCCTGATGAGTCCCTGAAAAAACAGGAAAATTAGTAGGTCAGTTTTTTCTTGCAACTGGAAAACATTCAACCATTTCTGGAATGACGAAGTCACCTCAAACAGAGTCTAGCCTGAATGAAGCCAATATGGTGTATTTCTCTCACCAATGCCTTTATTTTCTAATATAACTGTAAATAAATTTGGGCAATAAGACGTTTTAAGGGCTAGGGGTCTTGCATGGGGGCCAAGCAGTGGTAGTATAGTAGGGGCTGAAAGTTTACCCACAATCTTCCAATCAGCAGTCCAACACCTTAACCACTGCTCTATACCAGTTTTTAAAAAAAAATGGGAACTTTGAATTCATCCTTAAAAAGAATCAAAACAGCACAAGTAAATGATGCAAGCCAAAAGGTGCCATATTGTTTATAACTAGTGCAGGGCTGGAATGACTTGCCACTGACATGGAGAGATAAGTTGCACGTTATATAGTCTCGTCTTTCACCTTAGAGAATAAGTGAAATAATTATTTGATTTCCTAATAATCAGCAAGATTCCGAGGTGTCTTTTATACAGGAAACATGATAAGGAGCTCTCTCTTAAAGTGACTCTTCTAAAGGGACTTTCCTAAAGGCAGAACTTCTAATCTCAGTTTTTCAATTTTTTACCTGTATAAAAGACACATGTCCACAGAAGCAATCAATCAATTAGATTTCAAACTCTACACCATGGACAAGACCAAGGAGCTGTCCAAGGACGTCAGGGACAGGATTGTAGAACTACACAAGGCTGGAAAAGGCTACAAGACCATCACCAAGCAGCTTGGTGAAAAGATAACACACCAAACGGTGAGGACTGAAATCCTACAGCGCCAGCAAGGTCCCTCTGCTAGTTTGCTAATAAACATCTGAATGATTTAGAGGAGAACTGGGTGAAAGTGTTGTGGTCAGACTAAAATCAAGCTCTTTGGCATTTATCCAGTCTCCATTCTTTAATCCCATAGAAAATCTGTGGAGGGATCTGAAGGTTTGAGTTGCCAAATGTCAGTCTCGAAATCTTAATGATTTGAAGATCTGCAAAGAGGAGTGGTACAAATTCCTCCTGAGATGTGTGCAAACCTGGTGGAAAACTACCAAAAATGTCTGACCTCTGTGATTGCCAACAAGGGTTTGTCACCAAGTACTAAGCCATGTTTTACAAAGAGATCAATTAATAATTAATTATACTTTTGTTAAGTAGCTCTTTGTTGTTATTTGCAGCTCTGTGTTGTTTTATGTAGCATTATGATCCTGGATAAATGTTGTTTCATTTTACTGGTGTACTGCGTCTGAAATATATGGTTGAAATCACAAGAAAAAACTTGATGTGGGAATAGAGTATGTGTAAAATGCACCTGTTCCATGACGTCAAGTTGAGAATGTTCTGTTTCAAAGAGTTTTACTAGCAACTGTAGCACCTGCGGGTGTAGAAGTTGATGGCATGTACTGATCTGTAAAGAAAATAGACACCAGTAGTCTTTTCTTGTGGTCAGTTAGGTATAGCCACCTTGTTTCAATAAAAATCATGAAATAGCATGAAGCAAGAAAAACTACATTTTCATCATTTTCATTTCAACAGCAAAAAAACAGGAAAAGAACGGCAATATATTAGAGCAGTGAATAGATTAAGCATTTATTTTACCTCATCCAATAAGGCCAAATGGATGGGAGTATGATCTGTTTGGAGCTGAAAATAACGGGGTTCTGACACAGTCCAGTCAACCCACTTTAACACCCCCATTGCCACTACTGGAAACCTAACACACACAAGTATTTTGCTTAGAAAAAAACAACTAACTAAACAGTGTATATTTTTAAATAGAATATTAAAAGATTTCTTTAGCATGTGCATACATGAAACAATGACAAAAAACATTTGCACACACCTAATACATTGGTACAGAGTGCTGAGTTCTGCCACTAGCTCTGTAGCTCCTTTATTCTCATTACAGCACAGATTATGAACAGTTTCAATGGCTTTGGATGTGGATTTCAGTTCATCCTTATTGATGTTTACACGCTTGTTCTAAACAGGCAGATACATTGGAATGTATTCAAAAAATTATTAAAAAAATTAAAAGGTTTAAAAAAAAGTGTTGCATCTGTCATTACTACTAATCATTTCCACATAATATCAGTTTTGTTTCAACCATTTGGTATTCATTATGCTAAGTAACAAAAGATACATTTCTTTTAGTTAGTAAATACCTTAAAATGCATTTATTTAAAATATTGACATATTTGACAGTAATCAAGTCTTACTTATACCTTTTTCCATGTCTCCACCACACTGGCTGCATAAGCCAAAATGTGAATATATTTGTGTTTGTGGTCCTGGTTTATTTTGGCTCCAGGTTTAAACAAAGACTGCATGAATAAATCCAGAAAGGCTGGAACACGGATCTAAATACCAAAAAAAAAGGTTATCCTTAACTAGCAACAACTACTAGTAATAGTCCTCATACAGGAAATATGCAATGCAAATATTTCTGAAAATAGCTGAAAATAGCATGGACAGACAGCAATAATGACATGACCTGACGGTAAATAACATTCACATCAAACTTTAAAACATTTGATTTTGATAAAACATAAATCTGGTTCAAAGACCAAAATGAAGTCTGACCAGTTCCACAGGTGGAGGGTCCATGCTACTAAACATCTTGAAAAGAACTGTGATATCTGCAGGATTAAGCGCCCCCTTGGACAGCATTGCACCAAGAGCCTGGCAGGCACGTGGGTATGCTGCTGCTGTCCCTAATGCCAATGTGATCTGACTTGCATCATGACCACTAGGAACACAACAAAAGCACAAAGACTTTAAAATAAAAGTTATTTGTAATTATTTTTATTATTTAAAATACACTACAACTTACTGTTTATTACAGTAGAAACATTTTAGGGGCCAAGGAACACGAGTATAGACATTATATATATTTATAAAGCAGTAATATAGCCTTAGACATAAAATCTATTGACAGTGGTGGTGAAGGCTCAATGCATACGAGAAGCATAGATCAGAACTGGACCATATAGCAATTAAATACGGTGGCCTGGTCGTGGTGGTGGTTTGTACATTACTACAGACTGTACACCTGTTGGTTGCGCTGGACAAATATGTCCAATCTTTAAACTGTATCACAAGCCTTAAAGTAATTACTGCTTATTACTACCACCACAATAACAATATGAAGAAGTTAGTTATTGCTTTGGGTTAATATTTTTGCCAAGATTATTAACCTAACCTCCTTATCTAATGCTACAGCACTAGTATCGTAGTGTCCTGTGCAATACCATTTCCTCATCTTATCCTGTATTTGTAAAAGCCTATAGGTTTAATAATGTTTTTAAGAAAACTTTGTTCTTTATAGTACTGCCCAATTATTTAATGTTATGGCACCTCTGAAGAGCAAACTTCTGCACTTCCTGCCCAACACGGCGAACAACTGATCCACCCTGGTCCTCCTGTGCCAAAATGGACATCATGGCCTGAGCGAAAAGGTATGTGTGCTCACCATGACACACCATCTTCTGAACAGACAGAACACATAAGAAATTAACGTACTATAGTAGCTTTAAAAAATATAAAAAAAAAACAGTCAAGAGCCCCAACTATTCAGCTATTTTATCCCAATTAAATAGGATATTTGGTCTGAGGAACTCTGCCATGCACTCATCGGAGTAATCACTAAAGTTGCTTTGAAAGAAATGCAGAGATTGAGCTACAAAATCTCCTGAAGATTCTCCTTTATTAAAATGACGGTGTGTAAATCGATTTTCTCATGATCCAAAACATCCAAGATAATCATGTCAAGCCACATAGATTTACTGCCTGGGGCTTGCATGACTGCTTCTGGAACAGGATCATTAATTATTTTGATAATAAAATAAATTCAGACAGCTACAGAAACATTCCTTTTTGCCAACTTACAGGAAAATGCAGCCATCTTACCAAACCTTTACTAAAATGGAACACTGGACTGAGGAAAATCATTGACAATTAACCAAAACACTACACCAACACAATAAAGTCTAATCATCAAGATACCCTAACATTTTTCCTAAAAATAGAAAAGGTTAGACTGTCATGGTCAATTACTAGACTTTAAAATTCTTGCCACACATTTCATCTCCTGAAAAGGGAACTAAAAAAAAAACAACAAAAAGCATAACAATAATTTCAGTGCACTGAAAATGATTCAAAATAGCAAATGCCTTCATTAGTGAAATAACGGACATTTCTTAGAGACCAATTAGAAAGAATATTGATATCATATAATATTGTTGTTTTTTTTTTTTAAATGCTGATTTCACAGTAGAACACAAGGCTTTTACACTTACAGCAAACTCAGGTAAATTTTTTTCTAGGCTCTGTTCTCCTCCATCCAGTAGTGTAGACAGTGAGGTCCGTAACACCCTGGAAAACACTTCCAGCTGCTGACATGCTGTAGACACACTTGTAATCTCCCCTTGATATCCTGCATCTGAGATCAGCTGACCATTATCAAGCACATTAAACATAAAAGTTAGAAAGCCCAAAAGCAATTGATAAAAACACTAAGAAAGGGTGACTGTACTGTTGGAAAAAAAAAACTTATATAGGGGTTTTAAAGTTCTGTGTAATCCTTACCTATAGAAACTGATTCCACTTACAGATTCTTCCTAAAAAAGTTTTGGGTTACCTTAACTGTGAAGTTGAGCATTAGGCAGTCTGGATGAGCTTCAGCTAGCTTGTAAAAAAGATCTCTCCATGTTGTGTGAGCAATCATCTGCTCTAGCCATGCTGGTGTCTGAAAATAGACAAATCAGCAGATTGAACAAATTG
Source organism: Bagarius yarrelli (assembly GCA_005784505.1). NCBI lineage: Eukaryota > Metazoa > Chordata > Actinopteri > Siluriformes > Sisoridae > Bagarius > Bagarius yarrelli. Next base: position 87,439 of record VCAZ01000351.1, on the reverse strand, counting down.
AAAATCAGATTCAATATGTAAGAATAAAAAAGGTCATAAAGCAAGACTTTACCTCTCCCTCTACTGTGAAAATTGAGTCAGCTTTTGTGGGTCAAAGTGTTTAATGAGAAGGCTCTTCAGGTGGTTTTCTACTCGTTCCTGCACCTGAGCTGGCTCCACACCTAGATACATATGCAGGACAATATGTATACTTTATACAGGTAGCAGTAAAAATTCAGAGTACAGGTGGTCACTTCAATGTAAATTTATTGGGGATACATGACCCTTTCCTCTGAATCATTATCATCATAATTATTGATAACATAATAGGTTCTAAAGTGCAGTAACATTTAGTAACATTTATGAGAGGAATGCTACAAATTTTTAAAATTAATTTTATGAATAAAAGACATGGGTGACAATGTTAGTACGCACAGTTAAATCACATGCAAAGGTGCAGTCTATAAATGGATGTGCAATTTTCACTGTAGATAAATTGCAGAATGTTTCATTGACTCATAATTGCATGCTATTTTTTTTCGCTGATAAATTCAGTCCCTTTAGAATTTGTAAAGTGGCAGGGGAAAGTGATGGCACAGTGGTTAAGGTGTTGGATTGCTCATTGGAAAATCACAACACTCGTTGCTCATGAAAAAACTTATGAATTTCTAACACGTACTGAGCGGTTGCTAGCGCGAGCAGAAGCGCTGAATTAAATGAGAGCTTTTTATCGAAGATTAATGCCGGGGGCTTAAAGAGAAGCTGGGAAAGAGCTTCCAGGTTGGAACCTGAGAAATTTCACCATCAGCGCATGGTTGCTGATCAATTGCCTATTTATGGGGAACAAAAACCAGCAATGGCTGTTACATTTACAGTACCTTTAGGGTGGAAGGCAGAGATCAACTATCCAGCCTGTACTAAAGAAAACTGAGTATACCCAATACGGCGCAGATGTTTGAATAAAGGCTGGCTCTGCAACACCACTGAGCAAAGACCTGCCACTTCAAAGTATATACCCGTTTTGTGGACGATGTGCATGCTTTTGAGCTTTTTTAGTGGCCCTAAAGCAGGTCCAAAAGCTTCCTCAGGTCTGGAAACCATGTATATGGGCAACAATATGCCAGTAAATTGCACTGGCGGGAGACAATCTTCAGAAGGAAGGTAAGGATGGGAAATTTGCCAATAGCGAATGCTTTGCAATGTTGATTGAAAACTATACTGGACAAGCATTGCAAAAACCTTTTATTTAATTGTGATACTTACTTTTAGCTTGTGTTAGCTTGTATAATTATTCATTGCTGGATATCAATAATATTGTTTAAGCCTCACCCATCTGAATGAGCCACTCAGCCAGCAGGTTCACCGTTTGTGCTACAGCAGTATAATTCTCTGACAGTAGTTGAATAACGTGTTCAGGGGAACCACCTGCCTGGAAATAGCTGGAGTGGTAAAAACACAAGGACAAATTACATATGTATGAGTTGTTAATGACAGAAAATAAATTCTCTTTGTGTAATTTCACATTTGTGTTTTTAGTGTGGTCAAGCCAATTACTCTTCATGAAACCATGGGTACTCTCTAGCAGCACATGAATTTTAAAGGCTGATTAAAAAGTGGTTTAAAGTTAATTATAACATATGTTTACCAAAACATCTTTTAAAAAATATATTTTATTTTAAATTCAACTGGATATGTAAAATGTGCTGTGATGAACTTTGGATTGGATTGTAAAGTGATGTTGATGTTGGCATTGGGGTTAGGAGCCTTGTTCAGGGGCCCAGCAGTGGTAACTTGGTGGTGCTGGAAATTGAACCCACAACCTTCTTGAAGGAGTCCAACACCTTAACCACTGCAATATCTTTTAAATATTTTTTATAAGAAAATCATACACCTTTGGCTGTTTCTGCACAGTTTGAAAGATTTAAAAACTGAAATCATATCTAAATCATATATTGTTTTTCTGCAACATGGTTTCTTTCTGTTCTGTATGCTGTACAGTGTAATAATACACGTTCAACTGTTTCTGTTACTCCACAGAAACTGCAGCAATCTGACATTTATAATGTCAATGAATAATTAAGGTTAGTGTGTCCTATATAAAGACTAGTTATGACTGCATCTTTTATTCTGTCTCCGTAATTTTCTTTCTCGTTGCAATTCTGGTTGCGACGAGAAAGACTTTATTTCGGCCTAACTGACTGGCATTGTTTACGGTTAGTGGCGCCAATATTCCTGACTGATGACGTCAAGTAAAAATGGTCAAGTATCTAAAAATTGGCACTTAACGTGCGGCTGGATTTAATGATTTTAACCGCAGTCTTTACAGTTTTAAACGGCACTCACGTTTTCAGCGTGTTAAACACCGTGGGCTCCATGATGTAGTCCCTACTAGAGAACTGCTTCAAGCACTCCTCCTGTACTTTATCGTCTGCCTCTGCGTCCACATAGACGTCTTCTTCCTATAGAAAGCAACCGCTCAGTATGCTTTGGACTAAACGAACCTTTTAAACAACGGATTATTTATTTTACATGAAAGTTATTTGAAAACGGCTAAATCGTGTTTGCTTGCTGATATTACTTCTTTTTCAATTTCCAATAATACGTCCCTGTTGTACACTGGGATTTTTAAGATGAATTGCAGCTATCAACAAACAAAAATGTAGCTTGAGCGTTACAATGTGTGATGTATTTACCGCATTAGATTCTTGCCCATCCCACTCTACAGCACCACTATAATATTCATCATCCATTTTTCGGTGAGAATCGTATAGCAAAACACTTAACTTGTTTTAAATATAAAGGTTGCCTGTACAATCAGGCAATACGCCAAGCATTCGGCGCACAATATTTACGTCATTTAGGGGGCACTTGCGCTTGTTCTCAACGTATTTCCGCATTCTGCGAATTAGTTATTTTTTGCTGGTGTCAAATGCCCGTATAAACGGATCCTCAGCGTTATTTCTTGTTTCTCTTTACGTTTTGTTTGTTACCGTCGGAGGTTTTATTTTGTTTTTTATGAGTTTAAACCACTTCCTCAATGTATAATGTATTCCTCAATATATAATGTATTTTGTTTAAAATAATAAGGAAATGTGTTTTAAGGACCTTGCTTAGGGGCCCACTGGTGGCTTGGTGGTGTTGGGAATCCAACCCCGGTTTTTATGGTATCAGTCCAACACACTAACCACTGCACCACCATAATAATATTAATACAGTCTTCAGTTAGAAATACACTGCTCAAAAAAATAAGGGAACACTAAAATAACACATCCTAGATCTGAATGAATGAAATATTATTATTAAATACTTACAAATACTAATGTTCATTACATAGTTGAATGTGCTGACAACAAAATCACACAAAAATTATCAATGAAAATCAAATTTATTAACCCATGGAGGTCTGGATTTGGAGTCACACTCAAAATTGAAGTGGAAAAACACACTACAGGCTGATCCAACTTTGATGTAATGTCCTTAAAACAAGTCAAAATGAGGCTCCACGTGCCTGTATGACCTCCCTACAATGCCTGGGCATACTCCTGATGAGGTGGCAGATGGTCTCCTGAGGGATCTCCCAGACCTGGACTAAAGCATCCACCAACTCCTGGACAGTCTGTGGTGCAACGTGGCATTGGTGGATGGAGCGAGACATGATGTCCCAGATGTGCTCAATTGGATTCAGGTCTGGGGAACGGGCGGGCCAGTCCATAGCATCAATGCCTCTGTCTTGCAGGAACTGCTGACACACTCCAGCCACATGAGGTCTAGCATTGTCTTGCATTAGGAGGAACCCAGGGGCAACCGCACCAGCATATGGTCTCACAAGGGGTCTGAGGATCTCATCTCGGTACTTAATAGCAGTCAGGCTACCTCTGGCGAGCACATGGAGGGCTGTGCGGCCCTCCAAAAAAATGCCACTCCACACCATTACTGACCCACTGCCAAACTGGTCATTCTGGAGGATGTTGCAGGCAGCAGAACGTTCTCCACAGCGTCTCCAGACTCTGTCACGTCTGTCACATGTGCTCAGTGTGAACCTGCTTTCATCTGTAAAGAGCACAAGGTGCCAGTGGCAAATCTTGGTGTTCTCTGGCAAATTCCAAACGTCCTGCACGGTGTTGGGCTGTAAGCACAACCCCCACCTGTGGACGTCGGGCCCTGACCGTTTGAGCAGACACCATGCACATTTTTGGCCTGCTGGAGGTCATTTTGCAGAGTTCTGGCAGTGCTCCTCCTGTTTCTCCTTGCACAAAGGCGGCGGTAGCGGTCCTGCTGCTGGGTTGTTGCCCTCCTACAGCCTCCTCCATGTCTCCTGATGTACTGGCCTGTCTCCTGGTAGCGCCTCCATGCTCTGGACACTACGCTGACAGACACAGCAAACCTTCTTGCCACAGCTCGCATTGATGTGCCATCCTGGATGAGCTCCACTACCTGAGCCACTTGTGTGGGTTCGTCTCATGCTACCACTAGAGTGAAAGCACCGCCAGCATTCAAAAGTGACCAAAACATCAGCCAGAAAGCATAGGAACTGCAAAGTGGTCTGTGGTCACCACCTGCAGAACCACTCCTTTATTGGGGGTGTCTTGCTAACTGCCTATAATTTCCACCCGTTGTCTCTTCCATTTGCACAACAGCATGTGAAATTGATTGTCAATCAGTGGTGCTTCCTAAATGGGCAGTTTGATTTCATAGAAGTGTGATTGACTTGGAGTTACATTGTGTTGTTTAAGTGTTCCCTTTATTTTTTTGAGCAGTATAGTACTATAAATCAATAGGTAATTATTTATAAATAAGCTAATTTACTTTGAATATATGCAGTAAAGAAAATGTACTCTGCATATATATATAGTGAGGATAGTGAGAGAGGTAAAAGAGAATCCAAGGAACACCATTTATATATAAGGACTAAATATATATATCTATATATATATATATATATATATATATATATATATATATATATATATATATATAAGGACTAAATGGTGTTCCTTGGATTCTCTTTTACCTCTCTCACTATCCTCACTTTTGTCTTCCGACCAGGTCCTCTGAGAATTTTCACAGTGCGGAACATCTTGAATTTTTTAATAATACTTTGCACTGTAGCCACTGGAACTTCAAAACATTTAGATATGGTCTTATAGCCCTTTCCTGACTTGTGAGCAGCCACAATGCACAGCTGCAGATCCTCAGTGAGCTCCTTTGTCTCAGCCATGATTGTCCACAAACCAACAGCAAAGAGCTTCTGTTTTTCACCTGTTGAGTTGATTAAAACTGTTCCCAATGAATCAGGGTAATTAGGATGCTTTAGAACAGCTTAGACTATTTGGAATGGTATATAACTTTGGCTTTTTCCATAGACTGTGACAGCTTTCAAAGGGTATGAATAATGTTGGACATGCCACTTTTTGTTCAAATGTAAATAAAAGCTGAGAAATATTTTTTTTTCCCCACAGCGATGCCTTTTATACATCGTCTTATTATCTTTTGGGAGAAGCCTGCGTCAATTCCGGTCAAAAAAACTTGCTGGTTGATTTAAGATGCAGTTCCTGCAGTGGAGAATTAACCGTGATTTTATTTACATTAACTATTTTATTCTCAAACATGAAAACTGACCATTTACTGGAATATAAAAGGAAAAATGTTTTGTATTCTTTATATTTTTGGAATTCGGCAAACACCCTCATTCAGAGCAACTAATAAATATTACTTTTTTTAATCCAACTGTGCAGGTAAGTGGTAAGGTCCATGCTCAGGGCCCTTCAACAACAGCTTTGTAGTGCTGGGAATCAAACCCCTGATCTTTTAATAAGCAGTACATATATATAATACAAAATGTATTCAGAGACCGAAAGCTTTAGCAATAAATACATCTGCTCCAGAGTAAAAGGAGTCTGGGTAAAGTAATTGCTGAAATGAAATATATCATGTTCCTGTTGACAAATGTCATTCCTTGAGAAAAAAGTGTGTCTTTACCATTATTTTTGTTCTGTGTTGAGTTATACATAAACTGTCCAGTAAAGCAAAATTCAAAAACACACTTAAGTGGTAGAAATTTTTAATTTATTAACCCATAATGTAATCTCAGTATACAGATTTCACAAAACTGATAATCATAAAGCGCTCATCCAATAACAAAGGTTCCAATAGACAATGTCTTAAGCTTAAACTGTCCTAAATCACATTAATTGTGTAAAAATCACTAGTCTGTAGAACTGGGAAGCAGCAGGACTCGGTCATGTGAAACCATTCTTTGGGGATATAAACAATCCAACAGATTTTCTTTTACCCCATGGGTAAAATCACACCTATCGATCAGGCCTCTGAAGAGAGAAGACTTTGGCTTTGTGGTCTCCTCCTGCTGTCACAGCCATAGACGCATCTCTGAAAAGACAAATGTGAAAGGCAAATGTATAGGGTTTACATGCTGGCATCTATTGGTATGTTACACATTATGAAATATCACATCAGAAATAAGTGATGGAAACAGCAAAAAATAACTAATTTGCAAAAAAGGTTTTACACTTGCCTCAGGTTTTTAACTATCTGAGTCAATATATGCTGGTCTTTTATTTTCTATCAAAGTCAAAAATAATTTACTGCAGAATATTTATTAAACACCAACATAGCATACATATTACTAATAAAAAGAAGTGAAATAATTCTGACATATGTACGTACAATCGAAATTACACTTTATATTTTATTACAGGCTACCATTGCTTTTAAATGGAAACAGTTGTAATGACTGCACAGCACAGTCGACTGTATTAGTATCTGTTTAGTGCTTTAATGATTTTCTTTCTTCACTTTCTTCAGTTTTTTGTGACTTGACACCTGTGAAATTTAAACAAAGAAACAATGGAAGCCTCTCCACATGATTCTTTATTCGGTAAATATCTGCTTCTACTGGACATACTCGTGGGTGTGTATTCCAGCATGCCAATGACCCAAAATACACAGCCAGAGCAACGAAGGAGTGGCTCAAGAAGAAGCACATTAAGGTCCTAGAGTGGCCTATTTAGTCTCCACACTGTAATCCCATAGAAAATCTGTGGAGGAAGCTGAAAGTTCGCATTGAAAACCTTAATGACTTGGAGAGGACAAAAGTACAAAATCAGCAGAAAAATCAAATAATTTTTCTCCTCACTGTATTAAACTATGCACTACACCAGTCGAACTTATTTTCGACTGGAAAAAATGTAACAATTTTAAATTCATTATGTTTCCATAATGTGCTCATTAACACTTTTTTTTAAAAATATATTTTTGTTCAAGTAATAGCAATCAAAACCATTTTCTTTTGTCAGATACACAGTTTCACTAGTAATAGAAAAATGCTAGTACTTTTTTAAAGGGAGAATTTTCTGCAAGCTATATAATAATTTACAAGCTATAGTATTCTCAAACTAGAAAAACATTTTACAATTTAAAAAGCCTTCAACATAATTAATATATAGTATAAAAATAGTATATCTTACGTGGAAAAAAATTAAAAACAACAAAAATTCTAAAACAAATTAATATTTTGTTGGACAGCCTTTGGCTTTGATTACAGCATGCATTCACCATGGAAATATTTGGATATGCTTTTGCAATGTCACAACATTTATTCCCATCCAGAGTTTTATAAATTTTTGTATGACATTTTTTACTGATGTCCACAAGCATGTGGTCCATTCAGCTATTCATGCATCCTTCTCGCTTGTGGATAGGGCGGAGTCACACTGGACAGCATTTCACACTGTATCTGCTGTATTACAGACCAAGGCTACTCGCTTCAGGTGAAGGCAGACCACCCTGATTTAACAGCGTGGTGCAATCAGAGTTCACCTCAATACTGGAAAAGGGAGCAATTAAAAGTGAGTTTTCATGCAGCTATGTTGTTTCAAAGAGATTCCGCAGCTTTACTTTTATTCTGGATCTGAGAGCCATCATCAAAGAACTCTGCATACTGGCTTTCAAGATGTTAACGTTAAAACAAATCCTGGTGCAAATTCATCCTGGAGACTGGTTTGTATTAGTGAAACTTAATGAAGCCCATTTTCATGTTCAGATAGCCCCAAATTATCTGCACTTCTTGTGGTTCACCTTTAAGGGAGAGGCTTGTTCAGTACTCAGTCCCCCCATACAGTACTTAAAGTATGTGGATGCGGCATTGCTTCTACATGTCTGTGTACATAAATTGCAAAGGCAGCATGCGCTTCAGGGCTTAAGGGACAGAGCAGTGTAAAAGCAAAGGCTTTCCCACTGGATCTTGTCGTGTGAAAGAAAGATATGTCTATTCATGATGTCTGTTTCACCGCTGGATGGTCTTAAAACACCTTTGTGAGATTTTATAATCTGGTGCGGGCGTGAGTTCTTCCTTGGCCAATATTTGGTTTAGCCAAATAAACTAAGATGGATGAGGTATTTTCAGTAGCCCCATCTCTTCTGTTCATTATTTTTCCTTGTTACATGTTCAGTGAGTTTATTACGCTTGTATGTGTTTATATGGTGGTGTTTCCACTTGTAGTCTTTCTCTGTATTATGACAGCCCATTCTCCTTGTAATAACTGCCCTGTTTAGCACAGCTCTTATATGAACACCGCCCAACTGTCCAGCTAAAAACACTGGTACAGCTTTACCTGGGGACCAGTGAGTGTAAAGGTGGGGAAATTCCCCAAACAGGATGCTCTGCAAGGTTACACAAGTAATCGGAGAAGTCTTTATTTCTCCTAAAACATGCGCCATTCCAGATCATTTTTTCTTTCTTTTTTTTTTTACTTTAAAAAAAACAAACACCATTGTTTGCTACACAACTTGTGCTACATAAATTATGTTACATGTTTGAAATTTTGCAGCAAATATTGCAGAAAATCCCTGGCTATAAACTTTATTTAAAATCAAATCATATTCTATATCAGTGTTTAAGGTATCCCACAGGGCGTATTGGACTTTAAAATACAATGAAGATATGCCTAAACACTCTAGAATCTTACTATCTTAAAACCCAAGACGTGGCATGAACTGCCTATAGCTGTCTAATCAGATGAGTCACTGGTAGTCCTCAACTAAAAACTAAAGACCCACAACTTCACCCAGCTGTGGTTATCTCATTTACTTCACTTTATTTAATACCACTAATACCACGAAAAGTAACTTGGATAAAAAAATAAATAATTTAAAAAAGCTTTCAGACAAACCCCCTTCTGTTTTATGCATCTTATTTTAATCCCGTGGCTGGGCATTTGATTCAAGACAAAACACACATGGCTTGCTTTAACTGGTCTGAAATTTGTTTTTTGCAAGTTGTGTGCTAGCTTTATCATGATTATCATCTGATAAATCCACCAGTGACAACGATACTTAAAAACAGTCTGTCTATACACAATTGTTGTGGAGATACTTTATGTTAGATATCCTAATTGAGCAGGGCAATGCATTTATATTGTGGATACTTTGTGAATAATTGAAAATACAGTATTTATCTGCAACTAAAGGGTAGTTAAATAGGTTATTGAAAGCCTAAAAATATCAATTATAAATTAATTTACATTGATGAACAGAATTAGAATGAATAGCTTCAGACACGGTTTTCATTATTATGCATAATAAGCCGTCCCACAATTTTCTGGATTTTTTTTTCCCCATTTAAGATATCAGACAGGGACAAGCTTTTTGAACATAAGGTGAAATTGGTAGGGGTTCACTTACAGCAAAAACAAAATTTAGTATGTTCTTGACCTGACAGCAGCTTATGCCTATTAACAATTAAAGTTTTGCAATTGGCTCAGAATTATTTATAACAGGCAAACTTTAATTAATCCAGGCAATTGCTGGACCACCTGAGGACATTCAAGATCTCCCCAGTTCTATATTCTGTACTAAAATCATAAAATGTTTGCGGTCTTGGGCTTACTGTCTTCCTCTACCTAAATTTGATGGATAAATAAATAAATAAATAAATCTGCAGAAGATTCCCAAATTCTGCAAACCCTGGTATTTCTATGTCCAGCATGATGCAATTAGGCAAGCAATGTCAGACATTCTATACCCATTCTATACCCCACTGTCATTCTGCACACTGCACTTTAACTTTTACTATATCTGCATGTATAATACATTACAATCTATACTTTAATATTTTCATTTTGTAATATGCAACATAAATGCACATTGTGTTCTAGTTATTATATGTAACATATTGCACAACGGATTCTATTATTTCTGTTTATCCTACATACATCTATCCTACATTATCCTTAGTTATCGGCACAATCTAAGAAAGAGCGGGCTGGATTTTGTACTGCAATTTTAGATATTTATAATTTCTAAGTTTGCATGTTTTCACTTTACCATTTATGGTTAAATGAACAAATTAATTTACAGGACATTTTTTTAGCCATGAACATGCTTAAACAAAAAAAAAGAAGTTTTGTACACAACAGGTTTTTGGTTTTTTTTTGGGAAATTAAGCTGTTTATACAAACTAAAAAGTAAAAATTCATCATGTAATTTAAAAACCAAAACATTGCGACAAAGTTGTCATTTTAGTTGTCCCTGTTGAATTATCCATTAACTGTATATTTTAACTAGTTTTTATTATGTACATTTTTGTTTAAGTAGCATTTTAATTTAAAACTCACACAACTAGACAGACCCAACAGATAGAAACTGGTATGCTTACCGATTGAGCTTGAAGTCCAGGATCTCTGCTGTGTGCCCATGGTATTCAGCAACCATTTTTCCTATGCGAGAATCCCACAAAGTCACAACTCCACCCAGATTGCAGGTAGCCACCAGTGCTGAAGCCTGCTCCCACTGAAGATGGACAATTCCGACCTTAGAATAAGAGGGATTTCTAAAAGTTGAGTTGTATATTTAATTCTTGTCAGAAAATAAACATACATTTAACAACCATAACTTAAAACTTGATAGTGTTCAGCATAAGCACTAAGCAGCAGACTGCAATACAGCGAGTGTTTTGACACCCAGCAGCTATCACAGCCACCATAAACTTTTTAATTATTTGTGCAACAGCAGATCTTCTGTGTATCAGTAAATTTTCAATACTCAATACATTTTTGAATCTTTTCCTATTTTGTCCCCCCTGAAAAAATGCTGAAAAAATGTCTTATTCGCTGAGACTGAAAATTCATTGATTCTAAAACAATTTACTGACAATGATGATTCCAGTATTAACATTGATTTACAACATTAAAATAAGTAAAGCTATATTAAAAAAAATTATGATAGTCCAGAAACATTAGTAAATTTATACGATTGATTATGATGGTCCACACCAAGTCTATGAATTTATTTTTTATTCACGTATGCACACAAATACATTTTACTGCACACACATCTATTTTCACGAGGGAAATGTCCACACGTTAGCTAATCTGCACACACGTTGTATGCAATTGTTCAGTATGGCATGTAATATATTACATATGTCATTTGAAGTATTCTAGTTTTACAATCTGAATCCCAGAGGCATTTTTTAAAAATTAAAGTAAGCTCATTTTGTGCATAAAATTATAAAATTTCTAGTTTAAACAGTCATGTAATCTATGTTCTATTGTAAATAAACATTGTGTCGTGATTTTAAAGGTAAAGATTTTCAAAACAACTTTTTCGTAATTTGGGTAATAAATACATTCATATTATTACATTTTGGTTTACAGGGAGTAAAAGAGTCAAAAATGGATTGAGGTTTGGTCAACACACGTAGATAGCATCAGATAGTTATAACTGATTAATTACAATGTTAATCCAGGATTAACAAATGCTAATATTCCAGGATTACATCCTATTTGGCTAAATCACATCCATTGACGATAGATGTGGTTACTGCGGAATAAATGGTCAACTGTAATAACTTTTTATATTCTGTGTATATCAAGACATGTAAATAGGTGCGTGAGGCTAACTCATGTGTAAGCCTGAGCAAGACCAGGGCTTACAAATTAGCCTGACATCCCAGGGCTATTGTGTCTTTCAGTTAGGCTACCAAAATGTATCTCCACCCTGCCCTATCTCATAGGGAGAAAAAAAATATATTTGAATGTTTTTGCATTCTCTTACAAATACAGTTGGGTAATTATGTTGTCTGTAATCTGGGGCATTAGGTTGCCACCCTCAGTATGCTAGGTAATAAAGTCCTGTTTAAATGCATGCTTGAGTATTACTTTCAAAATGCAATTCGCAAACTGTGTATAAGGAGCGGAAGTAGTGTATTTTTCAGTGATGCACTGGATCTGTTGAGCACCAATTTCTTCAAATTTAAAAATTAAGCACATCCTGAAAAGGAGTTTGTCAAACACTTGGAGAAAGAAAATAGATAAGGATTTTTTAGTGTTTACAAAATAATAATATATACATATTTAAAATTTTCCCTGTTACTTAAGAGGTATTTATATTTATACATGTGAAATAATGTTAATTGAGGAAACTTTATAATAATAATAATAATAATAATAATAATAATAATGTTATGCCATGTTCATATTTCATTTACTATATCAATAACCGAATAAAAGAAAAAAAAAAAACAAGGTGAAGTGTATTATATTTAAAGCCCTTTTTGTGGATTTTATGGAATAATTTAATATATTATGAAATACACTGTTACAGTGAAAATAAAATTTATCAATCCACCCCTAGCTCTGACTGGTGCCATTCACCAACTTGAAATATGCCTCAGATTCAAATTTTTTTTCTTTTTGCTTCCAAATGATCAACTTTAAAAACTGACTGTTGTCATTTGCGGTCTACAATATCCCACCAATGAAAAAAGACCCTGTTATTCACCATGCTATTCTCTATGCTTTAATAGTATAGTTGATCGGTGTACATAAAATTAGACACATTATTATACAACAGTGAGTAATAAATTCATAATAATTTATTTGCACTTACATCATGTTTACATTTGTGTCTAAGGCTCTGTGTAGTCAAATCATATATAGCCAGACTCCCATCCAAATATGCCACAGCAATAAGTGGCAGTCTGTCAGAGTAACGAGTTACACAAACATGAAACAGACATCAAGTTATCAACTTAGAAACAATAATAATAATAAAGTTTTAACCAATACTTACACATTACAAAATCCTACAGACTCCACTGAGATGTTTTCGTTTGTGTTTTCCTCCTCACTGTTCTCAAATGAGAATGAACCCAATACCTAAACCAAATGTATTACATTCATAAGATTGCAGAAACTTTGACAATATACCAGGTTCAATATTATACACAGACAACTGCTGTTAATGGACTAGCTTAGTTTTCATGTGCTAGTTTCAATTGTACTTAGACTGCAGCCTGTCAGTCCAGGGGCCCCATTAGCAATTTTGGGTCCTACAAAAAATATAAGATTCCACACCAACTATATAACATTACTGCTAGTACAGTTAATTTGATAAAACAGATCTCTGAGGCCCCAAATGTACGTTCAATGTAATTGAACTAGAGTTTATGGTTTCGGAAAATAAAAGAACAAAAACATTACAAATCCTTACCTTGCCTGTTAATGTGTTTATGAGTTTAGCCTGTCCATCAGTTGAGCCTGTGAGAACCAGGGTTCCATCTTTGTTGCAATCCATGCATGTCAGTGGCCCCTGGTGGCAATCATAACCTAATAAGGCAATACCATAAAACTCTACAGCCAACAGCGTGTTGATATTAACAGGTTAAATAACCAGACACTGTAACACAACAACAAACACCCTTTATACATGTCACATTAACACAAAGCTATTTCATACAGTAGATCAGTTTGTTCAGCACTCTGAAATTACAAACCACAAAGAAGAACACAGACACTCACCTCTTAATTAGTAGCTTACATAAATTTAGTGAAAAATAAAAATGGATGGACTGACATAACTGTCTAAAAAACAATTAGAATGTTTTGTTAGATAGTCATGTCAGTTCATGCAATTTTTCATTATTATTATAATCGGGAAGTGAAAGGTCCACCACACTGGAAGGTTATGGTTTCAATTTCCAGCCCCCCCCTCCTTAGCCAATAGTGCCAATACACCTGGTCACTTCATTTTTTCTTTTTTTTTTTTTTTTTTTTTTTTTTTTATGCGATAGCTATCCGATCATAAAAAGACCCAAAAGTGAGTACACCCTTTAATTTCAGCATACATTTCAGTATATCTTTTCAAAGGACAACACAGTAGAAATTAAACTTGGATATATTTTGGATTGGTCAATGTGCAGCTTGTATAACAGTACATATTTACTGTCTTCTGAAAATAACTCAACATAACATTATTTCAAAATAGTCAAAATAGCTAGCAACAAAAGTAAATACACCCTAAGTGAACATGTCAAAGTGGTGTCCAAATTTTGTCTGAGCACCACTGTTAAGCATAGAATTTACCAGAGCTGTACATTATGTTGCTGGGATCCTCTTCTACTCCTTCATAATGATATCACGGAGCTGCTGGAAGTTAAGACACATGGCCCAACGCCACTGCTTGAGGATGCCCCACCGGTGCTCAATAGGGTTCAGGTCTGGGGACATTCATAACTTGACTTGACTTGGCCAATTCATAATTTTCACCATCAGCTTCCTCATCAAAGCAGTTGTCATCGTGGCAGTGTGTTTGGGGCTGTACATCTTTTCGGTGTACTATTTACAAGCACCATATCTTTTTTTATTATTCTTATATAATAAATTATTGGGCTACAGCGCCACCTTTTTTAGACTATGCTATTGCAGGTCATTTGGGACACATAAGATGAAACGACTTGAACAATAAAATGTTCGTTAAATTTGTTCAATTGTTGATGCTGTAGATAATGTCACCTTAGTGTTTTATCCATAAATATGATAAACATTTTCTTAAAACCTTTTGGCATTTACCTTTAATGACATGGCTTGCATTTCCTTGCTTAAGGTCCCACAGGCGTAAAGTTCCATCCTCATAACCCACCACTGCTCTTTTTCCTTTGTGGGCAGAAAATAAACATGCACAAAAACAGTAAGGATTAATTTAACACTTATGGTTATGTTAATTTGTTTTAATTCTATTGAAAGTGTAATTATATATTTAGAGCTGTACTGCCTTAGTTGTTAATAGCTGTGGTCAGTGTTTAGCTATTTAAGAATGTTGTATAATCTGTGCTTTAACCTCAGCTTCCTTTAAATACTACAGTAAGTAAGGGAAAGGTTTCACTGTATTGGAACATATATCTAACAAAAAGTCTCGACAGTGCAGTAGATGACAGCCAATAGCTACCTTTTCCACTAACATGCAAGTTTTGTTTATATTCCCCACATTTTCTTTCACAGCGCAACATTTGGCAAACCATTAGATTTCAAATAAGATTCAAGTCAGCTCAACTAAGTGCCCCAAAATTTCATTGGTACCTCTCATATTGCAATGAAAGCAAAACATGCTGGATCACATCAGCACGTTAGCACATGCTACCTCTATTCCACCACATGTAGCTAAAACTGGTTTAGACTACGGTTAAAACAGCGTGTCTGTTTTTAGAAACAAAAATGTGATTTTAGTGAAGAAAATTCGTAATATTTTTGGTTGGCTGGAACACACCATATGCATTTAGGGATCATATGCACTTCCTATTTACACTTATGCACATCCTATTTTACCTTCTAATATAAAAAAAGACATAACAGAAACATTATATATAAAAAAGATTGCTAATGTTAAGCAACTGGTTACACCAACAACATAACCAGCACACAATAAAGCATGAGCAGCACCCAATAAAGTATGACACGCACACACAAATGCTGACTAATCCTAATAAACCAGGTTATACTTACCATTAAACTAAATCCAGTTTTTATTTTCCAGGTTCTATTTTTAATTACTAATTAAATGTGAATATTTGCATGAAAAAAAAAGTCTCACCATCAGGAAGGACTTTTCCACTTGTTGCCTGACAGTTAGGGCCTTGAAAGGTCTTACATTCTCCATTTGGAATCTTCCACATCCACATATTGCCATCAGCTGCACCTGCAAGCAACACTGGCGCACATGGGTGCCACTGCAGCCACTAACAGACAAAATGAAAAGCAAAAAAAGAAGACAGAGTACATGGCATTTAGTATGCTGGATAATGCGGTGGGTTAGCTGGCTGGTCTCAATCTACTCCAATCCCCAATTAAGTATAAATAAAGAGGGGTGCATTAAACAGAAATGACAAATATAATAGTAATTTACAAGTTGAATACTTAAAAAGGGTTAAGCATTTCCACCTTATGTTTACAGTGTTGCCTTAGTTTACACCAAACAGTAGTTCAACACCAACTTTACACAAATCGGGTAAAGTTACAATAATAAATCATGGTAAAGTGCAGTGTTAAGCAGCGTATTGTACAATTACAATGCTATAGTCACTTTACAATGCTATTTGCACAATATTGTTGTTAATTTGCACATTTCATGTCTAACTCATCTTACAATATGGTTGGCGCTATTGCGTTATGTTCCATTCTCTATTGTCTCTTTTTTTTGCACTGTCTTGTTTGTATGTTTATTGCACTGTCTGTTTCTGCACTGTCTGCATTAGGTTACACACATGCACTTTATATCTGTTTAGTGGCTCTTTGTTCTTTTGTGGAATTCTATGTTTTGTGCAGCACCAGGGGGCCCTGGAGAAACGTTATTTCATTTAACTGTGTACTGCATTCTGCTATATATGGTTCAACTGACAATAAAGCTTCTTGAACTTGAACAGTACAGGTTTTTAAAAATCACATCAGGTATTAAATGTACACCAAGTATTGAGATGTAGTGTTTACTGTAATGAACTTTGGAAATGCAAAAATTTTGTTACTCAATGGCTCCTTCTCAAAAGTCTGTTTGGAAATATAAGTTTGTAGTACACAAAATATACATATGAAACATTCCCACACAGTTCACACACAGGAGGATAGGTTCCTCTTTAAGCCTGGTTCCTCTAAAGATATTTTTCCCTTGGCAACGGTGCCTTGGCTATTAAATCTAAATTTCATTTTAAAATTTGTCATTTTTATTCTGAAATTAGTATTAGTAATTAGGTATACTGTACAGTGTTCACTAGCAGTTGGAGGGACTTTTGGTTTAAAGCAGTGCAGTTTGTAACTAGAGTGCAGTCTGATCAGTGTTGAGGCATAACTCTGCAAGATGTATCTAGAAGTATTTAGTTTAATACTAGAAAATAGTTTAAATAAATATTTAGAAAATAGTTGCATGTACTAAATATAACTAATGATCAAATATATTTTGTTAACAAGTAAGCAATTTACTATCAGTTGTACCTTCTCTCAGTTGCAAAATCGTAGTATTATATAAAGAAAATTAATTTTGCTAAGTGGATTTTACTAGATTTGATTTACAAACCTCTAGATCTCCTATTTCAAAAGACCATATCTCCTGTTTTGCTTCAACCTTCCAGACTTTAATCAGTCCACTCATGTCTCCAGTTGCCGCCAGCTTTGAGTCATGGCTGAATGTTGCACACGTCACTGAGTCCTTATGACCTAACAAACATGTGAACAAAAACTGCATTAAAAAAAACACTTAACACACAAAATCTGCAAAGCTGATGTGTGGACAAATCGCACCTGTACACTCAAACAACACCTGTCCATCAATGACATTCCATACATAACCTTTGTCGTCCTCGCCACCTGTGATGGCCAAGTTGTTTGTTACTGGGTCCAAACTAATGCAGAAAACAGAACCTGAACAAAAAAAATGTATAAGGTGAATAAATGTTCAGTTACCAGCATATCCGAGTACCTGGTAATACTAGTTTTATTTTAGCAGTGTCACAATGTATATACGAATGCAAATGTATTTTTAATGTACCATAAAGGAGATATGTTTCAATATCCTCATCCAGCATAGCTCACACTAATGGTCTAAGGAAGCAGCACAGCCCTCAATGTGCTTAGCCAACAGAACCCTTACTGCTGGTAGACACTGAGATAAAATACTCTCATATAAATTTCGGTGCATCACTTTGACAGCAAGGTGAAGTCATGCTTTTTTGCATGCATTTCAATCAGAAAACAGTGAGCAATTAATATTTCACTTAATTGGTTAAACTAGCAAGACAAGACACACAATTAATAAACTACATTTACTTTTACATTCACAGCATTTCTAGAGCAATTTACATTTATGTCTTTTATAAAACTGAGAAACTGGGGGGGGGTTCAAGAGCCTTGATTAGGGGCCCAGCAGTGGTAACTTGGTGGTGCTGAGAATCAGTCCAATACTGTAATCACTGAGCCATCATTTCCCAAAACTTTCACTCTGTGATGGGTAAATTTTATAACTGATCTGTAAATTACTCTAAATGCAAAGGAAACTGATGCAGGGCTGGTCTGTAAGGATCATGGGTCAGCTACAATCCATTTAAACCGCTATTAAACAGATTAGGTACGTTCAAGCACTTAGTTAAACCATAAACAGGGCAGCGTCACTATGTCACAGAAAAATTATCAAATCTTAGTGTCTCTGAACAGAGTGCTTTCTCTTTTTACTAACGTTAACTGCCTCAGACCACTTGCAACCTGTTCATTGATGATCAAGAACATTAAAATAATGTCCTTCCAGGACAATTTGGTTTTTCCCCCTCATTTTGTATGAATTTTCCAGGTTTGGAAAGTTGGTCACTAATTTTCTAAGATTTCCAGGATGTGCAAGAACCCTGCTAATGTGTGCTTCAAGTTTTTCTTATTTTTTAAAGCATGCATTTATAAGCGTGTATACACACACACACACAACTGGTCAACATTTCAAGCACTTTTTTCAGTTTTTAATTGAAATTTAAGCAGTTCTTAAAACACTAACTAAGAACTGCTTACTAGTTAGTTTAGTTACTCGTTCTTAGCAAACATATTACACACATATGTAAATAGTACATAAAACAACACAATAAATGCACTTACCAGTAAAGCGAAAGTGGAAATAAATGTTTACCGGTGTGTTTGTTAAAGGTGAAATCACTGTCATCCTGATCAGCCTTCATCTCATCCTCGGTCTCCCAGCCCTCATAATCTGCAGTACTTTCAGCTTCTGCAAAATCCACATCTTCCAACTCCTCTACAAGATCATCTACACACACACACACACACACACACACACACACACTCTAAGGCTTTCCCCAAAACAATGTCAAAAAGCGCAGACATTAATGGAAAAACCTTTGAATCGGCATTAAAGTTTTTTTACAAAACTTCATTTATACAGCGTTTGTCCTACACAATTATCTACCTTGTTGACTAAAACACTTCTTAACTTAGGTGACATAGCGCTGAGTTTGTTGCTGTCTCACTTTTATTAGCATTTCATCCATTTCAACTTGTATCGTATTTACAGAAGTACTAAAGACGCCACAACATATTCTCATTCCCAGCATCTGTACCACATCTATTTTCTATACAATATACCATACAATCATAATCTATAGCTGATCTTATTATAGAGCAATTGTCCCTAAATGAACTATACCTTGACCCCCAATCACAACCTACAAGATATCTCATAACATTTAATGCTCTTTTTGGATTAGATTCTCAATATGACTGTTAAAAGTCAACTTTTTATCGCAAGTCGTATTCCTAGGAATTTCACTTGTTTAAGAATATAACCATAAAATCTAAGTTTAACCTCTTTATTTTCCTTTTAATTAAAGCACATTAATCGAGTTTTGGTTGTAGATAATGGAAATGCCAATTTCTTGGTCCACTCATCTACATAGTGAATTATAAACCATTAGCCAATTATACATTTTGCACCTTGTCCCCAGGGCTTTTAATTGATTCAGAAGCCCCTCTTTCGATAACATGTAATATTATTTCTTTATATCAAATAATACTGCTAACATACTTTCTTATGTCCGATTTTAAACATATTTTTTTTTAGCCAAAAACCATTATAATTGTTCCATTACATATGTAATGCTATAGGTCTATAGTAAAAGAGACACAAAAAAAATCAAATAAACCAACCTGTGGTTATTTGTTCTGTGTCATTTAAGTCAATGACTTCGATGATTTCCTCGTCTCCGTGAAGCTGCACAGTATTTTCTTCAGAATTCTCCATGTCCTGTGGCTAAACATGTGCCAACTAAACTTACCGAGCGTGTTGACGTGGCTCTGCCTTTACTATAACTCTATAACACACGCAATCGATTATAAAACGCGTCTGGTAAAACTTAAAACTTTAACGCGTGTCCTAATTCAACCAAATTTAATATTTCAATATAATATGTACTCAAAATTAACAGTATTAGCTGTTTTAGCAGGAAACATTAGCAACGTTTCCAAATCTCAACTCTTTCTCTTCATCTTCTTCCTGTTTAATGACGGTCGGCATTCAACGTTAAGGTGCATTACCGCCACCTACTAGACTGGAGTGTGGGTCTGAGTTAACGAAATCCCTGATACTAATAATAATATTTTAAATAAAAGGAGATAAATAAAATAAGAAATAAACTATATTTAAATTTTTTTTATAATTCTGTTTTGTAATTCATTAAGACTCTCTTATTATTACTGTTAAGTATATCTTTGATGCTTGTATTCTTTTTTTCTAATTTCTTTCTTTAATGTTTCTATACCTTTGGCATTGACATAGTATGAGTTTCACTGATTATACCTTGTATTTTACCTTATTTCTTCCTACGTTCTCCTAAATTCTTTAATAGTGCCTGTTTGTTACTTTCCTATTCCAGATACAATGCCATTGCTTTATAATACCATCTTTGATTATTAGATTTGCTTCAGATTTATTTCCACATAAAATGCTGCAACTGGAGTAGTGTTATGAGCTCCACTATATATCTTTGCATAATTTCGATTTTTTGTAGCACTGACTCAGTGGCTCTCCCATATGTGAAATTCCCATAATTTAAAAAAATTGGTTGAATCAATGCTCCATAAAGGTTTTGCTGTAAAATTTTTTTTAATCATATATACTGTATGTTTTTCTAGACTTATGATGAATAATGCTTTGTTGTATTCACCTTAATGATATAAAGTAGAAGTGCATAATCTTATTCTGTACAGAATGTTGGATGTCCAAGCACCTACTAGACTGGAGTGTGGGCAACAGAATGACCAGAATCCCAATATTCCTGCCACATTTCAGTACCTTTATGATGATCTTGGCCTATGCTCTACTTGATGGTATTTGTATTTGGTATCTACTATATTATGCTTTGTAGAGTTTTTTGCTAGGATATTCACCATCTCATTCCCCTCCACCCCTACAAGGGCAGGAACCCAAAGATAAGTGACGACCATAACCTGATCACAGCGTGTGAGAAATAGATGGAAAAATTGATATGTGATATCTTGTCTGCATGATATTTTCCCAGACTAAATGATTAATAATGCTGATAAAACTGTCTAAAGCTATAACAATACTTTGGTTCTGATTATTTTCATCATCTACCCACTGTTTATGCCAGTAACATGGCTACTAATTTTAATTGAATACTAACAGGTCATCTGTTGTTGTTTTTTTTACTACTACCTTATAATGAGGAATAAAAAAACCTGCCCCAGTGCGGCTGTTTTGATTTGTCTGTAAAATTGTACTAGCTTATCTTGATACTGCAAATATAGTTTATAGTTACTGAAAATATAGTTTTACACTATCATCTACTGTGGGATTGTTTTTTTAATAAAAAAATATAAATTTCCAGAGTGGTATAATTGATATTGCCACAGTGGAAATTATCTGCCAATTTATTAAGATATGCATTTGCCTCTGCATTCCCCATTCTGGACGGAAAAACAATATAAATTAATGTTGGTGCCAGATATTCAAGTAGGTATACAGTGAAGAAAGATTACCACAAAGGGCACCAAGACTAAAAGTGCTTGCAGTTTTTATATATTTTTTAATATCATGATAAAGGACATTTTTGGCCAGTTTGAAGGTGAATCACAGAGTAATGGGGTACTCTTGGTCAAGGGTCAAAATGTAGAATAATTAAGAAAGAAATGTGCAATAGATAAAGTTGGATGTATAAATAGGGAGTGAAATTTAATCCCAAAAACTTTTCTAAGCATCACATAAATTAGTACCATTGAAATAGTATGGACAGGATCTGGAACAGGTGAAGAGTTATCTTTGATGAGAGGCTGACTTGGTGTCAGCATATAGATGAGATGTAAAAAGATGTGTTGAGATATTTATCAGATGCATGAAATAGTATAGATATACAAATACCATTAAGTAGGTTTTTTTGTTGATTTTATAATTTAATGCTATCATTAGCTACATCATGATAGATACTGGTCTGAAACTGAACACACACACGTCTACTAATCATATATGAATTATAGCTTATAAATTCAATTTAATAAATTGTCACTTGCAGCATATATCACAATCAAAGAAGGCCATTAATATGGTGAAAACAAAATCACTACACACAGATGGCTACAGTTGTGTGTGAAAATGTTTATACGCTGTATAGTTCCTTTGTTGTACATACAATATACATAATGCACACCTTATTACACAAAATATAATTACACTTAACACTTTATATGTTTTATAATTTATCCAAACTAGTATTTATTACATTATAGTCTGTATATTTCAGTCCTATTAAATATATATTATTTTCACAGACGTTTTTTTTGAAAATTTTATTTATTTTCCTTATTATATCTCAGTGCAGCATGAGTTTTCAATGTATTTTAAAATGTGCAAACCTTTGCTTCTTTCAAACTACATTTAATCTGGTACAAGTACAGAAAGGTCTTATAAAAGCTCTTGAGTACTTTCTTAGAAAGCTTTATGTTTTTGTAATTAAAAATAAAAGGTCCACACTTAAAAGCACTACTTCATATTTATTTCATCAAAATTTAGTTCCTAATTACCTCAAAGGTCACGGTTACGTATAAAATTACAGACAGTTTATTTATTTTTTACAACATTACAACATATTCTTAAATACATTTTATAAAGCTTGATTTAAATTCTTGGTTAAATACAAATAGATATAAATGCTTATGAACAAGATTGACATATGCAAATAAAAGAACCCAACAGGACCAAAACAACTTGAATATCCAAAGAAAAATTCTTTATTTTGTGACTACTATAAATTATAGCTTTTTTACAGTTGAGGTGGCAGAGATTTGAAAAGTCCTGTCTTCCGAAGATATCGTACTATAAGTGGTACAAACACAAGAGTAATGCTGATCCGAAATGGAGCAAAGAGTTTGTGAACAGCATAAGCTAGCACAAATGTGCTAGTGCCAGCAGCCATCTTCGACTGAACAACAGATTCACTAAAACCCAGCTTGCAAAGGACAGCCGCCATATTAACCCCACTGAGGAAGACGAACAATAAAACAATTTAATGAGTTACAATTACAACATTCACACATTTTTTTTTTGTAAGGAAATTTTCACATTTATGTAAATATTTATACTTTTTTAATGGGGCTTCATAAGACATGCTTACTGCTGACACTGGTCTGAAACTGAACACACACACACACACACACACATATCTACTTGTATATAAATTATAGCTTATAAATTCAATTTAAAAAATTTTCACAGCATAGCACAATCAAAGGCGGCTATTAATATGGTGAAAACAAAATCACTACTCCAGATGGCTACAGTTGCGTGAAAATGTTTATACGCTGTTCCTATGCTGTACATACACTATGCATAATGCACACCTTATTGCACAATATATAATTCCTACATTAACACTTTATATGTTTTATAATTTATCCAAACTTGTTTATTTGCACAATTTTTAGTATTTGCACTTCTTGTAGATCATTTTGTTGCGATGTACCTGTAATTTGAATGACAATCAAGTTGTATCTTTATGCAAATCAAACTAAACTATAATTTTTTGTCGAATGTTTACAAATTTTAAAAAGCAGTTTTTTGTGCTTGAAGGGACATTTAGATAACCTGTAACACATAAAACATGTTGCCAAAAGGGCTTATTTGCAAGTAGTGATCCCCACAAAACTCCAATTAGATTGGAGGACACAGACAGTTGAGAGAACAAAAAAGTTGAGTTAATTTTGACTTACTTCTAATCAAAATATAAATATTTATTAAAATATTGTAATAATAAGTGAATGCTAATTTATCTGTAGTCTAAGGCATTTGTTTACTGCTTAAGGTCTACTCTTTTGTAAAGGAAAAATGTTAAGAAAAATCATTGAAAAATGACTTGATTACTTGCTAAATTTAATCACTCTATAATATTAATTGTGGGTTTATTCTAACAATGAGAGGCAGGATAACAACAAAAACAGCCAGAAAAAACCCACGTTTTTTAAATAAGGTTATAAATTGATTTGTGTTTTAATGAGTGAAATAAATATTGAATCTCCTATCAATCAGCAAAATTTCTGTCTCCCATGTGTCCTTTATATAGGTAATGAGCTGAGATTAGGAGCTTTCTCTTAAAGGGACTCGCTTAAAGAGACTATCTCTTAAAGGGACCATCACAAAGCAGTTTGGAGAAAAGGTGACAGCAATTGGTGAGATTATTCACAAATTGAAAAAAAATAAAATAACTGTCAACTCCCACGGTCTGGAGCTCCATGCAAGATCTTACCTTGTGGAGTTTCAATGATCATGAAAACAGTGAGGAATTAACCCAGAACTATATAGGAGGATCATTTTCTCAAGGCATCACCAAAAAAACAATTTGTAACACTACACCATGAAGAACTAAAATCCTACAGCGCCTGCAAGGTCGTCTTAGGAAAGCCACCACCTTAATGACTTGAGGAAGATTTGCAAAGAGGAGAGGGACAAACTCCCTCCTGAGTGAACAACTACAAAAAAACTTGTACCAAGTCTTGTTTTGCGAAGGTGTCAAAGACTTATTTCACTCATTAAAATGCAAATCAATTTATAACTTTTTGGAAATGTGTTTTTTTCTGGATGTTTCCTTGTTATTCTGCCTGTCAGTGTCAGAACAAATCTACTACTAATATATGTTACATTATTGCTCATTGTTAATTGAAGAAGTTATGCCAAGATTTATCTTGGCTTCTGTTTTACCTTCCAAAAACATGTCATTTTACACAGATGTTTTGTATCCATTAAAACCGTTGAAAATAAAGGTTTTATGCGATATCTAATAATTTAGTTAAGTTGTATTTATACAGCAGCTATAATACTATTTAAATTTGTTATAGCTAGGACTAATTAACAAAGAACAACTATAAAATATATAATATTACTAATACACAATACAATTTTTACACTGTCTGCACTTTATTTAAACTAGCACTTAATTTTAAAAACAATTTGATCCATAATTGGCTATTCGGATAAGAAATAACGTTTTTTTTTAAAAAACAATATTCTTTGCATAGTCAAACAAAATACAATTATAATTACTTAATTTACATTTTGTAGTTTCTTAACTTATAGTTAGGAATTATAAAATCAATTTAATGATTTTAGCTTTTTCTACAATCTTTTATATGATAATGTTAGAATGTAAGAAATTTACAGTGTTTTGATATTTTCTGAGTATTTTTTTATTTTTAATATTACATATTTCACTGTTCCCAAAAATAGCTTATCTAGACTAAACTGTATGCTTTTCTTTATTTAAATTACTATAATTATATAATGTACATTTGCTCTCTTTCATTGTGTAGATTACTTCTTCATCTATACCACTCGTATCTTTTTATTTTTATTATTCTTATTTTTATTGGAGCTCAGTTGTATAATAACATTTTGCTACTTGTCATAGCATGTATTTCATGTAGACAACAAATATAATTTGATTTGATTTTGATTTAATTTGAAGGGTTAAGTCCTCAGTCCCTCATACTCTCATCTGAAATGTGTATGACATACAAGCAACAAAAATGCTGATTTTGTATAAAAACAGTATCAACACTATCATCCAGCTTGAGGAAATGTAGACTAAATTCAAATATGTAATTCAGTGTATAATCCATAAAATAGTGCCTTAATCTTAAAAACACCCTCAAAGCCCATTAAGAATGAATTCTACTTAGAAACAACAACCGTTTATCATGCTTTGCCATACACATACCATGAACAGTGCCTTGTTAGATTTAGATATTTAAAAAAATACTTGAATAAATAAACATGCAAATAAATAAACGCAAAAAAAATGTACGAGATAGTTTTACATTTTTTAGCATTTGATTGTTTGTATTTTAAAACAAAAATTAACAAATAATTTACTTGCCTGGATACAGCAGCGTAGAAAATTCCAAGAGAAATAAGAGATATTCCAATGTGAAAAGTAACACCAACAGCGCCGTATTCTTTAAAAACCTTTTTCAGCTGTTGTTTTTTATTTTGCTTTTCCTCTGGCTCTGGTTTTTCAGAGTCTTCATGTGAGCTTTTAGATAGCAACACCTAATAAGACAAAGAGAATAACATCGAAATAAATGCCACAGTATGCACCAACATGTGAAAACTGACGGATGATTGGAGAGTGCAGATATTTAGAGTGCTGGAACACGATACTAATTATTTAAAGCATATATCCTTTTGGTCTATAGCATGTATAAAATGCAGAGTGAATCCAGTTGACCGGAGATCAATAAAAAAAGCATTATTTATGTGTGTATTTATTTGGCAACCGAACAGTTATGTTGGCAAGCCTTTTTAACCTGAAATTAGAAAAATTACTAAAACTGCATTTTGTTATATAACACGAGTGACACCCAATTTCTGCTGACAGAATACCAAGATGGTATGATAACTTTTTAAACTATTTTCAATCAGTTCTCTTTTTGTTCAATTTACACATTTAAATATAGTGAAAACTAAAAATAATTTTACACACTTTTAAATAACTTTAGTTGTTTTAAACTATTCAGTTTTTATTTATTATCATAGCTTTAGAGAGCACTCACGTGGAGAGTTTCACCACGTCGTGATGATAATATTTATAACACAATAATAATAGTATGGTAGTGGTGTATATTTTATAAAGGGTAGAAGACAAAAAAACTGCGCTAAAATACGTTTTAAACTATGTTTGTGTATGTGCGGTTTATCTTTAGATTTTCGAAATGTCGGTTGTCGCTCATATCAGTACAGAGACAGGACGGGCGTTGGCATTATGTCCCAGGACTTTTTAACCAGCTAAGAATGCATAGTAATATATTAACAAAAATTACCTCTTTAACCTTTTTGACTGGTTCCCTTTTCGTCCAGTTGGTGCTTTTCTGTTCTGAGAATTTAAATAACGCGCTTGACAAAAGAATGTTTGTCGAATGAAAGGAACACGTTTGGGTACCAAGACAAAAAACGCTTTTCGGTGAATGTAGCTGGTCATTTGTATTTCGATCGGTAAACATCCACGACACAGGCAAAAAGAAGCCAAGCCTTGAAACAGATTTGCAAGCCGCACATGAACGATGCACATATTTACATTCGTTGCTTTTCACTAATTCATCCTGTCGCCGGGGAAAATTATAGGCATTGTTAGCGCGTTTGTTACAGACTTGTGAGCCGGAAATAATGCCAGAGTTACGCAATGTCCATATGGCGTCCTGTGGCAGGTTTGTTGCAACCTGCACTGAACCAGCTAAGTGATAATAATGAATTAATGAGGTAACAGATCTCGCTCCTCGACAAACAAACATTGTCTCTTTCTAACGCTTATGGCGAATGACCAGCGAACGGCGATTTATCTCAGACGAACATAAGAAAAACTACGAGTCATGCTTAACAACAAAAACAACACAATCAAGCTAATCCCACTGGGGGCGCCACTCCCAAAAACAGTTTTATAACCAGCTCTAACTTAAGTGACGCTAAGCGACACCGCGCGATAGCCGAACACGGAGCTCAACCTCTGCACTCAGTAGGAGGTTCTTAGCTGTTTGTTGATGGGCGGGTTTTCAACTAAGACTGAATGTCCGTTTCACTAAGAACCTTAGACCAGCTTAAACTAAAATCTGGAAAACTAAAAAATAAAGCCATGATTAATAGAGTGCAAATATTATGGCAAAAACACCCGACAAAAAAGGTCTTTTCCGCAGCAAAACTGGATGTGTTTCTGTCAGCATAGTAAATCTGAAATATATATATTTTAAAAAAAACCAAGGGTTAGCTTGGAAAGAAAAAGGTTGCCTGAGTCATTCGGAAAGTTTAATTTGAATTTTAGTTTAGACTGCTGTCTAAAGCTGTCAAATCAAATCAACATGAACTCTCCACTGTGGGACTATTTACACCTGATCACTTTTTTATGATCGGATATGTGATTTGTGTTCCATTTACACTTGAACACATAAATGTGTCTCAGCAAAACAGATATGAATATGATCGTTGGTTTCTGCACAAGATGTAAAAATTTCCACTGACCTAAAATGGCACCCACTGTTATTTTGCTCTATTTGGGTGAAAAGGTTAAAAAAGGTAGGTTAAAGACAGTAACTATCAGTACAGTAGAAAAGTATTAGTATAAACTGTAAGCATGTATATACAGGTGCATCTCAATAAATTAGAATGTCGTGGAATAGTTTTGTAATGATTCTGCCCTCCTCCCACCAGAGGTCGCCGAAATCGGCGTCTCTACCATTATTTAAATGAGCCGTTCACAATGTTATGATGCAAAGTATTGATTTAATGAGAAATACTATGTGTTTTGGTTTGTTTTCTGTCTGGTGTCTGACTTTTCCTGGTTCTTGACCTTGACTCTTAGAATTTTTTTACCTGGTTACCTGTATTTCACTGTGTAAGATTGCACAATACAACTGCTATCTGCATTATGGATCCTTCTCCTGGTTCTTCGTCACATCACAATACTTTGCCGCCTTTGGATCCAGTGGGTATGGTGCGTTTACAAGTCACCATGAATTAACATGCTTAAGCTTTGCAAGCATTTCAGGAACAGCATGTTTCCCACTAAAAGTAAGAAGTGTGCTTTCCTTTTATCGTTACTTTCAGAGAGAGCTTTAGATTGGGTGTCTGCTGTGTGGGACTCTGATGCACAGATTCAATCTTCCGTGGATTACTTTCTGGCGCAACTTTGGGAGATGTTTGAATATCTAGTGGGTGGGCTAGATATTTTATTGCATTTTATCCGGTTATGCCAAGGCGAGCAAACTGTTGCGGATTACATACAGTTCCCGAGCCTATGCAGTTGGGATACACTAAGCTGTAGCCACAAGATTGTCAACGTCGGCTTCAAGAAAGGTTGTGTCTCTACTGCGGGTGCCGAAAACCACTACAGTTCAGCCTGCCCTAAAAAAAATAAGCCACATTTTGCCAAAGTGAGTCATGTCTTATATGTCTTAGTGTGCCTGCGTACCTGTGTATTGATTCAGTGTCTCATTCCTTCCCAGCACTTATTAACTTAACCAGCGCTCAACCTAATTGATAGCAAGGTGATCGCTCAACTGAAAATCCCTACTGTACTATGCCCCAAGAATATTCAATTCAATTCAATTCAGTTTTATTTGTATAGCGCTTTTTACAATGGTGATTGTCACAAAGCAGCTTTACAATTGAAGAAATTATGAAACAGAATTAAACAGAAATCAGTTTGTCCCTGATGAGCAAGCCGGGGGCGACGGTGGCAAGGAAAAACTCCCTGAGATGAGATAGGAAGAAACCTTGAGAGGAACCAGACTCAACAGGGAACCCATCTTCATTTGGGTGAAAACAGGTAGCAGGGATCATGAGGTTACACTGTGTGTGTGTAAAAACAACTATAATCATTAGTCCTTAGCGAGCAGCCGGAACGTCTTTATGGCGAAGTGGGTCGTCCTAGATCGCCCTGGTGATGCATCATCCGCTGGGCAGGTCACAGGGAAGGGTCCCACAGGACAGGGTCGGAGGTGGGGTCTGGATCACCAGCAGCTCCGTTGTGGCATATGTAACTCAACAGTGAGAGAGAGAGAGAGAGAAAGAGAGAGAGGGAAAGGAAGGCAAAAAGAAGGAAAACAGTTAAGTGACAATGTAATCACACGGTTTGGATTGATTAAATGAATAATGTAGTAGAGTGCAAGGATGGACTCCGGCAAGACTAACTAGGTCAGCATAACTAAAAGGAGAACCAGAGGGAAACACAGACATGAGGGCTCCCTGAGATGTTAAGCAACCAGCCGCTCTCATCATCAACACCGTGATCAATAAGAGAGGGGAAGACAGCATCTAAACATACCAGATCACCATAATACTCAACACCCATGAGTCCCCCAGATCTGCTCCTTTATCTAAGGGGAATCAATACAAAATGCTTGATTAAATAAGTATGTTTTTAACCTGGACTTAAACACTGAGCTATTCCATAGCATTGGGGCTCTGTAAGAAAAGGCTCTGCCCCCTGCTGTAGTTTTTTTTTTTATAATGCGCGGTATGGGGCGGTACTGACAGGGCAGCCTGCATCCTTTGATCGAAGTAGGCGTGGCGGAACGTAAGACACTAGAAGTTCACTCAAGTACTGCGGTGCAAGACCATTTAGAGCTTTGTAAGTTAAAAGTAGTATTTTAAAATCGAAAATCGATGCGGTGTCTCACTGGGAGCCAATGCAGTGTGGATAGGACTGGTGTGATGTGCTCGTACCTTTTAGTTTTAGTGAGGGACTCTCGCTGCTGCGTTCTGGACTAGCTGAAGTTTATTAATGCACCTAGTTGAACATCCAGACAGTAAAGCGTTACAGTAATCCAGCCTGGATGTGATAAACGCATGCATGAACTAATTTTTCGGCATCAGTAAGCGACAAGATATTTCTTATTTTAGCGATATTTCTGAGATGATAGAACGCTATCCTGGTAATATTGTCGACATGGGCTTCAAATGAGAGATTGGAATCTAAAATCACACCCAGATCTTTTACTGAGACAGAAAGACTGTCTAGGGTTAAGGTGTGATCAGGAAGCTTACTTTTAGCTACCTGTGGTCCTAGAACCAGAACCTCCGTCTTGCTAGCGTTAAGCAAGAGGAAATTGCATAACATCCAATCTCTTACTTCCTTCACACATTGCTCAATATTATTAAACTGGCCTTTCGCATCAGGCCTTGATGAGACGTATAACTGTGTGTCATCAGCGTAACAGTGGAAACTGATATCATGCTTACGGATTATGTTTTCCCAGAGGCAGCATGTAAAGAGAGAAAAGAAGTGGGCCTAAAACCGAGCCCTGTGGAACACCATACTTTACAAGGGAGCACGCAGAATAATCACCATTTAAATCTACAAACTGGTAACGATCGGTTAAATAGGACCTGAGCCACGCAAGAGCTGTTCCTTTAATTCCTACTAATTTTTCTAATCTGTGAAGAAGAATATCGTGATCTATAGTGTCGAAGGCCGCACTAAGGTCAAGTAATATAAGCAACGAGACACAGCCTTGGTCGGATGCCAGTAAGAGGTCATTAGCTACTTTGACCAGTGCCGTCTGTGCTGTGGTGAGGCCTGAATCCTGATTGATAAAGTTCGTGTATGTTATTTCTTTGTAAATATGAACATAGTTGTTGCACTACTACCTTCTCTAGAATTTTAGAGATAAACGGAAGGTTAGATATCGGTCTGTAGTTTGACAGCTCATTTTGGTCAAGGTCAGGTTTCTTAATTAAAGGTTTAATAACTGCTAATTTAAAAGATTTGGGAACATACCCACTGCTGAGAGAAGAGTTAACTATTTTCAACAGGGGTTCTGATACTGCCGGTACAATTTGCTTAAGAAAGTGTGTTGGTATAGGATCTAACACACAAGTTGACGGTTTTGTGGAAGAGATGAGTGCGATTAGGTTTTTCTCTTCCAGAGGAGTGAAATTTTCTAAGTTCTGATCTGATGCGGTTAATTGTTCATCAGAATCATTGAAAAGGTCCGGTTTTAAAGCGTGAATTTTCTGCCTAATGTTTGCAATTTTATTATCAAAAAAGTTCATGAAATCCTCACTGCTGCACGCAGTTATGGTGCAGGTTTCTGAGGTCGTCTTATTCCTAGTTAATTTTGCGACGGTGGTGTCGAATAGAAATCTACACTAAGAGCTTTTTTATAAGCTAGAATTCCCTCTTTCCATGCTGCCTGGAAAACCAGCAATCTAGTTCGGCGCCATTTACGTTCTAGTTTACGGGCGCTCTGTTTTAAAGAGCGCGTGTGTTCATTATACCATGGAGCGAGTTTCTTATCTTTAATTATTTTCTTTTAACTGGAGCCACGTTATCTAATGTAGAGCGGAATGCGGCATCTATATATTCAGTCGCCTGCTCGAGTTCTGTTGGATCAGACGGTGATCCAATGACAGAAGACAAGTCTGAAAGACAATTAATAAAGCTCTGAGCAGAAGTTGATGTAAATGTACGTTTAAAGCGGTAGCGCGGCGCTGCATGTGCACTATTAGTATGGCGCATTTTTTTAAACGATATAAGATGGTGATCAGAAATAATTTCGCACTGAGGAGTTTGTTGTTACTATATTACTTATACTTATTCCGAGAGATAGTATTAAATCTAACG
The DNA here is from genome assembly GCA_005784505.1 of Bagarius yarrelli. NCBI lineage: Eukaryota > Metazoa > Chordata > Actinopteri > Siluriformes > Sisoridae > Bagarius > Bagarius yarrelli. Next base: position 55,011 of record VCAZ01000351.1, on the reverse strand, counting down.
TGTGACCTGCTTTATGAGTGGGTCCTATTACACACTGATTTACTCCCACTGAGTCGAGTAAAGACATAAATGCTGTTCTCAGCGGGTCGTCTGAGTTTTCAAAATGAATATTAAGGTCTCCAGCAATTAGCGCTTTATCGGCGGAGACAACAAGGTTAGGCAGAAAATCTGCAAATTCACTAAGAAATTCAGAGTACGGACCTGGGGGTCTGTAAATAAGAGAAATCGATTGGCTCTGCTTATTATTTGTCTCTGCAGATGTATGGTTACTGTAGAGAGCTTCAAATGAATTAAAATTTCGTCCCTGTTTCGGTACGATAGTTAGATTATTATTATAAATAACTGCGACAATATCATGACCTGATGGAAGTAATAAGTAAAGCTAAAGCTTCAGATCTCCCTCCACATCGTCCGGGAGACTGCGCGATTGAACTCATAAACAACGCCCTTCCTCCTCAGTGCCGAGTCTACCCTTTATCACATCCAGAAACTCAAGCCATGGAGGAGTACATCGATGAAGTTCTAGCTAATGGTTTAATTCGTCCTTGCTATGTCTTTAGAGTTCTTCTTTGTGGAGAAGAAGGACGGCAGTCTATGTCCGTGTATTGATTACAGAAGTTTAAAAGATGTGACTGTGAAATATCGCTACCCGTTACCCCTGGTTCCTGCTACACTGGAGCAGTTACAAAAAGCCCGGTTCTTCACTAAGCTTGACCTCCGTAGTGCCTATAATCTAATTCGTATACGAATGCCTCAGCTGTTTTCCAGGCTTTTGTAAATGACGTATTTTGAGACCTTCTCAATGTCTGTCTGATTGTGTATATCAATGGAATCCTCATCTATTTTCGATCACTTCCGGAGCATGTGGAACAAGTACGCACCGTACTACACTGGTTACTGAAAAATATATTGTTCGTTAAAGCCAAAAAGTGCAAATTCCACCAAAGTAAAGTCAAGTTTCTTGGCTACCATATAAGCGCTCAGGGGGTCACTATGGACAAAAGTAAAGTTGAGGCAGTTACCAACCGGCCTCAGCCTAGAACAGTTAAAGAATTTCAGAGGTTCTTGAGGTTTTTATTGGCGTTTTATCAGAAACTGACCGCCACACCCCTCAATCTCTACTTAAGGGTAAACCCTTTAAACTTCATTGAACAGAGGCTGCTGCCAAAGCCGTCACCTTGCTTAAAGAGAAGTTCACATCATCCCCCATACTGCAACACCTGCAACCCAGCCTTACCTTTAGTTGTCGAGGTGGATGCTTTGGATTGTGGGGTGGTAGCTGTTCTTTCACAACGACGAGGTACACCTCCTAAACTCCATCCCCGCGCCTTTTATTCATGTAAGCTTACTCCAGCAAAGTGCAACTACGATGTTGGTAATAATGAACTTTTTGCTATCAAGAAGGCTCTAACTGAGTGGAGGCATTGGTTGGAGGGGAGCGTTCATCCCTTCCTGGTCATTACTGACCATAAAAGTTTATAATATCTGAAGTCAGCAAAACGTCTGAATTCCCGGCAAGCCCGTTGGGCGTTATTATTCACCAGGTTCCAGTTCACCGTGATGTACCGGCCCAGAACCAAGAACACCAAAGCTGATGCATTGTCTAGGAGACACGACCCCCTGAACAAATAACTGCTAAACATCAAAACGAACTCCCTCCTGTCTCCTCCAGACAAGGTCTATGTGCCCATAAATCTGCGAGATAAGGTGATGTTACAGGTTCATACTGCTCTCAGCTCTGGTCATCCCGACATTAAACATACACAGGAGCTTACTGAAAACGTCTACTGGTGGCCCGGCTGTCGCTCAGATATAATGAACTTTGTCAAAACATGCCACGTATGTGCCCAATCCAACCCCTACACACTTACCCGAAGGTTTGTTAGCATCATTACCACTTCCAGTACGACCCTGGTCCCACATCTCAGTAGATTTCATTACCGACCTGCCTAACTCTCATGGGTTTACCACCATACTCATCATTGTCGACCGCTTTTTAAAAGCATGCCATCTAGTTCCCCTTAAGGGTCTGCGCACAGCTTTAGAAAACGGCCAGCCAACTGTTTAATCACATGTTTAGGAACTACGTTATCCCAGAAGACATCATTTCCAATCGGGGGCCACACTTCACATCCCGTGTATGTACTGAATTCTGTAAACAACTCAACATTAATGTCAGCCTTACTTCCAGTTACCACCCTCAGTCTAATGCGCAGAACTCACTGGCCTAACATCCTTTCATTGTGTCCTGGGTTACCAGCCTCCCATGTTCCCTTTGTCAGAAAAGCTGTCAACCCCAACCTCATTCTAGCGCACCCTGAACGCCCAGCTTCTTGCCCTTGCGGATGCCCTAGAAGAACACCAGGAGGCGTTCATAGGATGGGGGGTACTGTAATGATTCCGCTCTCCTCCCACCAGAGGTCGCAGTCACCTGAGTTTTAGTCAGCGCATACCACTTCCGCTTTTACCATTTATTAAGTATTGTTTTTATGAGACATACTAAGCGTTTTGTTTTATTATCTGTCTGTCTGGCGTATGACTTCTGCCCGGTTCTTGACTTTGAATCTTTGCATAATGATTTGGATTTGTTTGCCTGGTTACCTGTATTTCATTGTGTAAGATTGCTCGATAAAACTGCAACCTGCATTATGGATTCTTCTCCTGGCTCTTCATCACAAGTTTATTTATTTCAGTAATTTAACTCAAATTGTGAAACTCATGTATTAAATAAATTCCAAAGTCCTCTTTTCAGATAAAAGTAATGTCATCTGCTGGTGTTGGTCCACTTTGTTTTTTGAAAACCAAAGTCACTGCACCCGTTTACCAAGAAATTTTAGACCACTTCATGCTTCCTTTTGCTGACCAGCTTTTTAAAGATGGTGATTTCATTTTGCAACAGGACTTGGCACCTGCCCACACTGCCAAAAGCACCAAAAGTTGGTTAAATGACCACGGTATTGGTGTGCTTGACTGGCCAGCAAACTAACCAGACCTGAACCCTATAGAGAATCTATGGGGTATTGTCAAGAGGAAAAAGGAGCCCCTACCAAGTATTGAGTACATATACAGTAAATGAACATACTTTCCAGAAGGCCAACAATTCACAAAAAATGTTTTTTTTATTGGTCTTTGTATTCTAATTTGTTGAGATAGTGAATTTGTGGGTTTTTGTTTAATGTGAGCCAAATCATCACAATTGTAAGGACTCCTCCTCCCAACCAGCAGAGGACTAGCTCCGCAGAAGTACTTCCGGTGGCATTGCCAGACTACTATTTAAGCTAATCGTTCTGTTAGCCTCTTTGCGAAGTATTATTTGCTCATTGCGAAATACTAAGCGTTTATCTTATTTGTTTATGCTCACGGTTTTGATTTATGATTTATTGACCTTGATTCTCGGCCTAGCGTTTTTAATCTGATGTCATCAATTTGTGCCGACCAAACCCTCCTCATCACATTTTTGAGTCTTTCCCATAAAATAAACGTAAATGCTAAAAAAAAATAACGTTTTTGGAAAAACTTACTAACGATGATTCCTGGATTAACATTAGATCACAATATAAAATTAGACAAACTATATTAAAATGATTTATAAGTCCAGGAACAACATTAGTAAATTTAGACTGTGCATAAGAAAACAATTGCTAATGCACAATTTATTGTAAAATGTTAAAATTTAACATTTGTTAATTTGTTTTGATTTTTTTATTAATGCATGCACACCTACATACATTTTACTGCACACATTTTTGGTCATACCGTCGAGGAAAATGTTCACACATTAACTATTCTGCACACAGGTGTGTACTTGTTCAGTACAGCGTGCAATATATTACGTCATTTGAGTATTTTATACTGTTTTTAAATCTGTTTTAATAATTTTATGCTGTATAATGAGTGGGATAGGAGGATTATGTCACATCTGCCCCACACTTCCACAACCCTTCCCTTACTTTGGAGAAGTAGTCCTGTTTCCCACATTTAAAATTATTTTCAAACTTTACAGACAAATGTAATGCACACAAGTAGTTTTAAATTATATAGTTTCTCAGTACATTTTTTATGTGCCATTACAGAATATGAATTTATTCATTCCCACTATCCCTGTTTCATCACTGTGTACATTTCAACTTTCCAGTGTAATCAATAATACAAATGAAAGTTTTCCTGTGATGTAATTTTATTTAGACACCTTTATCCAATATATGATTTCTATTTGTGCTTTTATGGCAATTAAACAATAATTTCAAGAAAATGATTGGTGTACACATTTATCTATTTAATATTATATTGCAGTTTTAGAATTCATTTTAGAATACAGAGCTAAGCAGATTAAGTTTAAATTTAGACTAATCTTCTCCGTTTGCTATCTCTCTCCATTTGTTCTCCCGAGAAAGCATTTGCAGCAGTGATGCCCAACGGAGACACCATATTGAGAAGTGGGTCTTCAGATGCCTGACCAAACAGAGCCAAAAGTAGAGCTACCCCAAAACCTGTAGCACGCTCACCCTGTAACAGAACACACACTGTTAATTACACACATGCACATTGCAATGTTAAAAATTGCTAATTACTTACAATAAACAGAAGTTGCCAAAAACACACTACTAACTAATGTTTAAAGTGGCTGAATGTTTACTTAATGCAAATTTTAACGTTAACATTGGCTAAACAGATAAATAGAACTATATAATTGAGAAACATACAAGTATTTACAATAAAAATGCATCTGGATTAAAAAAAATATATAAAAACAATAAAATGTAAAAAGTTTTGTAGCTATTTATCACAATATGTAATCAAATACCTTTATGAAATGAATTGGGAAAAATACATACACCTATATCCACAAAGCGAATATCTAAACTCAAACCCTAATCCGATTACATCTTTTACAACCAGCCCTGCCCTTTACGGTCATTAATTAAGTTTGTTAATTGGAAAAAACAAACTGCAAGAAAAACAGAAAAATACAATGTAATGCTGTGATTTAAAAATATATAAGAAATGGTTTGAAATATTAAAAAACATTTTACTCACAGAGTGCACAGGTGAAGCAATATCCACATGAACCCACACCCCAGGCCAGTCGAAACCCAAATGAGAGCCAATAAAGAGGCCAGCACAGGAGCTCTGAGCATTTTCACGGTCCTGCAAGAGGAAAATACATCCTACCAACTGTTTAAAATGTACTCTATATAAGAAACTTGCACAGAAAAAAGATCCCCTGCTGATTTTGTATGTTTGGCCACTGAAAAACAAATGATAAAACTATAATTATAATAGTAGGTTTATTCCAATAGACAAAATAACAACAAAACCATCTAGAAAAACATATTTCAAAAATGTTATAAATTGATTCTTAGATTCTCTTCAAGTCATTAATGTTTAGATGCTGATGTTTGGCAACTCGAACCTTCAGCTTCCTTTTCTATGGGATTAAGGTGTGGAGACTGTCTAGGCCACTCCAGGACCTTATTGTGATTCTTCTCGAGTTACTTATTTGTTGCGTTAAAAGTGTGTTTTGGGTAATTTTTATGCTGGAATACCTAAAATAATCATTTTAAATGCCCTGGTTAAGGGAAGGAGGTTCTTACCCAAGATTTGACAGTACATGGCCATGTCAGTCGTCCCTTTAATGCTGTGAATTTGTCCTGTCCCCTTAGTAGCCAAATCATAATGTTTCCACCTCCATGTTTGACAGTGGGGATGGTGATCTTGTGGTCATAGGCGTTATTTCCCCTCCTCCAAACCTGGTGAACTGCGCTGATGCCAAAAGGCTCGATATTGGTTTCATCTGATCACAACACTTTCACCCAGTTCTCCTCTAAATTATTGAGATGGTCATTGGCAAACTTTAGACAGGTTTGTACATGTGCTTTCTCGACCAGGGGGACCTTGTGGGCACTGCAGGATTTAGACACACGGCATAGTGTGTTACCAATTGTTTTTGTTAACTATGGTCCCAGCTTCCTGCATGAAGACCCAGACTGAGGGTGACTCACAGTTATTTTGTGTTTGTTATTCTACTTGTGAATAATCGGACCAATTGTTGTCACCTTCTCACCAAGCTGCGATAGTCCCGTAGCTTATTCCAGCCTTGTGTAGGTCTACAATCTTGTCCCTGATATCTTTGAACAGCACTTTAATCTTGGCAATGATGGAGCATTTAAAATCAATCGATTGATTGCTTCTGTGGACAGGTGTCTTTATACAGGTAACAAGCTAAGCTTAGGAGCTCTGCCATTAAGAATGTTCCTTAAAGAGAGTCCTCTTATAAAGGTTCTTATAAGAGAGTGCTCCTAATCTTAGCTTGTTACCTGTATAAAAGACACTTGAAAGACAGAAATCTTGCTGATTGTTAAGGGGCTTATACTTATTTCACTCATTAAAATATTAATTTGTAACTTTTTTTAAAATGCATTTATCTGGATGTTTTTGCCATTATTATGTCTCTAACCATTAGAATAAACCCACAATTAAAACTATAGACTAATTTTTCATTTTATTTTTTTGACTGCTCAATAAAAGAAGTAGGATCACAATAGTAATAACAACAACAACAACAACAAATCATTATTTATAAAGCACTATTATCACACCCAATATTCCTTGAAACTACAAGAAACCAACAAAAAACAAGCTGCCAGAATATACTTTTAGTAAGACAATCATAAAAAACTATAATTTTATGACAGTATTCCTGTAAGACAATCATAAAAACTATATATTTTATGACAGTAATTCCTGCTGACATTAAATCTGCACAGGTCAGTTGTTGTGGGTATATTCAACATGACACCTGTGCAGCAGATTTAAGGTCAGCAGGAATTAGTGCTTATAACACCATACCATGGTTCCACAAAATAGACAAAAATTATTGATTACTATACATAATTTAATGCAAACATTATAATAGAAATAGAATGACATTCTTTGAATGACATTCTTTGATGTCTGGTCCACGCTGAGATAAATTAATTACACAATTCCTGCATGTTTTTATGCTGTGAATTGCTAATTTTACCACATTTTGAAATGTTAAAATCTAGTAACTGGGAAGAACACTGAAAAACCAGGAAACCAGGTTTAAGACGATTCTTGCTTTGCCTTGCTTTATTATTATTGTTATTTTTGCAACGAAGAACTGCTTAAGCCAGGTTTCCTAGCTCTTCCTGCTAATACTAATTGCAATAAAGAACTGCTTACGCTAGATTTTCTATCTTTTCCGTGTTCTCCTGTTAGTGCTGGTGTTACTCTTGAGAGAAAACATTCCAGCACAGAATTCATGACACTGGAGATACCTCACTGCACACATACACATACCAGATGAGAGCTATAAAAAGAATGGTTTAGAAAGTTAGAAATGCCTTGTGCTAAAATTGAAATGTATGACTGAGATGAATGAAGATGTGTAGTAAAAGCTGATCTCTCACAGGTTTCAGGTTTTTTCAGGCAAATCACCCATTTCGGATGAGTTATTCAGTTCCACATATTCTTTTAAATATCCGACAACAGTCGGTGGTAAATTTTAGGCCCAAAGGAGGGACTGTAATTACAAATTTATATATATTATATAAACATTATATATATATTATGAAAATAATATTTAGATTAGGTTTTGCTCAGTTTTTTACTTATATCCTAAAGAATGTATATTTTTAATTGCTTCGCTGTATAGAAGAGATAAATGTAAGTTGCTCTGAATAAGAGAGTCCACCAAAATGTCATAAATGTAAGTTAATATTCATTAAATCCATCTATGATTTTACCGTCTCTTTTAGGTGTGGACAGATCATTTTTAAATATAACATTAGAATTCAGAAGTTTATTGTAGCCAGTTGTATCAAAAATGCACTCAAAATTGTGGTGTTGATGGGAAATAATCCAAAGCAAATTTCCAAAAAGCAGACCAAGATTGTAAATTCTCCAATTTCTTTTGGTCCTTTCAAAAAAGGGGCACCAACATATAAAAATACTCTAATTTCCATAGCTTTTACCCGAGTGTGATGTAAATAACCTCATAAAAAAAGCATAATTTCAGCTCTTGGAAACCAATATTCCACATTTCAATCACTGTGTCTACAATGTTTGGAATGTTTAAAAAGATAGAATTAAAAATAGGTTCCATTATTTCACTTCAAGTAAAAAGTCCTTTTAGCTAACTTACCGCTACAGAGTTTTTCATGTCAGCAACTGCAGAAGTAAATTCACTAAAGTGAAGTTCAGGACAGTAGACAAGAGGATGAGTGAGATCACCACTGCTACGGCCTGCTCTCACACATGCAGTTTCCCACTGCTCACTGTTAGACATAACAGCAGCATGGTACTTTCCAGTCGAGATTCCCTAAAGCAAAACACACCAAACAATTGAATTAAAAAGATGCACATTACCTGCCTTTTTTAAACATGTCTTTTAAACTAAGAATGAGAAATTCTAAAAACTAATTTTAAATTAAAACCGCAGAAACTAAAGCCATATGGGTTTAGTATCTGCTGTTTTGAACATGCTCACATTCTGGTCAACTAACACATGACTGTGGTAAAACTAGTGCCGCCATTTTGATATTTAACTAATCTGTACTTTAGAAAGATCTAAACGATTGGCCTTTCGTGTTTAAACTTTGCTTATACGCCAAAACGCTCTCAGTGTTGTGTCTGTTTCAATCAGATTCTTTTCTCTTAGTTTCTTTTCTTAGATTTTTTTACTTTATTAATTTTCTTTTTTTTCTGTAACAGGGCTGAGCCCCATACCTGGTGCTACCAAGTGACCACACGCCTGCCGCTCTGTGTTTGGGTCCCTAATAGGTGTGTATTCGGGTGTCTCGCATCCTCCTGATTAGGCTTCCTGGTGGCGTTGCCTGACAACTGCACACCGTTGAGTCTGTCTGACTAGAAAGTCGTGGATTTACTCTCTGCAAGTCTGCCTGCCGAGAAGTCCATGATGTTACACAGACTTATTGTAAGCTGAATTAAAACCACACTGCTTTAACCACGCTATTGCAGGCAAATCAAACACGTATTCAACAACAATAATATTTGTCCAAATTTTTTTTTATCAACAAAGGCATACAATACTTTTTAAGATGTTGTTACACACCTGACCTCCAGTCAAAGTTGCAATATCCAAGATAATATCTGCAGCGAGATCTTTCCTGGCATATACAACACCATCAGATAGCACCAACCTTCCCTCTGCATCAGTATTATTGATTTCCACTGTCCTAAAAAAAGGGAAATATATTTATATTTACTGCATTTGGAAGACACCCTTATCCAGAGCAACTCACATTTATACAACTTAGCAGACTAAAGGTAAAGGGTTTTGCTCCGGGGCTCAACAGTGGTAAATTGGTGGTGTTGGGAATCTATTTCACAATTCTTTTGTTTAGCAGTCCAACACCTTAGCCACTGCGCTACCAGCTCCCTAAAAAGGTGTTAATATTCTACATTGGACAGAATCAAAACAAATCATCATGATTAACCTAATGGTTTAAGTATTACTGTACTGGCTTTAAATATACTTTTATTTCAATGTATTGTTTTATAATACTTTTATATTTTGTCAATATTACACCTATATTTGAACTTTCTCAAGCCACAACTGGCCTTCTTGCCCAAAATCTGTGGCTTAATTTCTGTAATGCCTGCTTTATTCTATACTACTGATATAATGGACAGTTAATAGTGCTATAGTTGCATGAATTATTTTTATTAAACACAATAAATCCTGGCCTACACTATCAGGTTTGAATGACAGTAAACAACTGGTGTCTCCTCAAATTCCTTTTGTGCTGCAACAACAACTTTTCCAACACCCCTCCACAAATATAACTTACATTATTGACAATGTGTCATATATAAAACCATAACAGCATGTATACGTTAACATATTCAGAACACACCATTCAATATTCAGTTCTTTGTTAAAAAAAATGCATACATATGGTGGCTAATCTTGTTTTAATTTTTAGCACCCTCTGATACAGTTTACAATTTATGGTGGATTTTATAATGGTGAGCTGGCCAGGTCCTGCTGCAGCAAAGCATCTTCAAACCAGTACACTTCCCTTGTTTCACAGTTGGTATGAACATAGGTCCAGAGGTCCTGTTCTTTGTTTACGTTATCTTTGACAAACTTTAGCAAAGGTTTCCTCCATTGCACATCTCCCATATAAGTTATACTTACTTATACTGTAGTCTCTTTCTGATTGTAGAGTCATGCACTTTTACATCAACAGTAGCAAGAGCCTACTATAGGTCCTGTGAGGACACTTTAGGGATTTTGATAACTTCTTTTAGCATTTTGCGGTTTGCTCTCAGGGTGAACTTGCTTGGACGGCCAGATGTCAGTTGTTTTGAATGTCCTTTATTCTTAGACTATTTTGCAGACAGTGAAATGGCTGATTTCAGAATCTTCTGAGATCTTTTTATAATCCCTTTCCAGACTCATAAGCTGCTACAATCTTCTTTTTAAAGGCTCCATACAGCTCTTTCGATCTTACCATGGTGTTCACTATCACTTCAACAGTCAAGAGCACACCTAACTAAATGCCTGAGATTTAAATAGTGTCAGCCTCCTTCAAAAAAGCTGAGTAACACACACAGGCTTTTATACAGGCTTTTCTTCACATGACTGAACTCTGTATTAACCTGTTTACATTAACTGGTAACAATATCTGTAATTTTAGTAAGTCTGTAATGTTTTTTTAAATTCATTTTAAAAACTCAAAAGAAACAGTGGTACCTTGACTTATGAGTGTCCCAACTAACGAGTTTTTTGCTATACAAGCTCTCTCTCGGCTGATTTTTTCCCCTGTAAATTGTGAGCTACAATTTAGGTTAAAAGCCAGTTTCAGACACCCAAGCACTAGTTGCTGTGTTTTTTGGATTATTTGCATTTCAATTCATTTCAAGGGGAAAATTAATTTGACATGAGTAATTTGAGTTACAAGCACCGCCACGGAACGAATTAAACTCATAAGTCAAAGCACAACTGTAGAGTGTAATCTTTACTTTGCAGGTATTCTATTTTTTCCTTTTATTTTCCCCAGTTGGTACAAGAAATACACACTAACTGCAGGTAGAGAAATACACTTAACCCTTTTTCCTAGGAAATGAAGGCGTGTTTTAGTGTATTACAGTACAGTATTTTGTCTTTTAGCTAGTGAGGTCTAATCACGTATCCCCCGAACTGTAATAGCAACAACAGAATTGTCTTTGCTTGTGTTTAAGCTGGTCACTTTGTCTTTCTGCAAGCTGTTTGGTCTTTTTTTAGTTGGTTTCTTCTCAGAATAAAAGCTGAGACATTTTAAGATCTGTGGTCCATGGGCCTCCTTAGAAATAAATATACATTTTAAAAATATTACATTTTGTATTTTTTTCATGATGGCTTCTTGACACTGGCAAGATTGCTTGACAATGACAAGACTGTGCTACAGTCCACTGATATGATAATTTCTCTTTTGTTGAAGATAACGGAGCTCTGCTTTTAATGGCACAATCATTAAACAGAACCCCTCTAATTTTAACTAGGGTTGCTTTAATCTATACACCCTCCAAACAATCATAACTGCAACAATTTTTTGATATTATCTATGCTCCACATTTAAATTTTCTCTGTAAGTCTCCTCTGACCACAGCCATGAGGTTTTTATACAGGACCTTTTCTAGGTTAATGGCTAGTACTGCCATGATGACCATTAGAGGCACAACAGACCTGTCATCAACAACGATGAATTCTATGGTTCTACTGTTAATCAACAGCACTTTCTCTGTTTTTAATTTGTTTGGCTTGGTTTACCATGTTGACAGGTATTGATTTGCAACTAGCTCCAAAATGTAACAAACTGTACCTGCCTTTTACTTAAACCATGGCAATTTAATGGGGGTCTCTTTCATCATCAGTGTGTCAACTTTCCCCATTGTTACACACAAGATCTCTATAACTTTTAACATCTTACATAGTAACAGTATGATAAGCAGTCTTAAGTCTGTTACACATTTATCGATGTTCTCATTGGAATTTAGATTTCTGACAATTTAATTTTTGGACTACATAGATAATCCAAAGCATGAAACCCCAGCCTCGGCAACCTACTTCATACACTTTTCATCAGTCTAGAACATTAATAAACAGGCAATCAGTGAAATTAATTATGATTGACAAAATTCTTGATGATCGATTATTGATCATTTATTATTTATACTCATTCTTAGTCCAGACAAAAGGCTGGCGGCAGTCTTAGTTCCAGCATATTATTCTTCTGCATGCGCCTAAATTCACTGACTCATCTATAATACTCAGCTAGTGTCTTTGTGTTGTCTGGTAAAGCTGGTAAATAGTTGATACTATTAACAGACTGGAAAGTTAACACTGCTACAGTTGTGTTTTATTACTTTTATTAAACATGATAAATCCTGGCTTGCACTATTAGGCTTGATTAACATTAAAGAAGTAGTCTTCAGTCAATGCTGCAACAACTATCCCAACAATGCGTTTCTGCTGAATGGGTACAAATCTTTACATACACATTCTCTAGCAGGAAGGCTGCTATAGGCTGTATTAGAGGCTGCTAAAACAGCAAAAGGAAGAGGCAACTTAACTACCTATGCTGCTTTTTTTGACTAAACCTGTATATAGAGTAAGAAAATTTGTAATAACATCCACTTTAAAAAAGGTCACATGTAGCACAGTAAAATGAATTCTTACTTTCCGGAATACAGTGTGTGAATATCATCTGGCCTGGTGGCTGTAGGCCCAACTGCGTTCTCAGCCAAACAGAACACTGCATGCAGGTTATCCTTAAAGCCCTGAATTAAACAGCAAAAATATATATAATAGAACAATAATTAATTATATTTTAACAGCATACGGCATTACAAGTAGACTATTACATTTTTGCCTTATTTACAAAGCGTGACAATTTAATTTGTGTAATAGACTATAAAAATGTTTGCTTACCTATACACTAGATTTACAACAGATCCTTAAGGAATTTTTAAGGTGAAAATAGCTGCACTCGAATTCTTTTTGTATGTCTTAGAATCTTTTAAATTAGATTATTTTTTACATTTTGGAAACAGCCAGGGGAAAAAAAAAGTAGTTGGTAAACTTTTAAAATACATTTCTGGGCCAGTAAAACACAAAAATAACTCATCATGTGCAGGATGTTGACCTGCTGCTACAGATTTCTGTTACTGTCATTTCTGTTTTTTCACAAACAATGCAACACAATTTTTTTCTTCTATTTAAAAAAGACTAAGTCAACTGGTTTGTCTGCAACAAGAAAAGAACAAACTAGAATCAATCACAACACACTGTAAAGCAAATGACTGTTTGCTATCCATTGGGATGTAAACTGTATCTAATATGTAGGATGTGCATTACTTTGAGATTATGTTTAAAGATGAGTACTCACTAATACACAAGTAAGTTTTTATTAAAAAACGTTACTTATACTTCGCTACCCTTGGAGTCGTTACCGTGAAATAGTAATAAATAGGAGCTGTTTTAAATAATTAGTTTATATGATTTGTTCGCAATTCTCACGAGACCTTGAAGAGGCTGCTTCGCGAGAGGCAGACAAATCTTCCGCTTAAGTCTAGCGTGCGTTTGATTGAAAAATGAAGCAGAGGAAGATGTGTGTGTGTTATCGGAAGCAGATCAGTCGTGTCCCTCAGGTTCAGTCTGTTTTTACTCCCATATGTCAAAAAAGAACCCTAACCCAAGTTTCATAATGTGATACATGCTGTGTGAACCAAAACAAACTGACATCACAGCTCCAACCTGAAATAACATAAAGGTGTCAAAATGACACTTATTTGAAACCCTTTAGTAATCATTTGGTATCTATAGCCACTTTAAACCACATTTTACACACTGCCTGGATATTTTTTTTCATATGCGCTCTTGTAAGAAATGACAAATATCTTGTGAAGCCTACAAACAACACATTCATAAACCAACTTTTATTTTATGCAAATTTTCATATTAATTTTCATATTCATTCATCCTGCATTCATACAACAATCCTGACACTTTTGTAAAGTTTTTTTGACTCCTGACTAAAGTGAAAAACATCCATACAAAATCAACACAGGATTGTATTTTATTTAATTCCTATCTAAGTAATGCATGTACATATTATTACATATATTTTTAAAGCAACTGCTTTTAAATGTTAGAAAATAAAGGCAGTGTTACTGTTAGATTTTATTGTAAATTACAGGTGATGTAATGTTAATGTCTATCACAGGACTGAAATTGGCTTTATTTCACTTTAACCTGTTTTATACAATCAGAACAGAGAGAGTTTGGAGGAGAGGGATGTGAAAACTCAAAATTGAGGGCATTTGCTTCATGTTAATCAGATCAGAGGTAACTAGTAACTTATTACTTGAGTAGTTTTTTCATCTGATACTGTTTTAATCGTACTTGAGTAAACATTTTGGATACAGGTTGTAATATACAAGTTGTACTAGACCTACTTAAATTTTCAGAAAAAATTCTAAAAATAAACTGTATTTTGAGCAGAAATGGGTCTTAAAGACACAAAATACAATAAGCTTAGGTTTTCTGGTGAAGAAACTAAATAGTATGTCTAAACAAGTTTAACCAATAGATCAAATTCTCTCTCAAATAGCCATGGGCAAAATTATTCAGCATATTTATATATTTTGTAGAAGGCCCCGGACCAAGAAATCATTGTTCAATCAATATGTTAAGTCCTAACATTTTGATCGCTTTCCTACTTGCCTGTCAAGATATTTGCGCTCCTCTCACACCCTGTTTGCACAGAAAGGAGACGCCACCAGCCAGTGCTGCCAGACTGGGCAGTTACATTTGAAAAAAAAGTGCATATTCTTCCAGTTTTACATTTCAAGTGGCACCACAATCGTGGTTATCTATGAGCATTCTGTTTGAGTTCCAGAGGAAGATAACAGTGGGATTAATTGCTTTAATATGTGTCATATAGAATACAAATAGGTCAGTTTAGTAGAAGGTCTAGGAATGTCTGCTCTTTTACATAAACAGACATCCAGTTAAGCCTCATCTTTCCTGACAGATATCTGGGTTTGCTTATAGAGGTAGAGGTGGAGAAGTGGTATCTCAATGGTTTAGGTCTTGGACTGCTGACTGAAAGATAATGGGTCTTAGCACCCCTAAGAGAGCACCACTTTGAACTTTTAACAAGGCCCTAATCCTTGCATGCTTAGTTGGATAAAATAAAAGAGAAATTTAAATTGCTTTGAATTATGGCGTCTGCTAGATGTTAGAAATGAAATTATTATTATATAATGTACTGTGCAGATTCTTTACCAGCTTAACAGCAACTTTAAATGCTCCCAAAATAGCTGCTGCTCCACCACAATCTCTCTTCATGCCTGGCATTGTGCTCTGTAAGTAGAAAAGAAATAGATAGTTACATTGAAACAACATTACTTGACTAAAAAAACAAAAGAGCTGCAATTCACATAACTGTTTTATGTTTTAGCAAACATAGAAAAAGTGAAAAAGCATAATCTTTATTCATGTGCAATCTAAAAGCTATTTAAAATGTTTTAAAAAGTTAACTATTTTAAATGAATACGGATACAGTTATTAATGTAATGCTATTACACAATTCACTACAACTTGGAACCAAGTCAAAGTTATACCTACTTTGCTTTTAATACTAAGGCCACCTGTATCGTATACAATGCCCTTGCCAATCCATGCAATGGTCTGAGTGGCACCTGAAGGGGTATGACTAAGCACAGCCAAAGCAGGTGGGTGTTCAGCTGATTTACCTACACCATAAATACCTGAAAACATAAACACTTTATTCAATAACAGACTAATGAGAAAAAAGTAAAAGCCTTTATAGCAAACAGCCAACCTATATCACAAATGTATTACATTTATTTAGCAAATGCTTGAAATGCTTAACTACTGTACACTAAAATAAGTCAACCATTAGACAAAAATTAACACTGTGATTTACAAATCATCTACTTAGTTTGTCTTGTACTAACAAATGTTTCTTTTATATGAAATAGTTAAAATTTTACCTCCAAAGCCTCTTTGTTTTAATTCCTTGCCCCGAACTATATCTGGTGTAATGCCCAGTTCATTTCCCACTGCCTTGATCTCCTATTCAAACCAGAACAGCACATCCTAAACCAAGCTATGCAGTCAAAGGCTGTTTATTTTAAGTAAATTATCTCTACACATATAAATAACTAAAGAAAATGTTGTGCCTCCAAAAAATGGTCGGTATTCATCTCACTGCATGGAGTGTCAACAATTCTTGCTGCCAGACGAACACCATCAGTCAAGTTGTTCAGCGACTACAATCAAACAGTAGTTAGAATTTATTTTAAAAAACAGTTAAATGCAAATTTTTTTAGTATGTTCTAAAATTGTTAGGGATCAAAAAACTATATAATTTTTAAAATAAAATACAGGATTTAAAAGTTAAATATGAACAATCATATTACCATATTCAACAGCATGTTACATGGTTAATAATTACTAGAAATAACCTCCAATGCAGAAGGATCCAAATGGCTCGTGTCCTGGCCAAAAACGACAAACTCCACTGTAACACGCTTTGTTTCCATTGTGCAAGAGACAGTCCGTCGAGAAAAGAGTGGAAAAGCACGAGCAATGGCACATGCTGATGCAAACACATCAGACTGTTCACACAACATCTGATCAAAAAGAAAAGAAAACTGTAAAGCTATCTTACATTTTCACAATATAACCTATATATTTACAGTCCAAAAGACAGGAATAAGACAGTTTTTTTTAAACACAAAAACATTTTGATTAAAGCCCAAAACTAAAAAAAAAAAAAAAAGAATTTCAGCTTCTTTTGTTTTCCGATATTTAAATCTTTATTATAATTTATTTTTTTAAATTCTTTTTGTATGGTACATTTTTTTATCAAATTAGATTGTACAGGTGCATTTCAAAAAAATTTGAATATCATGAAAAAGGTAAATATTTTGTGTCACTCATTTCAGAGGTGAAACCCATGAATTATGTAGATTCATTACACATAAAGTGAAATATTTTAATGATTATTTATATTATTTTGATGATTATTGCTTACAGATAATAGAAACCCAAAATTCAGTGTCTCAGAAAATCTGAATATTGTAAAAAGTTTAATATTGTAAAGTCAATTATCTAATTACGCAACATAATAACCTTAACACCTGAAAAGGTTTCCTGAGCCGTTAAATGGTCTCTCAGTCTGGGTCAATAGGCTACACAATTATGGGGAAGACTGCTGACTTGACAAATGTCCAGAAGACACTCTCCACAAGGAGGGTAAACCACAAAATTGCTTTGCTAAAGAAGCTGGTTGTTCACAGAGCGCTGTATCCAAGCATATAATCATAGAAAATTGAGTAGAAGGAAAAAGTGTGGTAGGAAAAGGTGAGCCAGCAAAAGGGATAACCGCAGAGGATTGTCAGGCAAAATCCTATCAAGAATTTGTGGGACTTCTCAAAGAGTGGAGTGAGGCTGAAGTCAGCACATTAAGAGCCACTACGCACAGATGAATCCTAGGGCTACAAATGTTGCATTCCCCTTGTCAAGCCACTCCTAAACCAGAGACAACGTCAGAAGCGTCTTAACTAGGCTGTGGAGAAAAAGGTTTTGACTGTTATTCAATGTTCCAAAGTCCTCTTTTTAGATGAAAGTTAATTTTGCAGGTCCCAAGTCTAAAGAAAGAGTGAAGAGGCACAGAATCCATGTTGCTTGAAGTCAGTGTGAAGTTTCCACAGTCAGTGATAATTTGTCAGCTGGTGTTGGTCCACTGTGTTTTCTGAAGTCCACAGTCAATGCAGCCATATACCAGGAAATTGCCACTTCATGCTTCCTTCTGCTGACAAGCTTTATGGAGATGCTGATTTTATTTTCCAGCAAGACCTGTCCACACTGCCAAAGGTACCAAAAGTTGGTTTAATGACCATGGTGTTACTGTGCTTGATTGGCCAGCAAATTCACCTGACCTGAACGCTATAGAGAATATATGGGGTATTGTCAAGGGGAAGATGAGAGACACCAGACCCAACAATGCACAATGACCTGAAGGCTGCTATTAAAGCAACCTGGGATTCTATTACACCTGAGCAGTGCCACAGGCTGTTTGCCTCCAAGCAACGCCGCATTTATGCAGTAATTCATGCAAAAGGAGGCCCAACCAAGCATTGAGTGCATAGAAATTAACATACTTTTCAGAAGCCTGACATTTCTTTAAAAAAAAAAAATCCTTTCTTTTATTGATCATATTCTTTACCTTTTGGCTATTCAGTTTTAGGGGTCGCCACAGCAAATCATGTCTCCATCTACTACTATTCTCCACATTCTCTTTACTCACACCCACTAACTTCATGTCCTCGTTTATCACATCCATATACCTCACTTCACTTTATGTGTAATGAATCTATGTAATACATTGGTTTTACTTTTGAAATGAGTGACAAAAATACACCTTTTTCTGATTTTTTGAGATGCGCCTGTATACATTTTCCTGTAAATTGACAGGATGTTCCAGGAGTTTTGACCCCCTAGAAATGAAACACATTCCACTAGGTTTGACTATTAAAATTGCATTCTTTCCTTTTCCTTTTTCAATTTTATACTTTATATTACTTCAATTAAGAACGTGAACTTGGTTTCACAACTTTTGCAGTAGATCGCTTAGTGCTTACAATTTATGCTTGTGCAAAGGTGGACAGATTTTCTCCTCTTTTTAACTTTAACATTGCATAATTTCCTCCCATAGTATTCATGTTGGTTTCTACTTTTCCCAACAACAAATGTAGCAAAACCAACTGTAGACACTCCACTATCAACAATCAATTTAACAGGCAACAAGAAACACCTTCATTTTTTGAAGAACTTTTTTGTTAATTTTTCAAAATAAATACCTATTTAAAAGATATTATATTGTAAAAGACTTGCCAGGATGCAGCGATTGTTGCCAGCAGGCAGGCAGGTTCGAACCAACCGAGTAAGGAAGTGGGCAGAGGATGGACTGTTGTGACGGCTTACACGAGAGGGCAGAACTGCCACACTCGCATAATTCAAATACAGTGGGCAACTGTCTGTAGGGTTGGGATTAAGACTGCTCACAGCCCCCTGCCACATCTGAAAGGAAAAAAAAAACATGTTTCTATAAATAAGTTGACAGTGCAAAAATTTATAACAGCAATAACAACCTTGTTAAGGTATGATAAGATGCACTGATGTTTCTAATAATGTGTTCATTAAAGTGAATAAACTTTATATTCTGTTGTAATCTCAGTCCATTTCTCATCTTTCTTTCACAGTTTCCTTTCTGGGAGGTGTTTCTTAAAAATAAGTGTTGAAAGGGGATTTTCTACAGAGTTTAAATCAGGGCTGGATCAGAACAAGCCATTTATATCGCATGTTCTTAATTCTATAAATTGATAAATTTAAACACCCTTGCTATTCAAAATTCATTACATAAGTACAGTTTTGCAAATGTAACCAAAGTTTATTTTAGGGCGTTATATAACCAGAATAAACGATAGTGTGTGTCTGTGTTGAGATCAATACAAGTGACAGCAAAGTTCTGACTTATTCCGTTATCGCGCTATCTGGTACCGTAACGTCGTAAATATATGCGCATCGTGTAGGCGCGGATGACCTTACTAAGAATTGCTAAGGGTTCACCGTGTTGTCTTACTAGAGCTAAGCACAAAGCTAATCTATCCTAGCTACACTCGCCAGTGTAAGGCTAGTCATTATTATCAATTGAATCACATTAATAAGATCGCTGTATTTCACCAACAATGCAATATCTATTAAAAGTGTAACAATAATAGAAGAATTCTGATTATCTGGCACGTTACTGTTTAACAGTTAGCCTAGCTCAGCTGTTTCCTGTATATCAAACTATTGTTTCTTGCCTCTTTGGTCACCACCGGCAGCAGTTTCCTTTAAGTAGAGTCCAGTTTATTTGTTGCAAGTACCCATGCTGCCCGATGATGAGTACTGGGCAACTTTGTGGGTCTAAGTCACCGACAGAAGCCTTGAACTCGAGCACAACATTCGACATGTTTAATCTAGTTCGTTCGAATGAGTCGAGTACTACAGTCGGCTCTTTTACTTGAACATTAAGAGCCGACTCACATGCCTACAGATCATTGAGGTTTAACCGTTATTTGTGGGTAACTAAGAACGTGGTTCGGCTAAACTGCTGCTTGTTTAAGCACCTAAATTGTGTACTTGGAAGGTGGATTTCAGAATATTTATAAGAACGCAAACACAACACCAGGTATTTAATTAATACAGTGGTTAAATTAACTAGAAATAAAGTGTCAATGACTATATAAACTACTTTAATTATAAGATCGATACTATTAGAGATAAAATTGTAACCATGCAGCAAACAGCCACAGCGTCACATCAGATACTGCATTCATTAATGGCTTAATAATTCATTAGGAAAATCACAACTTGACCCCAAAGAGCTACTTAATTACAGACCTATCTCCAACCTCCCGTTTCTGACTAAGATATTAGAAAGGGTAGTATCATAATTAAAATTTCATAATGGTATCTGTGAGGATTTCCAGTCAGGATTTAGACCTTATCATAGTACTACAACTGCTTATATTAGTTACAAATGACCCGCTGTTATTATCTGATAATCTGATGATTGTCTCTACCTATTAGTGCTATTGGATCTTCGTGCCGCGTTTGACACTCTCGATCACGACATTTTTTAAACAGATTAAAAAACTGTTGACATTAATAGAATTGCATTAGTTTGGTTTAAATCATACTCAAGAGTTATGATATTGCTCACAAGTGCAGTATTAAGTACCTCAAGGTTCAGTAGTAGGAGCGTTACTTTTCACACTTCACATGTTACTCTTCATATATCAGATATCATCAGGAAGCATGGTGTTAGCGTTCACTGATATGCTGATGGTAAGCTTCAGAGTTATTCACAGCCCGGCAAAACATACCAATTTGAAAAATTAATAAAATGCATAGTCGATCTAATAATTTTTATTGCAGTTCAAAAATATATCTAAATTACTCTTGATGTCAAATGCAGAAATGTTAATTCATGTGTTTATAACTTTGGGATTAAATTATTGTAATGCTTTATTGGGCGATTGTTCTGCACACCTATTTAACAAACTCCAACTCGTCCAAAATGCAGCAGCACGAGTTCATTGTAAAACCAGGAAGTATGATCATATTAGCCCATATTAGTCAACACTGCAACGGCTCCCTAATAAACACTTATAGATTATAAAATGTATAGAAGACCTCGGCTTCATGAAGAACCGCTCCCCAGCGGTGGCTCAAATGGTTAAGGCACTAAATTCTAAGCCACCACTGCCAGTCTGCTTTGAGCAAGACCCACACAGCTTCCAGTTACAGAGGCGCTGTATTATAGCTGACCCTAACTTTCTATGATGGGATATAAGAAGAAAAAAAATTCACTGTGCTGTAGAGTATTTGTGACAAATACATAAGTAAAAACCTACATAAGTGTGTCCTCTCTGAACTGTTTCAATACAGCTGTCTTTGTATTTTGTAGCATTACATTATTCCTTCACTGAAACTAATGGACTCAAACACTTCCAGCATGACAATACCCCATGCCCAAAGCCCCTGGGCTCCATGGTGTGTTCTGATCAAAGTGAAAGAACTGCACAAAGCCCTAAAACTGATTAAGTGAACACCTTTGGGATGAATTGAAACACTGACTGCACCCCAGACCTCCTCATCTATTATCTCTGATCTCACTGATACTATTTTAACTGAATGAATACATTGAAGTAAACCTAATAATTTTTTAAAACAAAAATTAATTTTGTGCTGGTGGAAGTTTAAGAAATCAACTGTATGGAAAGTTTTAAAAGGCACATGTTTCTGCTGACATGCCCAAAAATCCATATACAATTTTTTTAAATTTTACATTAAAATTACACTATATTAAAATTACCTCTAGATAGCACAATACCACTTTAATCAATTTTTTTTCTTAAGGAACTCAAGGCAGCTGGTACTGTGACATACCGTCAAATGGTCACCATCGCAAAGTTAAACAGACAATGGAAAAACAATTGACTCTTAAATGATAATTAATATATTTTTAGATTAGGCTGATTTCTGATCTTATTTCTGTGAATTATTTTAAACACATTCTTATGTTAATTAGATGATTTTGCTGAATTAAGTGTGTTGAAAGCAAAAAAATACTAAAATGGCCCTCTGACCAGTAGCAAGGTAATGGATATAACAGTGGACTTCAAGATCTAAAAGTGCATTTTAAAAAACTGCAATTAATTCAAGACATGCCAACAAATCAATATAACGTTATTAATTAAAAAAAAAAAACATTTTTGTGACACACATACACACAATGGAATAAAAAGAGCATAGTCACTAATTTTACCAATGGTTTTAAAGATTTGCTACATCTCAGAGTAGGTCAATTATTTTTTACAATAAGATCAGTTATTTTCATTAACAACCAACCAAAAACTCTTTTTTGTAATTGACCTGACATGATATCTAACTCTATAAGTCTCTATGAGCCTTAAGTATGAACACAAAGATGTATTGCTATTTTATAGAGCAATAAAAAAACAAAAGTTAAATTTCTCAACAGGAGTAAGCTAGTGTCTCTTCTTTTTCGTTTAAATGCTTTGAGATTTACAAAAAAATATACATAAAATATAGTGTGACTAATGAAAGACTAGCGCTGGTACAACCAAGTTAACCTCACGTTTTGTTAGCCACAGACAAAATTACAAGAGGTTCTCTAACAAGGAGACTGGAAAGCAAAGGAATAAACAGAGAAGATTTTTTTTTAAAAGAGTTTGGTTTTAGGCTTAGACTGAGAAATATTCCAAGATGGTTGTCATTACCATCCTAAGCTCCTCAAGAATTTCACTGTTATCCATTTTGTTACTAACTAATAAAGAGGTAACAAAAATAGAAATAAAATTAGCCTAATTGTGCATTAGCAGCAAGTGCGTTCTCTGGTTATGTCTGATTGTTCACGCCGCAGTTTTAAGCTCCTCACACCTGCATCACTTCTGTCTAAATGTGGAATCCTCTGACCTGAAATAAAAAAAAAAAAGTTTACATGGAAATTATAAGTTTAAAATATACAGAATGTCCTTTAAGAAGCAACAAATCTGGAAGCACACAACTGTCTGGAGTGTCTGCTGTAGCAAGATTTGTAAAGACAATTTGCCAAGGCTGATGTGAAGAAAATTGAGTGACCTGCATAGAACCCTGACTATCAGGGCTAAATTTAGCCTGACAATAAAAAAATGTCTAAATTGGGGTCTTCAATATCAAAAAAGGCATGCAAGTAAAAAAATTGTTTTTATATAAAACATTTAAATAAAAGAAAACAGAATATAATAATGAAAAAAAAGAAAGTTTTGATTATAAATCACTGAACTGTGATCTTAATTTGGGCGCAAGGGCTTGTGTTTGACACCTGTAGTAGTCCTAAGAAACGCATTAGTGGGTCACAAAAATTAGGCCTTCATAAACCTGACCCCCCTTATACCCAGTGAGCACATTTAGGATAAATAGGAATGCTGCCTGTGCACCGAGTTTTACATTTATGCATAAATGGACAGAATTCTCCATTAGTGAAAACACTTACAGAAAAGTAAAGAAGGTATAAATCAATGAATCAAAGAAAAAGCTCAAACTTGTATTAGTTGTCATGTATCCACATTAACGATATAATAAGCAAACGTATTCAAAAAGCTAAACTAATATATGAATATAAAAACCTACAACTTGACTTAATTTTAGGATAGAGTTCCTTAATATTAAAATTTTTCAAAGCGCTATTTGTTAAATAAGTTTCATTAGGGCAGATTGTAGCAAACAAAAAAAGAAACAAATGTGAACTTCTGCTTATCAGGCCTTACTTATCTCTGTGAAGATTTCACTGATGTTAATTGCATTTTTAGCACTAGTTTCAACAAAAATTGCATGGATCGAGTCAGCATAGTCCTTGGCATCCTTCTCCTGTACCTCCCTATAAACAAAAAAGGAAAAAAAATAAACATACTAAAATATGTGCCATTCATAACTTAAAGGTTATAGGTTTTGCTTGGGGCCTGTGTATTGACATAGTATGCATTGCATAAAATTTGTCTTTACAGAGTGAAATACTGACAGATTAAATGTGTGCATGGATATATATTCAAATTGTTTAAAAATTATTATGTACCCACATAGAGCTTAACACTGTCATCAGATTTGAAAGGTTCCCATGTGCATACATGGGAACATTACATTCAGTCCAAATTACATTTTACTTAATACCAAACTGCGACAAGCATCTAATTACCAGCAAAATTGTTATGAACTAAGTTTTAATGAATATAATAAGATAGCACTAAAGACATTTATATTGAAGAGCAACACTATCAGTTAGGATGCAACTTTTTCAAAAAAATAGGGTTTAAGTTCTGATATAATTTTTATAGTTTGGCACCAATACTGATATCTAACTTTTGTGGGATGTAGGATTATTTCAGTGGCTTTGTCTTGGTATTGTATTTGTGTTGCCGAGTGCTAGCGTTACTACTAGAACAGATGGGAAGTAAGAAGTACAAATACTTCGTTACTGTACTCAAGTAGACTTTTACACAAATATATCTGTACTTTATACTTATTAAATTTTTTTAACCAGTCTTGTTACTTTAGTTTTAATCTGTCTGGCGGTGTGATCAATATTATTTCTTTTGATTGCGCAATTTGCACACCTTTTTTAACCAATCAATCTACTTTTTTTATTGGCGCACCGTAAACATGGGGTAGTTTATGAAGCTAACAATAAGCAAGGCAATCGGGCAAAAGGCAACAAGAATGACTAATGTGGCCAACCTAATTTGCCGTCAGTTCGCCATCAGAAGACTATAATTACAAGTTATAAGTACAAATTTTTGTAGATCTTGATATTTTTGTGAAACTTAGTTTGCAGTCTGCCATGTGTGAGTCTGACATATTGTCACTGCTGCTGGAGTCTTTCTGCCCCGAAACTTTTGTCAGTGATCAGTCTTTGGTATTAGAGTGTTTTTATGCTTACATGAGTTTAGTTTCCGGCCTAATACTGATACTAGTAAAAAGTACTTATAATACAAGTAATCTGATAAAACATCTGAAATAAAAACACGAAATTGAGCATGGAGAATTTGTCGCTAGCAGTAACATTAGAACACAGCAAACAACCCTGCAGCAAACCCTTGCAAGATAAGCTTTTTAACTTAAGAATGAGTAGTTGTACAAATAAAGACAAAGTTGAAGCACAGGCAATCTATTGCTCTATTTTCTGTAGTTGTCCTGTTTTATTAAGCTTATCTTCTCAGCTTTTTTTTTCATTTATGACCGTTTTGTTCTCTATACTGTAATTTACTCAGTTAGCTAGAATTAGCAAATAAACATGCGTCTATGTTCAGGAAAATACAGACTTTGTTCTCTATTAGGAGACTACAGTGGATCAATCTTTTTCTTTTTTAACTGATTTTGAAACTTAAACTAGAAGGAAATTTACCTGGCATCAGAAAGATCACACTTGTTGCCGGCAATGGCCACCACTATTTTGGGTGGTCCATGTTGCCGAAGCTCTTTTACCCAGTTCTTCAAAGTTAGAAAGGACTCCTGAGTCACAAAAAAAAAACATTTTTAAAATAAAATATTTCAATGTTCAATTTTTATATCAGATATGCTTATTATAATTTGTACTTTATATTTACATTTGGATTAAACAACTAACACAGATATTTTAATTATTTCAGTACACCAGTGTTTTGTTCCTTTTTTGACTACAGTAGTCTGCAGCTATGCAGCAAGCTGAAATGCAATGTGTGTTCTGACACCTTTTTAGCATATCAATCGTTACTCTTTTTTAAGGCAGTTTGAGCTACAGTAGCTGATCAGTTCAGACCGGCTTGTCTTTGCTTAACACACACATCTGCTTAGACAGACAGGAACCTATTTATGGTTTTTAGTTGTCCAAAATGTGGTTAGTACCACTACATGTACACAAGATCTGTTGAATATAATTTCATTAAATAAATTAGCTTTAAAGCAGCAATGATCACTGTTTATTTGTTGCTTTATAAAGGGTTAGGTACAGAAAACTGGTGCCTTTGTAACTGGTTTGTACTAGAACAAATCACAATGCAGATTTTGGGCCTTATATTAGTGCCATTAAATGCCTAAGAGATCAATTAATATTTGTCCTCTGGTTCTCCAATGTACAAAGCATCATCAACAGCACTGCATGAGTAAAGAATGCAGTACTAACACAGCAGGTAACCTTAAAGTATCGATTTTAAGCACCGTTTTGGCACTATTTTAAACGTATCATTTTGGCGCCAGTATCGTGAAAAACTCAAAAGATACCCCACCATTATACCACTACGAAAAGATATACAAAGATCAAATGTAATAAAAAAGGACTCTATAGAGAGCTACAGCTGATCTTTTGGGGTTGTTCACACTCAAGAGTCTCTAATGGTAGAGAATGGTAAAATGGTTGTCAAAATGTGCTTATGTAAACATTATTTGTGATGGTATCTATAGATAGATATGCCATAAAGACAGTAAAAAAACAAATTAGTACCTCCTTTGTAATGTCATAAACAATGATCGCTGCAGCTGAGCCTCTGTAGTACATAGGGGCAAGAGCACGAAACTATGGGGACAAAGAAAGACAACAAATTAGTGTTACATTTTAGACTGAGCAAGTGATCTTGTTCACCAATGGGTTTAAGACAGAGTGAAGTCAGGACTAAAATTGTAGTAGGAAAATAAGTCGCCATATAAATAATTAATATGAAGTAATAAAAACATTAAGAATAACACTAAAAAAGTGAAATAATAAAATGCAAGAGCAGGACAGAGAACAGTTTAAACAGGGACAAAAAGGCAGTTAAACTGTGCTGTACCTAAAGCTGAACATGTTATAACTATGGCAGATAATAGACAATAATACTAATTCTATTAAACATACATTTAAGCGGAACGCAGATAATGTGCTGTGCATATTAAAATTAATTAGGTATACAAAAAGAATCACACTTAGACACAGTGGTACTGAAATTGATACTTTAATGAAAGGCTTCACAATATAACCAACACTAATGATGTTACCCTGTAAGTTAGGTGTGGATTGAGGTGGATGGACGAAGGTCAATAGAGTGGTTGTGAGAGTGCAGAGAGAAGGGGTTTCAACCATGGTAATTTCTTGCTCCTCTTACTCTGGACTTAAGAATCTTTTTACGTTATTATTTTTACATAGAAAATAGAAATCAACGAGGCATGTACAGTACAGTATATGATAACCACCCTGTTAAAAAGACATGCCTCAATAATCATTAAACTACATAAGACAGAAGGGTGACTATATTTGCAATGCTTACTGCATATTTTGTATTTCTATCTGTAATATATTTCATAGTTATATATTCGAAACATGCTTACTAGACAACCATACACACACTACCAAGATGTGCTCATTCATTTAAATTTGCCTTTCGGATGATTATAATGGCTGTAAACAGCAAGTTTCTAGGCAAGAAAAACATTTTAGAAGACTACCTATGTAACAGCATCCATTAATGTAATACATGTTTTTTTGTTTTACAAAAAAAAACAAAAAAAAAACTGGTGGTATAATGGTTACCTTAGTTATTAAAATCCCAACAGGAATACACTTACAAATACTATTTAAGATTAGCCTGGAGTACTTTCACACATACCACATAGGCAGGCCATGGATTTCACACCTCTATTGGGTTTAGTATTATCCGAAGTTATACCCAACTAATCCACATTTAATACCATCGTTATGGCATCATAACTACAGAAATAACATTACAGAGAAACACAGTATAAAGACATTAAATTATGGGTATCTTTACAACAATAAAACGTTTTAAACAACTGTGTTTAATAATAACAACAATTTATCACAAAATCTGTACCACATTTACACTGTATTTTACACCAATATGTAGCTTACTAAAATTTACTTCATTGCCAAGTCAGGCCAGGAGAAAGTTGGTAGCGAGAATTTTCAGTCTGGACTTTAAACCCTGCAATTTAATAGCTGTCTCAGTATAGTACCAAGCCCAACATAATAGTATACATTTTATCCACTTGTTAGGTGGATAAAGACAATAAAAATGATTTCCACATTATGCAAAAATTTTAAAAATAGATGCAGGAGGTCAATGAAAGGAGTGTAGCAGTGGGTGGTATAGTATCTAAAAACAGCTAAATTTAGGGCTGCAAAAAAAAACTATTATTTCTATAGTTGATTAATCACCTATTATTAGATTAATTAATCATCAATTATTTTATCTTATGCAATTAGCAAAACTATTAAGTTATAAAAATTCAAACTGATAAATAAAACAAGAAAGTAATTTACCATTGGAAATTTTTAAAAAGTTATTATTTTATTTATTTATTTGTATTTGTAAGGATTAATTTTTGGAATTAGCTAGCTTCCTTATAATAGGAAATCTTTGGAAATCTCGTTTTAATTCTAACAAAGTGACATCGACATATTTGATACAGATAACATGCTTACTTTAAAATACCCATGAGGTGTCTGGACTTTACACTTGCACACATTCTACTGCTTCAGTTTTTGCCAACATATTCTCCTAATGTCGTTGTCTTTTTCTATAGTGGCCAGCTTGAGCACTGATTTACAATCTTGAGCCACAGTAGACCTTTAAACAACATATGAGTAAAACTAAAAAAAATGCTTTAATCATTTTAGCCCTGGCTACATTCCTAACAAGCTGCAAATGAGGTCAAATACTCTACAGATGCAGACCTGCCGAAAGGAATTGTACAGAAAGTAGGCCCGAGGTTACAAACATTAAGGAAACAGTGATTTTTAAACATTGATTATTTATACTCATTATTTTTATATAGAACTTGTTCATTATAATATAATACTGCCTACACTGGATGTAAAATTTCCAAAATCAAACAGATCCCTTAATTTTATTCTGACTTTGTCCAAGCTATTTGCAACAGCTGATTTCTCTCTTGGAGCTGTTGGCAGTCCCGCATCCAGTATAGACACAGTGGCATGTTAATCACTTTCACAGTTTCACACGACAATGTAATATACATTAAAACAAACACCAGAAGAAAAGCTTAAAACACCAATGTTTCACATCCTGGGAAAACACTAGCCTAAAAATATAAATCATAAATGTTGAAAAAATGACTTTTGAAGGATCATCTACTTCTTCCTGTGGATGACCTCTATATTTCTTTTCTGTACCATTGAAATGAAAT
This sequence comes from Bagarius yarrelli, assembly GCA_005784505.1. NCBI lineage: Eukaryota > Metazoa > Chordata > Actinopteri > Siluriformes > Sisoridae > Bagarius > Bagarius yarrelli. The sequence goes on along the minus strand of VCAZ01000351.1, from coordinate 25,664 downwards.
GCGGTTTTTAATAATATGCGGTTTTATGCGGTTTATTAAATGTTTAGATGAAATGTTTAGTTAATCTTGAACAGGTGAAGCTGTATTTTTTTATTTTTTGAAAATTTAAAATATTTGCTGTCTAAGAATTCAGAACAAAAAATCAGTTGTTTAAAAATACATGCCTTTAAAACTCATGGCGTTTTTAAAATCAATTGTATTAAATTTGTTTAAGTTATAAATAATATAATTCAAACATATCACATAATATTCATTTTTGATTAATTTAATTAAATAAATTAAATTTATAATTTACAGTGCCTTGAAAAAAGTATTCATACCTCTTGAATTTTCTACATTTTGTCAGCTTACAACCACAAACTTAAAAAAAACATTTAAACATTATTGAGATTTTTTGTAATAGACCAACATAATGTAGCACATAATTGTAAAGTGGAACAAAAATGATGGATGGTTTTCAAAATTTTAAGCAAATAAAAATCTGTGTGTGGTGCATTGGAATTCCGCCCCACTGCGTCGATACTTTGTAGCACCACCTTTTACTGCAATTACAGCTGTCTTTTGGGGTATGTCTCTACTAGCTTTGCACATATAGAGAATAAAATTTTTGCCCATTCTTCTTTGCAAAATATCTCAAGCTCAGCCAGACTGGATGGGGAGCGTCTGTGAACAGCAATTTTCAAGTCTTGCCACAGATGCTCAATGGGATTCAGGCCTGGACTTTGACTGGGCCATTCTAATATATGAATCTTCTTTGATACATACCATTCCTTTGTAGCTCTGGCTTTATGTTTATGGACATTGTGTTGTTGGAATGTGAATCTCCTTCCTAGTCTCAAGTCTTTTGCAGCCTCCAGCAGGTTTTCTTCCAGAATTGCCCTGTATTTAGCTTCATCCATCAATTCTAACCAAATTTTTGGTCTTTGCTGAAGACCAAATTTTGCATTTCCACAGCAGACATGTTTTACCAGATGCTGCCACCACCATGTTTCACAGTGGGGATGGTGTGTTCTGGGTGATGAGCAGTGTTACTTTTCTGCTAACATGTGCTTTGCTTTAGACCAAAAAGTTAAACTTTGGTCTTATCTGACCAGAGCACCTTCTTTCACATATTTGCTCTCTCCCCTAAATGGCTTGTGGCAAACTGCAAACATGACTTATGTCTTCTTTCAACAATGGCTCTCTCTTGCCACTCTTCCATAAGGGCCTTATTTGTGAAGTACACAACTTAGTTGTCCTGTCAACAGATTCTCCAACCAGAACTGTGGATTTCTGCAGCTCCTCCTGAGTGACCATGGGTTTCTGGGCTGCTTCTCCGACTAGTGTTTTCCTTGCTCAGTATGTTGATTAAGGTGGAAGACCATGTCTTGATAGGTTTGCAGCTGTGGCATACTTTTTTGCATTTTTGGATAATGAATTTAACAGTGCTCACTGAGATGTTCAAAGCTTGTAATATTTTTTATTTAACATTTTTTATTCTCCACAACTTAATGACTGTCCTGTCTGGTGAGTTCCTTGATTTTCATGATGCTGCTTGTTCACTAATGTTCTCAAAAAAAAACAAAAAACAGAACAGGTTCATTTATACTGAGACTTAACTACACACAGTGAACTCTATTAACTAATTAGGTGACTTCTGAAGCAATTAATTCTACTGTTTTTACTTAGGGGTATCAGAATACAGGGGGCTGAAAACAAATGCACACCACACTTTTCAGATTTTTATTTGTTTAAAATTTTGAAAACCCCTAAATCCATTTTTGTTCCAAAAGTATACTTTATTCACCTGGACCAAGAATGTAGTATATCACAACCATTTGAATCTAATTTTAGGGGTTATATAATGAAACGGTATTTATAGTTAATGACACGGTATTAAATGTGGCTCAAGGAAGAAAAAAGGACAGGTAATGCTGGTTTTAATAGAAACGTGTCAGAATTAGCACAGACAAATAGACACTACTAAATAGGACTAGAATAAACAATTATTTTGGGTCAATTAATCAGCTATTATCAGAAATATTAATTAACAATTATTTCAAACCTCTTCTGTACAAGATAACATCAACTGGGCACGAATGAAGATTAAACCCAGCAAGTCCTGTAGAATCATAATTGTCAAAGGCCAAAACCAACCATCCAAGCAACAATCCAATTCTATCAAATGCCTGGGACGGTGATAAAACACAGATCTTAATGCCACCAAACAGATGGAACAACTGAGGCAGTACATAATTAGAGGCTATAAAAAGATCGATAACACAGCCCTTCCAGGTAAATTTAAGTTACTGTGCTTCCATGCTGGGCCACTATACTGTCTAATGTTGCCAATTATGACCTACCTCCTATCCCACCACAGTTGGGTGAGGAGACTGGTGAATGCCCAATTAATGAACTGCATGAGCAATGTAGGGCTAAACATTTGAACGGAGCTCTTGCATTGCCTATCTAACATCTGATGGAAGTATAAAGATGTGCCACAGCTGTGGACACTTACTTAGAGTTTTAGGATCCCTGATTGGTACATGGTACTGCCCACCTTGGCAACTGGGGAGAAATGGATGCAAGTTTACATCTCTTGTTAGCTGGGTGCAGTGTCCAACTGAGCAGCATCACATGGTGGTAATAGAAGTGTGACGCCAGGAGGAAGCAGCCAGACATGTCAGAGCAGTTACCTACGTCCAGTAAAGCCAATGGGTGAGGATGGGATGGCATAGAAAAAAGGAAAGCCGCATGGGGTAGAACATGGACAAGTCCTATCATCTGAGCTACATATGACATTTTGCCTTCTCTGTATATTTAGCTATTGGCGGTTAAAGGCCTTGCACAGGGGTTGCTTGGTGGTGCTGGGAATCGAACCCAGGTCTTTCTGATATTAGTCCAACACCTTAACAACTAAGCCACTACTTCCCATTTCCCATATTTACACCTCTGGCTCTGAGACGATCTAGCACCTAGCACCTCCCCTTTGTGCAACCACTGTTATATCTCTGTAAACCAAGAAAGATAGACCTGTAGCCACAGCCAGGTGTTGAGATGCTACTTAGGCACAACAGAGTTATGGCAGGACCTAAAAATGTAGATCGATTTAGTCAGGAGACTCACTTTTCCACCAGTAATTGATGTGACCAACCAAGGTCTAGTTCTGTGGTCCTGCCGCAGCATCTTTACTGTCAAATGGTCTTCTGGAAAGATGCCATTAACGATGCATACGAAAGGAAAAAGTTGCGCTATGCCAATCTGGCAGCTAAAGCAGGGAAAATTAAAAGAGCATAACGGCTTGTCCAGTGGAGGACTACAAGGCGTTTCAAGGAAGTGGCCATCAGACGGCAGGCCGAGGGGAAGACAATTAAAGAACTTGCCGCAGTTGCTGGAAAGAGCCGTTATTGGTTATAAATAAAAGAAATTAAAATAGCGCGGAGAATCAAATGGCTTTTAATTAGTCTCTTTGTGACACACACCCAGGTCCGATTTTCATAATTAATAATTTTAACATATTTGCTTTACATGAGGTGTCTGGATTTTACTGGGCATGTTACTACAGCATATTTTAATTGTAGTTAGCTATACGCTACTGGTACACTCCAAACATATTCTCCTACTGTAAGTGCGGTGCCTACTTCTATGTTGGACTACTTAAGCACCGAATAACATTCTTGTGCTACTGCGGGCCAAATGACTACACAACAACAAAAACATTTGTCAACAATTTTTTATCAATGACAATAATGACCAATTGCTTCAGCCCTACTTTTAAACAACGTTAATCCAACTATACCACAGGTAGGATTAAATACCACAGTTATGTAGATTGAAACTTTACGATGAAAATATTAAAAATAGCTTTACTAGTACAAAATAAATCCATCACAAAAAACAGTAGGGGTGGAAATCTTCAGGTACTTAACGAGCCGATCCGATTTTGCAAGTCAGTGTGTCAGCTGTGTAAATACATGATTACATCTTTTAACCAGAATTAGAGTTTTAATACTTTTTGTATATAGTTGGATATTCTGTATGATAATATTATCCATCTTAAAAAATATGATTTGGTTTATAAATTTTCTTTTATTAACAGTTGTGTTCAGGATAAACAAGCTCTGAATGAAGCAGTGAATTTGGTGAGAGTGCACAGGAGTATGAGACAGAAGGGGTGCTTGAGTAAACCTGCTCAGTTATATCCTTATAATTTTTTTTGTCTGGACTTTTGAGAATCGATTCAGTAATTACGAAAGCATCGATCGATCGACCCCCCCCCCCCCAAACCCCCCCCCCCCCCCCCCCCCCCCCCCAAAACCCCCCCAAAAAAACCCAAACAAACAAAACAAAAAAAAACACCATTATGTCTTAGTCAGCAACATGGGACACTGCATAACTGCATTGGTGTAAAAAATTGGGGAAAGGTGTTATTTTACCCTTTCTTGTCCTGCCGTGTCCCAAATGAGAAACTTATGAAGTTCATTTTGGTACTGTACTGTCTTCGTCATAAATGACGCACTGCAAATAAGACAGATAATGTTAGAATAGAAATAGATTAGAAAAAAAAGTTTAAATATATATATATATATAAACAGAATAGATTATAAACAGAATCAATTAGAAATAAAATAGGATGGATAAATGATAGATTAATAGGAATGGGAAATTCACAACTGCTACCAAACATAAAGCATTCCTTAAGTGTACTTACATTTAAAATAAATTACTAGGACAATAAGCATATTTTATGCACAAATGCTTTGGCTCTTTTTAAGAAATCCTAAATAAGACCCAGCACATCAGTAATGCTGCTAAATTTTTTACACGTACTTGCTGACTCAAACAAATAAATTAAAAAAAAGTGTTGTCTTTAAAGCACATAACACATAAGGTTCGCCCCTTAAGTTTAGCTACAGGATGTCCGTGCATTAACTCATTTACAGTAGTGTTTTTAACAGGGCAGTTGAAATGATGGTGTATGTTCTTGCCTTTTGGACATAAGGTTATTGTATAATTTTTGTTTTTTCATTCGTATTATACAAGAGAAAACTTCATGCAAGTTGCAAGTTTATTTCGCTCTATGATACAACAAACTTCACAAGTACACTCTTATCACCATGACTTCCCCATTATACAGTTTAAAGGTTTAATGCTATATTATCAAATTCTGTGTTATGAGATGACCTAAAATTTATATCCAAGGTGCTCACCCAATTGTGGGATTAATGTTGGGATCAAAGCTGTCTTCCACAAATCTGCATACAATACTCGACTTTCCAACCCCTGTATCCTACAACAGAATAAAACACAGTAAACTCTATTAAAATACATAAACAATTTAGATTTCATATCTGTAGTTTTAGGTTTCAAAAACTGTCCGTTTTTGTCAGTTGACCGACCAAATCTAAAAACTTATTTTTAAACGATGTATGTCAAACTCATTAACCCATACTGTATACATTGATTAGACATAACATTTAAACAACTGACAGGTGAAGTAAATAGCAAGTAAATACTCAACTTCAATACTCTAAAGTATGAATGTTGATGTTTTTAATGTTTTGGAAGCAGGACAAATAGGTATTAGGATCTGGGAAACTTTGACATGGGAGTAAGAAGTTTCCTTATAAGAAGTTTGAAATACTTAACAAAAGTGGTATAAGGACAACAACTACTTATGATTTATAGTCACTTATGTATATTTTAAACAGCCTTTAATTAATACATTTCCCTTGGAGAGTGTGTGAATTCTACACATATACAATTATGTTTATCACACACATCAACAAATGCTGATGATCAACAATAAAATGTTGATCCTGTGGAAAATACTTTGCTAAAAGACCAAACACAAATAAAAAAGTCAGTTTTAAATGCATCTTACCCCAAGCAAACAAACTTTCAACTCTCTAAGCGACATGCCCTTAACGACATTTCATAGAAATCGATAAAACACTACTGTTTTCATCCATGTATCGCTGGTCCAGCAGACTATCGACATATTTTATACGGAAACTCGTTTCTAGCACGCATGACAATGTGTAACTGGTATAGAAAAAAGATTTTATTAACTACACGACAAAAATGTAGACGGTCAAGTGTTAACGGTTGATTTTTAAAGTTTCCTTTTTAACACGTCGTACAGACACGTAACTATAAAGTGACCACCATCTTGAAAACTCATGCGTCACGTGATATCCAGAGTTGGAAAAACAAAACAAAAAAAAACTGTTTAAATATTTTGAATATGTTTACAGTATTGTTGACTGTAAACGTTAAAGGTAAACTTTTGTCTAAAAATAATAGAAAACGTACTTTGAAACTGGTAAACGTTATTTATATAACAGAAATGATAGAACGCATCTTAAGGGAAAGCGCCACCTAGTGGGCACCTAAAAGAATTGCAAGCTGGCGCGGATGGAAATACAAAAATGTCCGGTATCGTATAATACATTCAAATTATTAAACAAATTAAATTACAAAACGTTAAACAACCAACACATATTAAAAACACAAATTAAATAATATAAAAACGCTCTAAGAGAGAAATTAGGCTTTAACGCACACATATACACACACTAACATAATATAGATTAATGAAGGAAACGTAGTCAAGGTACTTAAAAATAACTTATTTAGTCGTTATTTTTAGCATAAAAAATTGTTAATACTATATGTTTTACAAATAATATCACGACGATCAATGCTTTTGTCTTTCTTGTGTTAGCAATAACTGCCCCTGGGCTCTTTTGGATTACTGTCATTTTAAGTAAGTCCCAGCAATGCTGTGTGTTGCCAGATATTGATACTAAAAAAGAAATTAAATCTTTTGTTTTGGAAATACATTTTAAAATATCGCTAAATCTAACTCTAATTTGGCATCATCATGTACACTTCTCGCTTTCTATTATTTAGGATTTTATTTCATTCATTTCATTTCATTACAGTATTATTAGTTATTGTGTTTGTGTATGTAATAAAAAACACCAAAGTCATTTGATTGTCATATGAAAAGTTGTGATTTTATATGCTAGGCATAGTCTCCACCCTCTGTAAGTGCGCTGAAATCATCACCAATCCAGAGAGCAAATGACATCTGACTCAGATCGCCCAAAAGTTTCTGGCCCACGTACCGCATGAAATGACAACTATGACTCAACCTGAGCTGACATTAGATGATAGAAGTTCTCACAATTGGCACTGGCTACATCTAGCCCAAACCTATAACATGAGCCGTCCCCCTGATGAACTCGTTCCTAATCTTGTCCAACCTCGTCACTCCCAAAGAAAACCATCTTCAGCTCTGCTACTTCCAGCTCTGCCACCTGTCTCTTCCTTAGTGCCACTGTCTTTAAACCATACATCATAGATGGTCTCACCACTGTCTTGTATACCTTCCCCTTGATTTTAGCTGATATTCTCCTGTCACACATCACTCCTGACAAGTTTCTCCAACCATTCCAACCTCCAACTATGCCTGGACTCACTTCTTTACCTCTTTCACACATTCTCCATTGCTCTGGACAAGCCCAAGTACTTAAACTCCTGTACCTTCTTCACCTCTTCACCCTGTAATCTCCATCTTTTCTGTACACTTTCCTCACTTGTGAGCACCTTCTCATCTCGATCCTTTTGCCTTGCTAACCTTCTCTCCTTCTCCAGTGTCTAACCTAGTGTACAACTCAACATATACCGTCTGCTTGGCCTTAGCCACTTCCCTCTTCACTCTGTGCCGCAAATCCTTGTATTCCTGTCTACTTTCCTTAGTCTTTTCCATGTCCCATTTCTTCTTGGCTAGCCTCTTCTTAGGCTTAGTCTTAGTATAAACACACACTTTCTATGAAGGGCTCAGTGGTTAGAGAACACAAGTGAACAAAAAGCATCATAAAGACCAAGGAACTAACCAGACAAAATGTAAAAAGTATGCCACAATCGCAAACCTACCAAGACATGACTGTCTATCTAAACTGACAGACCAAGCAAGGAAAGCACTAATCAGAGAAGCAGCCAAGAGGTTCTGGAGGAGCTGCAGAAATTCACAGCTGGAGAATCTGTCCACAGGATAACTATAAGTCATGTACTCCACAAATCTGGCCTTTATGGAAGAGTGGCAAGAAGAAAGCCATTGTTGAAAGAAAGATATAAGAAGTCCTGTTTGCAGTTTTAGGGGACACAGCAAACATGGAAGAAGGTACTCTGGTCAGATGAGACCAAAGTAGAACATTTTGGCCTGAAAAAAAAGTGCTATGTGTGGCGGAAAAGTAACACTGCTCATCAACCTAAACACACCATCCCCACTGTAAAACAGTGGCTATTTTGCAAAGAAGAATGTGCAAAGCTGGTAGAGACATAATTTAAAAGACTTTAAGCTTTAATTTCAGCAAAATGTGGCTCTACAGGCAGCTGAATACAACAATTTCACACCACTCTTTTAAAATTTTTATTTGCTTAAAATTTTAAAAACCATGTAGCATTTTCGTTCCACTATATAATTATGTGCTTTTTTGTGTTGGTCTATTACATAAAATCTCAATAAAATACATTTAAGTTTGTGGTTGTAAGGTGAGAAAATATGAAGGGGTATGGATCATTTTCCAAGGCAATGTATATAAAACATTTATTATCTTGATAAAACGAAAATTTAAATAAACGTAATTACACTGCAATTCCGTGCATGGAATTTTTATGGAACCTGTAGGTTGACACAAACCAGCTACACATGAAAAAAAGGATTTAACTGAACTTGCATAGGAAAAAAATGTGAAAAAAACATTTATATTTTTTAAAGCTGGTTTGTAACACATAGGGCAGATCTGGCTTGAACTCAAGCCAGAACTCAACCTAGAACCGGTTTATCATGCATAGGCCAAATCTGACCCACACACAACAAACCACAGCTGACCATAAAACCAGCTTGATGTGTGTGGCCCAGATTAAGCCCATTTGACCTCTGCCATCGCCAGAACTGGTCTATAATTGGCCCAGATGAGGGACAGAAGTCTATTTGGGAACTCTATTTTTCACTTGTACAACATGAAGAAACTCTACCACATATTCTATTTTCCAGCTCACATGCACCAGATTACGCAACACAAACCTGGCCACATGGTCTTTTAAATACTGAATGTTTTTTACCCGTTTATCAGCTTTTACAATTTCAACACCAAGACATATTGGTTGCGTTTTCATTGAAGCAACGTCTATGTAAATTATGCACGTCATAAATTATGCATGTCATACTATGCGTCATGTCATAGTATTCATCTTTCATTAAATGCAGACAATTAATATTGGCTTATAGTAATATTACACATTACATATTGAACATATACCACAATAGGGTTCGTAAATTCGGGGTGTAATGTCAGTTTGTCATCCTGAACCTGTGTTTAAATGTAAATGCCTTTATTTTGTCACATTTTGTCACTGTTACAGCAAAGTGAATTTTTTTTTCGCATATCCCATCTTAGTAAGTTGGAGTCAAAGTGCAGGTTCAGCTATGATACAGCGCCCCTGGAGCAGGAAGGGTTAAGGGTCTTGCTCAAGGATCCAACAGTGGCTGGCTGCCGGTGGTGGGGCTTTTTGAGCCACAATAGAAGAATAATATAAATGTTACAACATACATCTACATTTTACACAATTCCACAGAGGTGGTGTGCTTCCAACTCTGTGGCATTTTGGGGAAACCACAGATCATGGCAAAGGTGGCAGCTTAGTGGTTAAGGGGTTTAAGCACTAACCGGGAGATTGTGGGTTTGATTCCCCATACCACCAAGTTACTGCTGCTGGGCCCCTGAGCAAAGCCCTTAACCCCTAATGAATCAGTTGTATGAATAACATAAATGTAAGTCACTCTGGACATATAATCTTCCGTTGAAGATTTAAAATCTGCATGAATAAAGTAAAAAGACTATTTCATGGACAGATACTGGGAAAATATTTTATATAGTGTATTCTTTGTACAGAAACAATTCTGTGCAATAAAAGGCTTTATTCATAGCTTAAATGAAAGGTTCTGTTAAAAAGCATGACAAAAACCTGTCAAATCAGAGGTGTTTCAATAGAACAGCAATAATTAAAGCCTAATGTAACAGAATAAAGTGTATATATAATTATACAACCAAAATATATATAATTATACAATCAATATTTACCAAATGATAAATTTTGAGCCATGCAATCCTGTTAAAACCCTAAAACTTAAAAACAGCCAGGTCCATAAATATTTGTACATTTTAATATGAATACATTGTTATTTTAGTAGCCTAGCATAACATCAGGCCAACAATCAAAAGACTTCAGCAAAGTAAATACAATGGATTTACTACAAAATGCAGAACCATTGACAAGCTTTAAATATAGAAAGACTATTATTGTTTTGTTACAACATCCTAAGACAGACAAAACAAAGATTAATTTGTTCCTATAGTATGCGAGACAACCGGTATGGAGAAAAAAGAAATGAGTTATGATCGAAAGCGCACAACCTCCCCTTGTCTTGTATGTCTGCTTAAAACTGGCTAATAAAACTTGTATTTATCGACCATGGAACTGCTGAAGCATAAATTCTCAAGCATATAGTGCTTGATTATTTGCTCAGATTTAAATGACTGTTGCAAAATCACTGCTAGCTGACTGACCTAAATCACATTATAGATGAAGTTTACATGGTATGGAAAAAAATGAAATAAATAAATAAATAAATAAATAAATAGAGGATTGCTTTAGTAAAAGCCCGATAAAGCAACAGCAAGGAAATAAACCAGTGTTAGTAATGTCTGCAGATTGCCTTAAACCAAAAATAGTTTTACATATAACAGATATGAATTAGTTTTAATAGATTATCTTAAAATTGCGGTGGGATAACTAAAATACCTTTTTTTTTTCAATTTTTATATATTTATGGAACTGACTGCACATCAAAAGTAATAAATACAGATGGGTTAAATTGTGGTTGTCCAAGCTATAGAACTTTGCACCTTTTGCCAAGTCTTGCATATACTGTTTAGCTCCAAACAGTATAATTGTAAACAAACAAAAACCTAAATATTTTATTTATCGTGCAGATCTATAGATAAAAATATATTAGTTTGATAAAAAACAACACTACAATTTTATCTTAACTTCAACATTGGAGGCAGTTAACAATTTTCTGACATTAGCCCTGTGCTTTCATGTCTCTCTGGCCTAAATAAAGAATTTTATATAAAAGGTTTGAGGTTAACAACACATCATGGGTCATAATATAAAAAGTCATAAAAAGTCTTCATACCACTACTTAAAATTGCAGCTTTTTTTGCACAAAATTATACAAACAGAAAAACACCTTTTATGTTTAATTCGAAAACAAATTGCATAAAGCTGCACATTCTATAATAACTGGGACATGGCCGTTTCGATCTTCAATGAAATTATTCTGATTAAATTTAAATAAACACATATACAACAAGTAAGGGTTGTCTATGTATGCAAAGCAGTGCACTTATTTTTTTTTACATTTTAAATAATTGTATTATATATTTTAAATTTTAAAGTTAATTTTAAATTAACTTCTGAGGTTGCTGAGGTTGAATTTTTAAATGTAAATTATCTTAATGATAACTTTTCATTCAAAAATAGAATGATCCTCTGTCCTGACATTTTATCTGGGGTATGTAGACTTTTGATATTTATTTTGTTTGAACTTACAGTACTGTGCCAAATGCTGTAAAGTAAAAATGCTTTTAAAATATTTTAAGAATTGTGTCAAAATGCAAAGTAAGCAAACAAAAGGCAAATCAGTTCAAATCAGGTGTGACTGCCCTCTGACTTCAAAGTAGCATCAGTTGTTACACTTGCACACTTTATACACTTGCACAGGGTCAGAAATTTTATAGGATTAGAGTCAGGTGTATGACTATTAATTTCATGTGTAGATAGCTACAGTGCAAAGTATTATTAAAAAATACAAGCTGTTCCGCACTGTGAAAAATCTCAGAGGACGTGGTCGGAAGCCAAAAGTGACACCTGTGCTGGCCAGGAGGATAGTAAGAGAGGTAAAAAAGAATCAAGGATCACCACCAAGGCCATCCTGATGAATCCTGGCTCTGCTGGTGGCAACACCTCAAGGCAGACAGTCCAACGGACACTGCACACCGCTGGGTTCCACGGACGCAGACCAAGGAAGACACCACTTCTCCAGATAAGGCGCACAAAAGCCCGCTTGGCCTTTGCAAATGCTCTTGAAATAAGAAGACTTCTGGTCTTCTGTTTTATCGTCAGATGAAACTAAAATTTAATTTAAAAAAATTTAACCTAAATTTAAAAATTTAACCTAATGTTTTGGGGGTGTTTTCAGCCGGTGGACCAGGGAACCTAATCACAGTAAACGGCACCATGAAAAAGGAGCAATACATCAAAAATCTCAACAACATCATCAGGCAGTCTGCAGAGAAACTTGGCCTTGTGTACCAGTGGACATTTCAGAACGACAACGACCCAAAACACACAGCAAAAGTGGTAAAGAAATGGTTAGCAGACAAAAACATTAACGTTTTGCAGTGGCCCAGCCAGAGTCCTGATTTAAATTCAACTTAGAATCTGTGCAGGGAGCTAAAGATCAGGGTGATGGCAAGGAGACCCTCCAACCGGAAAGAGTTGGAGCTCATCGCTAAAGATAAATAGGCAAAAATACCAGTGGAGATATGCAAAAAGCTGGTCAGCAATTAGTAGGGAGCGTGTGAGCCTGTAATAGCCAATAAAGGCTTTTCTATTGATTATGAATAATTTTGGACATGCCATTTTGTTCAAATGTAAATAAAAGTACAAATGTAAATACTTTTTTCCAAAATGATGCCTTTTGTACATCGTCTTATTTTTTGGGAGAAGCCTGTGTCATTTCCGGTCAAAAAAAAACAAAACTTGCTGGTTGAATAAAAGTAAGTTTAAGTCAGAATTTGCCAGGGGTATGAATAATTTCGGGCTTGACTGTGTCATACCTACATATATATATATATATATATATATATATATATATATATATACACATACATACATACATACATATGTGTATATAAACAAACATCATTCAATATCATTGGGATAGTGCTGACCCATTGCGGTAAATAAAATGTTATATATATATATATATATATATATATATATATATATATATATATATATATATATATATATATATATATATATATATATATATATATATATATATTGAAATGCAACTGGATATTTGGCATCAAAATTCATTTTGTTTCATTCACACTGCATGCTGTCTCTAATCTTGACTATATCCTTATTTTTACAAGATTAACTTCCCTACGGTAACTCCGATGACAAAGAACAAAACAATTACAGCGATGACTCTCATGCTTAAGCTCTCCTCCTTCACTGTGGCAGATGAAGGTGCGGAATGCTGAGCGGCCATCATTGTGTTTTTCCTCATTCGTAGATAGTCATCCTCCTGCTATAGAAAATGCAAAAGAATAGGCTGTTTTATTTTAATTTTAAATTAAGTATTCACTTTTTATAGTATTTAATATGCAATCCTTTATTTGTCATATGCATCTATTTTTCTGCTAGCTGGTGTGTAAAATAAAAACATTACCCTTATCTGTTTGTTTTCTTCTCTTAATCGCTGCACCTCCACCTGAAGTCTTCTGCACTCTTCCATAATCCTTTTCACCTCTCCATCATCGAGACTGGACCCCAACTTCATGGATGAATCCGATTTAAAAAAACTAGAGGAAATCATCCTACTGCTGTCTATTTCATGCTAATAACATTTTGCAGGCATTCGCACACACAACCACACATACACAGAGACACAGTAAACTCATAAGATTAATTTTGCTTATTAAACGGAAACACAATGTAAATATTTTTATTCACATTGACACAAAATTTTAGATCATTTTAAATCAGGAGGCACACACGTTTTTGGTTTTCAAATAAAATTATAATTACCGTTTTCTCATTCTCGTTTGGAATTTCAAAGACACATCGCAGCTTGGAGTCCATCAGTTCCTCAGGCTTGGCTTCCTTCCACTGCATGAAAAAAAATTAGAAAAATAGTTTGCAAAATGTCAGGAAAATGGTCTAGGCTGTAATTAACCAGGACCTTCTACTGTTGCTATAGTTTTTAACTGTACCTACATTCACATGAACAGTTTTTGTTTCAATTTGGAATGAAATCAATTTGATTGATGAATGGTAAAGCAGCATGAGCACTAATTAAATTATTTGGGTTAATATGCACGGGGCTTACATTTAAATTTGATCTGTGATATGTATGTAATTGCACATGTGCAAAACTTGTATTTACATGTCCCATCCATCCCATCCGTGTAGAAAGGCAGTAAAACCACCTCTTAGAATTATGATAGAAGTGACCTACAGGATGCCGCCGAAAATTGGGCTACTGTTGGTCAAAGAAGAGGAGGAGGAAGATGTGTAAATAGACAGAAAGAGGAGGAAGGGCTAGAGTGTACGACTGATGATAGGGAAAATGAAAGGGAAAGGTAGAGAGCTGGTGGATATAATAGAGAATATATTTTGTATGCATGAGACCAGGTAGAAGTATAGCAAGGCTTGTAGTATTGGATCGGGATTTAAGTTGTTTTATCATGGTGTGGATAGGAACAGAAATGGGGTAGGGGTGATCCTGAGTTTGTAAGGAATGTTCTGTAAAATGAGTGTCAGACAGGGTGATTAGTCTGAAGTTAGAAAATGAAGGGCTGATGGTGAATGTTGTAGACTGTGAGTTAGAAGAAGAGAGAGAGATTCTGGCGTGAGTTAGATGAGGTTATCGTGAGTATTCCAAAAGGAGATAGAGTAGAGATAGACGCAGACTTTAATGGACATGTTGGTGAGGGGAACAGAGTTGATGAAGTGTTGGTCAGGTTTGGAGTTAGGGAAAGGAACAGTAAAGGACAAATGATAGTAGACTTTGCTAAAATGATAGCGATAGCTGTGGTAAATACTTTTTTTCCGGAATAGAGAGGAGCATATAGTGACCTATAAGAGTGGAGGAAGGAGCACACAGGCAGGTTACATTTTATGTAGACGAAGCAATCTGAAAGAGATGAGTGACTGAGAGAGGGTAGCCAGGCCGCATAGAATGGTGGTGTGTAAAATGAAGATGTTGGTCTGGAAAAAAAAAAAAAAAAAAAAAAAAAAAATCAAAGGAAGAGAAGAAAACCAAGTGGTGGAAGCTGAAAAAGGAAGAATACTGTGAAGAATTTAGACAGGAGTTGAAACAGGCTTAAGGGCGGTCAGTTAGTGTTTTTAGATAAATGGCAAACTACAGCAAAAGTGATCTTGGAGACAGGAAGAAAGGTGCTAGGTGTGTCATGTGGATGGAGGAGAAGCCAAGAGTGAAGCCAAGAAAAAGTGGGACATGGAAAGGACTACCTTTGCAACTGGATAGAGAGGAATACCAGGATTTGTAGCACAGAGTAAAAAGGGCAATGGCTAAGGCCAAGCATAAGGCATATGATGAGTTGTACACTAGGTTAGAGAGAAGGACTTGTACAATTTACCAAGGCAGAGGGAAGTTAGAATGGCTTTGAAGAGAATGAAAAGAGGAAAGACGGCTGGACCTGATGAAATACCGATGGAGGTTGTAGCAGTGGAATTTCTTATTAGATTGTTTAACAGGATTTTATTGAGTGAGAAGATGCCTGAGAAAGGAAGGAGGAGTGTCACGGTGCCTATCTTCAAGAACAAGGGTGATGTGCAGAGTTGCAAAACTTCAGAGGCATTAAAGTTGACGAGTCATTGTTGAAGGTATGGGAAAGAGTAGTGGAAGCTAGGGTAAGGAGGGTAGTGAATATTTGTGCGCAGCATTATGGCTTTATGCCCAGTTGTTGTAGACCTGGAGAAAGCATATGACAGGGTACCAAGAGAAGAGCTGTGGTACTGTCAGGAATGCGGAAGTCAGGAATAGCAGAAAAGTATGTCAGGGTGGTGCAGCATATGTATGAGGGAAGTAGGACAGTTGTGAGGTGTGCAGTAGGTCAGACAGAGGAGTTCAAAGTGCAGGTGGGACTGCATGAGGGATCAGCTCTGAGCCCCTTCTTGTTTGCTGTGGTGATGGATTGGTTGACAGACAGGGTCAGACAGGAATTTTTTTGGACAATGATGTTTGCAGATGACATTGTGATCTGTAGTGAGAGCAGGGAGCAGGTGGAGGAAAACCTGGAGACAGAGTACATGTGTTTGAATGAAAGAGTGAAAAGGTGAAGAAGGTACAGAAGTTCATGTACTTGTGGTAGACAGTCCAGAGCAATGGAGAATGTGTAAAAGAGGTAAAGAAGCAAGTACAGGCAGATTGAAATGGGTGGAGAAATGTGTCAGGAGTGATGTGTAACAGGAGAATATCATCTAGAACCATGTGAACCATGTCTGTGATGTATAGTTTACAGACAGTGGTGCTGAGTAAGAGACAGGTGAAAGAGCTGGAAGTAGCAGAGTTCATCAGGGGGTCAGCTCATGTTGGATGTTTTGGGGAGAAGGTCAAGGAAGCCAGATTAAGGTGGTTTGGACATGTACAAAGGAGGGATAGTGAATATATTGGTAGGAGAATGTTAGAAATGAAGCTACCAGGCAGAGGGCAAAGAGGAAGTCCAAAGAGGGGTATATGGATGTGATAAACGAGGACATAAAGTTAGTGGGTGTGAGTAAAGAGGATGTAGAGAATAGAATTAGGTGGAGACAGATGATTCGCTGTGGCGACCCCTAAAAGGAAATAGCTGAAAGGAGAAGAAGAAGAAGAACTTAATGAATCGAGATATGAGGAAAAACCAGAATAACAAAACATTTAATACCTTTTACACCTATTAAACCTTTAATTTCTATACAAATACCTGTTTATACATTTTGCTTCAGTGATCTGCCACCATAACAAATCTAGATAAAAATATCAGGAATCCCCGGAAGGGGTCTTCTTGTGGAGTTTGTATGTTCTACCTGTGCTTGTGTGGGTTTACTCCGAGTTCTCCGGTTTCCTCCCACAGTCCAAAAACATGTTGGGGTAACTATGGACAATTAATTATTCTTTTCCTCACATGTTGCTAACTTACCCTGATTCTACAGGTTTATCCTCCATAACATCAGGAGGAATCGACCATTTTTATCTATTTACGCCACTCAGTTGCTCAGTGCAGTCTCATAATTTCTCAACTAGACTACTGCAACTCGCTCCTGGGAGATCTTCGTCTGAGTGCAATTTGTCCTCTGCAGATGAATAAGAATGCAGCTGCACGTGTTTTTTTTTTCAACCTACCAAGTTTTCACACACCATTCCACTGCTGCACTTCCTCCACTGGCTCCCAGTAGCTGCACGCATCAGATTCAAAACACTGATGCTTGCATACAAAGCCAAAAACGAAGCAACACACTCTTACTTTCAAGCACTTATCACTCCTTAAATAGCACTATGCTCCCTTAGATTCACAAGTACCGCTCAACTAGTCCCACAGTCCCCTGGGACACAAGGTAGGTCTGCCTCAAGACTTTTCTCTATTCTGGCACCAAGACGACAAGAATTTGGAATGAACTTCCAAAAAAAGTCAGAACAACTGTCACTGGCTGTCTTCAAGAGACAATTTAAGACCCACTTCCTTAACAAATACCTAGAACTTGACATTCTGACATTTTGTGGTTGTTACATTCTGATCTGTGAGCTATTGTACCACTACTGAGCTGTTGAATGATGTGACTTAAAACACTTTTTGTATGTTGCTCTGGACTGCTAAATGCTGTGAATGTATGTTCGGTTGATTGGTGATTCCAGTTTGACCATAGTAGTGAGTGTGAGTGTGCTTGTTTCTCTGCAAATGGCTCTGCGATGGACTGGCGATCTGTCCCGATGACAGCTGGGAGAGACCCCAGCAGATCCCTGTGATCCTGATTACTAATAGGAGGGTGTAGACAATACATTGATGGATAGATGTTCAAGTGCACATTGGTGTGAGTGTTGGTCAAACATGGTCAAACCTTTGACCATGTATAGTCAGCATTTGAAGTGGATCAACAACTCTTTTTGTAGGACAATTTTTGGCCAATTTACACATTGTCACCTTATGCATTTTTTTCTCATCGGAAAGCTATCTAATTTGTCCAAATGCTTTCATTTTCAGTTGACCACATATATGCGTCTCAGCGAAACAGATATGAATCTGATCATCTATTCCCACATGAAATGCAAATATTTAAGCTGGACTGAAGTGGCACACTGTAAAAAATAAAGAAACTTTCAACAATGCTTATGTACCAAAAGGCAGTAATTATTTCAGTGTGTGCAGATTTGTTTTGGTTAAACCAGTCAACTTAAGTACTCACCAGACTCTCCATATCAATCATGTCAGACGGGGCCAATAATGACTGCACCATAAACTTGTGCTTGCTTTTCTCATTAGGGTCATAATCAAATGGCTGCAGCATGACTGTAAAAGCACATAGAAATTTTATTTTAAAAAATAGCAAAAACACTTAGAACTGACAAGTCAACATTAGGATATATTTTCATTCTCGAAAATTTCATTTGGCTATAGACAGCATTGTTTTAAAAGTGTGCTTCTAATATTATTTGATGTTATTCCAATTCCCAGAGACCTGGAACCAAAAAGTGTGCAAAGGGGGAATGTGGTCAGTCTTATTTCTGCCAGTCTATTTACTAGTGTTTCATTTGTGATTTATGTAAATGCTGTAGCCAGAGAGTGGTATAGCTTAGGCAATTTCATAGCAAAATAATGACACACAAAAATGGTGCAAAAGCCACAAACACACAATATTTCTAATATATATTTGTGAAATTAACAATCAACGGGCTACATTGTAAATTGTAAAATTTCAAAAGGGGTAAGTTGCTCAGTGGTTAAGGTGCTGGACTGCTGACAGGGGATTGTGGGCTTACTTCCCAGGACCAACAATCTGCTACCACACGGCGCTTTTAAACCTTAACTGCTTAGTTGTATAAAAAGGAGATAAATGCAAGTCTCTCTGAATAAGGGTGTCTGCATCCACAGGTATATTTCTTACATTAGCAGACACCTTAAATTACATTTTACATTCTAATTATACTTACGAGGAATGCTAAAGCAAACTCAAGTCTCTGGAGTTACAATCCGGAACCCTAACCGGAATTTCAGAGAAGTTGGGAAGTTTTTAAAATTCGAATAAAATTAAGACTTTCAAATCACATGAGTTAATATTTTATTTACAATAGAATATAGATAAAGGATTAAACTTAAAAATTCTACATTTTTATCCACTAAATAAGCTAATTTAAAATTTCATGCCTGCTACAGTTCTCAACAGTTGGCGCGGAGCAATAAAGGGCTGAAAATACAATACAGAGAGGCCCTCTTATCTGTAAAAAAGTGCATAAAAAGATTGTGGAATACTTTAAAAACAACGTTCCTTAACATCAAATTGCAAATCTTATCATCTACAGTGCATAACATTATCAAAAGATTTAGAGAAACTGGAGAAATCACTGTGTGTAAGGGACAAGGCCGAAGACGTTTGTTGGATGCTTCAGGTCCTCAGACGACAGTGCAGCACTCATCAGCATGATTTTCTGATTGACATTACTAAATGGGCCCAGGAATACATCCAGAAGCCAGTGATGGTAAACACAATCCACCTTGACATCCGTAAATGCCAAGTCAAGCTCTATCATGCAAAAAGGAAAACCATATGTGAACATGATCCAGGTGCACTGTTATGTCCCCTGGGCCAAGGTCTCTGATGGTACTGGGGGCATAAGGGCATACGGTATGGGCAGCTTGAATGTTTTGGAGGGCACTATAAATGCTGAAAGGCATATAAAGGTTTAGAGCAACATATGCTCTCCTCCAAACGACTTCTATTTTAGGGGAAACTTGTGTATTTCAGCAGGACAATGTAAAACCACATACTGCAGCTATTACATTTGGTGCATCATTAAACAAACAATACGTCAAAGACCACACCTTTACAGCAGCTGGCAACCTGCATCAGGCAAGAATGGGATTAAACACCAAAACTCCAGAAACTCGATGTCCAGGCATCTTCAAAATGTTTTGAAAAGAAGAGGTAAACATGCCCTGTCCAAACTATTTTGAACAGGTACCAAATATGAAATAAGCTTATTTTGTGTATAAAATTGTAACATTTCTATTTTAAACATTTATGTTATCTATGTTTTATTGTGATTTAAAAGTTTTCTAATTTTCTTTTTTCTAGCAAACACGACAAAAAGAAAAAAGGACAATTTCTTTTAATGAATAAAAATTACATTAATTATAAAGCTGAAGCTTTATCTTGATCTATTATACCAATTAAAATATTTTGTCAGCTGCAACAGAATGTTTTAAGGCAATTTTGAAGGTCGTTACAAATGCCCAGCTATGATGCATACTATTAACTATAAAGCTATTAAAAATTGTTGATGATGCAAACATGAATTAGTTGTAATTTTTCATGCAGAAAGTCTACAACTGATATTGCTGCAAGTAATATTGACTTTATGAGAAATGCATTTATTTACCAGACACATTTACTGAGGTTCCAGCATCAATCACTCCACTGTTTGGACGCACACAGAGCGGCGTGGCGCAGTTGTCTTTACTTTAAAGCACACATTTTTATCTGTGGGGTTAGCAAGCTTTAGGGTCGTAGTCACTACATCTGTAAAAGGACCTACAACACAGAGAGAGGGCAATTAGATGCTTTTGTGTTTATTATACCTTTTCTAACTATGGTTTATTAAAATATCTCGCCTACCATAACAGTACACTTTAGTATCTATAATGTATACCGACTATGAGGTTAGTTTGAAGGATCTGATCAAACAATTTGGACAATCAAATATTTACAGTGTTATATTGGTGACAACAATCAGAGGTTTTACCCTTAAATTAATTTTATGTGAAATTTTACTAATTCTCAGTACTACATATTAGTTGTTTTAGGCAATTAGTGAATCTCTGCAATAATTTTAAAGGTAAATAAAAATTAAAATTTACTGTAGATTTCTGCAATACATTTTGAGGGTAAACAAAGATTAATCTCTTTGTTTACCTTCAAAAAATAAATGCAGAAATTTACTGAAGTCAATATTACATTGTTCAAAGGGTCTAGGTTGACACCCCTGAGAATGTTTTACTTTACATGCAAACATTGTCTAAGGAATAATTGCTCGTATAATTAATACTTTCATAATAATAACAAAAATAGTCTTTTTCTATTTGAACTTAAATATAAAAAGCTATATATTACCTAAGTATTTCCCTTCAAAAAAATGAAGTCTACGGCTGCTGGACCTCTTTCTAAAAGGATCAACTATATTACTAAATTCTTTTGTATCTGTCAGTAAGTAGACACATTTATTCTGAGCTTATGCTGCACTATCTTTGGGCAGAGCTAATAATGGTCCATGCAGTGCGTTTTTTAAAAATGAGTAGTGCTGTTCTGCTTTTGTTGCTGTATGTGACCTGCAGGCCGAATTTGGACCCACCTGCATAAGTTATTATGTATGTTTTCGCAGATTCTATGTATTTGCTTATTTAGAAGCAACCTTTTTATAGCACCTTCTTCAATGACGCCCTGGTCTTCTTTGTGTACCAAAAATTCCAAACTTTGCGTTTCTTCCAAATAGAAGGTATCAATGCAATAAGTAATTTAGTGCCTGTGTGTAATAAAATTTAAAAAGTACTAACAACTTACAAAACATTCATGTCCCTAGAATTTGAATGTCTAATCAAATTATTGTACCTAATTATATGTTAATAACACACATATGTTGTTGGCACAGTTTGTAGTCCAAAAATACAAAAGAAAAAAACAAACAAAAATTAAAACAATTGCTCCAAAGATGGAGAGAAAGAGAAGGAAGGCTGCTAAAGGCAGTTCAACATCATAAACATGAATTCGAAGCTCCAGCAAGATTAAGCAGTGTCACACTTAAATTTTTGCAATTAATTATACTTCCTATTATAATCCATTGTTTTAGTTGATACTAGTAATATAACACTTCATATTTACAGTGGTGTGAAAGCGTTTGCCCCCTTACTGATTTCCCATTTTTTTGCATGTTTGTCACACTTTAATGTTTCAGATCAACAAATTTAAATATTAGTTAAAGATAACAGACATAAACACATCATGCAGTTTTTAAAATGAAGGTTTTTATTATTAAGGGAAAACTAAATCCAAAACTATATAGCCCTGAATAAAAAAAGTGTTTGCCCCCTAAACCTAATGACTAGTTGGGCCACCCTTAGCAGCAACCACTGCAATCAAGCGTTTTCGATAACTTGCAATGAGTCTGTTACAGCGCTGTGAAGGAAATTTGGCCCACTAATCTTTGCAGAATTATTTTAATTTAGCCACATTGGAGGGTTTTTGAGCATGAACCACCTTTTTAAGGTCATGCCACAGCATCTCAATTGGATTCAGGTCAGGACTTTGACTAGGCCACATTTTTAAATGTAAACCGTAAATCGTTTCTGTTAATGTAAGCAGCAAAATGTTTTATCAAAACATCTACAA
Source organism: Bagarius yarrelli (assembly GCA_005784505.1). Lineage (NCBI taxonomy): Eukaryota > Metazoa > Chordata > Actinopteri > Siluriformes > Sisoridae > Bagarius > Bagarius yarrelli. Next base: position 3,155 of record VCAZ01000351.1, on the reverse strand, counting down.
TAATTGAAAATTTGATCGGCTGTATTATCTTTAAATTTATATTTATAACCCCCCATTTATTTGGTTTGGGCCGCTGCCCCTCAAAATGTCCTCTACACTGTCCTGCCCGAACGCCTTAATAATCCAGCACAGTATCACAAATGAACAGCCACAAACCCTGGTGATTTTATTATAATAAACATATTATTACGTTAGCGGAAATAGCATTGTGACCTTGGATTATCGAGTGTCTAATAAGAGAACACAGTGGGCCTAGTTAATTTTGCCACATTTACATTACCAATCTATAAATCTGTACAGTTTACTGTTAATGCTAAACACTGTTCACCCCCACCCTCCGCTTAACCGAATGCAAAGTAAATAGCACTTTTGTCCAATTAGCACATCAAGCTAACGTAAACAAAAAGTCATTTACAGCGTTCCACGTCTACTCCAAAACCGCGGCCTATTCGCAACGCCGTGTCACAGACTCGCTTCCTTGTAGTAAATGACCTCCTTGCCTTTCTTCATTTCGATGTCTATGGTTGGACTAGTGGTGTGTTCTGTGTGTACAACTCACCTCGGAATTTTAACTCGTGTTGAGGCTCTAGTAGTAAGACCTGCTCTGGCCTGGCCATATCCCCGGCGGTAGCGTTACCTCAGTGCAAAAACAGTCTTCTGCAATTTCGATTTGCCGCTTGTAACGTCCGTATCACTCTGTTCAAAACCCTTGACGTGTCAGCCACTATATTTAATAAATATTGCAAATTTCTATATAGCGCTGCTTCAGCCAAGCTGTGATGCGCTAGGAAAGGCGACGTAAGTCAGACTCGCCGTTACGTCAGAGTGATGATATACGACAGCTGCTCAGATGAGTCTACTCCGGGGAAACAGGGTGAGGGTAAATAGCTGTAACGTCTATAGAAGCCCGTTTTCTGCCACTGAATAAAAACAGGAAAACAAAATTATTCCGACTTCTTATCTTAAAATTGTGAAATACAAATCCGCAAAGCGGTTAAAAAGTCAGAATACCGATTTTTTTTGCTCGTAATTCCGAGTTTATAACACACAATTCTAACATTTTTTTTCTATTCAATTACGACACTTTCTCGCAAACACCATATAAAACCACGATGGATTTGTACAACACTTGTTCTTTTTATCGAAGTAAAGCTCGGTGTATTTTTCTAGACCAGTTATGGTCATATTTACTTTTTTGGCATGATTATCCTTTACGATTTGCGTAATGTATAATAGAGGTCTTTGGGAATTAATAGAGGATGCAAAGCCTTACTCTAGATATGTTACTTATTTCCATTATCTATCATTGCAAGAAGGAGAATATCTGTCTAGGTAATATTTGAACCAACAGTTTAACCCACTAATTGGTCCAAAGGACAGTTCATCTAAAAATAAAAATAGTCATTATTTAGAGATAGTGACCATTTTAAGCCCACATTTAAGTCTATTTACAATTTTACAGTTTATTTTATGAAACATATTTTTAAAAGGGTCATGAAAAATAAAATCAAAATGTTGATATTTAAAACTATAGAGTTTGATATTCAGTAAAAATATTCTGCCCGTTCTATATGTTAAAATTGATATCTCAACGTCGTTTCCCACCTTCGAAAATGGCAGAATTTAATATTTCTCTACTCGTGATATAACTATTTTCCTATGTATTGCCCCTTTACATGCAAATTAAAGAAGTTTTGATGAGTGTTGCCAAGCCCTGATAAAGTATTGCTGTGGTCCATTAAAATATTACTGATAATTTATTGCCTGTTGATGGATATCACAGTAACTGATTTGAGAACATTTTCCTTGATAACATTTCATCAGTTATGCCATGTATTTTTACTGCCACCTTTCAGAATATAAATTAGTGATGCCAGATTTATGAATAAAATATTGATTGAATCTGTTTATATACAATTCTAAGTAGGGAGCAACACTTTTAAATGTCTGCTATTATTTATCTGTACCGAAGCAGCTTATATATATATATGCTATATATAAGTGCTATATATGTGTCAGGACTTGCCGGGTGCGTTGCCCCGCTGGGCCAGCGCAGGGCAACAGCAGACTTTCTTTGTTATTCATAGACCTCCATGTTGTTTATGTTGTCAGTATCATGTCGTGCAGTCTCCCTGTTCTGTCATTGGTTGATTGTTTCCTCATTGTGTTTCGGCGTTGTTTACTTGTTCCCCTCATTAGGTTGTGTATTTATACCCCTGTGTTTTGCTTGTAATGGTTGGTGTCTATGTCAGGTTTAGGTTCGAGTTCTAATTCTGTCAGGTCAGGTTGTGTTAGATTAGTTTTATATTTTCGTATTTCCATGTTTTTTAATTAGTTTCTCATTTATTTATGTGTTAAAAACTGCACTTGCTTTCAAAACTTATCTTAGGAAGCAAGACCGACTGTGGCTGCGAGGATTTTTTTTCTCGCTCTCGTCTTGCCAAATCTACTATGATAATTTCAAGGGAGCGCAGCTACTTATGCTCCATGCAGGGAGAGAAATCGCAAGAACACTTTTTTTAATGAAAGGTATATCTAGGAAAGGTTGGTAAGTTGGTGTGATTGTAATTATGGAATGCATTTTTAACCAAAGTAGACTCAGAACACAGCAAGAATCAAACAGATAGCTTTAACTTTCGAAGGGTAGAAAATTTAAAGGCTGTAATCAGGGAAAGGAGGTGCAGGTGTGTAATAGAAATTTAGTGGAGGGTAAACGTTGAAGTAAGGAAGAGCCTTTCTGTACAGAACCCCCCTCTCCAGGGCCACCCCCGGCGTTGTTAGACTGGGTCTTGTAGGTGAACACATGGAAATTGGAGAGCAACGGGGTCCAGGATGTTGCTTCAGGGACTTTTGGGACAGTTTCTTGCATTTCTGCACTTTTTTGTCTGTTATACCACTTAGTATATGTTTTGTCCAGATAAGCTCCTGTTAGATGAAGATATAGTGAATAAACCTCACTTTTACCTCAAAGCTCCTGCTTTAGGATAAGGTCTTCCCTGAACAACTTCTCCTTGAAGTCGTGTGTTCCAGGGACATTCTCTTAGGCGTCTTAGACCTTTAGTCTTTTTGAAGTTTCAACACAATGGGAGGCTCTACTTTTATTTAAGATATAACATGTAATACAATAGATGTATGCAAAGCTATATAAATTCTAT